>VZQC01001310.1:480511-645153 GCA_009823505.1 Rhizomys pruinosus
AAAAAAAAAAAAAAAAAAAGAAAACCCATCTCCCTGTAAATGCACACAGCAAGATGCCGGCAGGAAGTGAAATGTCCCAACAGGAAGCGCTCCTCTGAGAGAAGGGCAGGGCGGAGGACACCTCACTGACAGCTCCCTACTTCCCTGCTCTTTCTCATGCATCTCCTCAAGAGGAGCAACAACAAGCGTCTACTAGCCCACATCCATAGAACCCATTTTATTCTAACTTTAATGGGAACTTTAACACCACTTAAAAGCTTAACTGATGGTAGTTTTCTCAGTTCTACAACCTTAGCTTTTCATTATCCTTTCTTTGCCCCTATCTCTTACAAATTTCTGCTTTTATGGGGGTTCCTATAAAAGCAGTGGCCCAGCCTGGAGTCCAGCAGGCTGCGATGAGCCTGGAGGAAGCACTTCTGTGGATATACTGCCCTCTCTCGTCCAGACAGGTGTCTGCACCATCCGGTGTCTTCTACTGATAATCCTATTTCCAGACAAAACCTCAAACCTGACGAGATAATCACTCAAAGGAAAGAAGGTTCAGATCCAGCCTTCTGGGTGAAGACAGTACAAAGTGTACATTTCTACAGACGGCATGTTAGCCTTGGACAAGCTGAGGACAGGACTGCCCTCAGGATGGGACCAGTCGCTAACACTGACCTCAAGCTCATGGGCCGCTCTAACAAGACTTCAGAAAGCACCCTCCTGTACACGTACTCTCATTAAAATACTGTAACTTTAAAAAAATAAAATAAAATAAATAAAAGTAAAAAAATAAAGTAAAAATAAAAATCCTGTAACTTGAGTATTGTCCAGGATCCTGACCTGGGGCCCAAACTTTCTACTTTCCTCAAAGCCGTGAACCAAGCATAAAAAGAGGAGCGAGGAACAACAGCTCATTCTGGAAATTTCCAAGAGCCTCTGGCTAAAGTGTGAAAGTCAGTACATGAAAGGGCAGGGAACTCATTAATGAGTGACTCACAGCCACCTCAATGCACTTCTGCCAGTCTGGTAGNAATTACTGTACAGGAAAAAATGCTTGAATGACTCAAGATTTATTTGTGCATGCCTCTGTGTGTGTGTGTGTGTGTGTGTGAGAGAGAGAGAGAGAGAGAGAGAGAGAGAGAGCGTGAGAGAGGACAAACGGTGAAAGGTGGTACCAAGGGAGACCTGGGGGGGGGCACTAAACTCAGCCCTAATAAAGCAGTAAGTGCTCTTAAATGCTGAGTCATCTCAAGACTCTCCAATTTGAGGCCCACCTGGGCTGCATACAAAAGGACCAGACAACCTTCACTAAAAGAAGACAAAGGGGAAGAGAGGGGAAGGGGAGAGAGGGGAAGGAGAGAGAGGGGAAGGGGAGAGGGGAATGGAGAGAGGGGAAGGGGAAAGGAGGGAAAGGGGAGGGAGGGGAAGGGGAGGGAGGGGAAGCAAGGGCCTGGCTGATGGGAACAGCACAGAGCACTCTCACCACCCTTACCACACAGGCTTTAGGGACAGTTTACACAGCCATCTCTTCCCTCAGAAGCTACTTTAAGCAAGTGGGCCCTAATTCAGAGAGTGAGGGCGATTAACCTGAGCCTAGCAGGCCTTGGGAATTGCGAGGCTGTATCTGCAACTAAGCTGCTAGCCCAGACTAAGCAGTCAGCTATCTTAGCAGCTGTTCTACAACTCAAGGTCTAACTGGTTTCCACAGCCATATGAAGCAGGTCCAACATTTCTATGTTTTAAGGAGGGAAATGTATAAGACAGTTTTCTAGTTTAATAAACAATTCTGCTCATGTTCCTGAAGCTCAAGAATATAATTTTCACAGAAGCAAAAGGATCTTAATTCCTCAGTCCCCATCACAGAGACAGCCTCCCCACATGCTTACCTGTCCCTAGGGACATCCAAGGCAGTGTTGTAATCTGGGGGGGCTCCAGGCAACATGTTGAACAGCAGGTGATTTGTACCTCGATCCCACCTATTGAGAAATTAAACAAGAGAATTCATAGGTTAGGCATGAAGAAAGGAGAATCAGATGCCAGATAGGCCCAGCCCAAAATAGCGCCACCTGTGGGATCCCCAAATGCAAGCAGTCCCCCACTCTTCAGGTACAAAGGACTGCAGACCTAACAGGATGGCAGGTACTGCTGCCTCCTTGAAATAGAAACTGGAAGTGTATACTTCAAGCATGTCTGCTACATAACTATTTCTGATCATAAAAAACTAAAACCTACCTATATGGTCATCAGTTGGTAAAAAAAAAAATCCATAAAATGGAATGCTACATAACCTTTAAAATATATTATTAAGAAAATGCTAACAAAAATGTGGTACATCTACTCAATGGAGTTCTATGCAGTGGTAAAGAAAATGACACCATGAACTTTGCAGGTAAATGGATGGAACTCGAAGCCATTATGCTAAGTGAAGTAACACAGTCCCAAAAAAACAAACGGGGAATGGTTTCCCTCATTTGTGGATGCTAACACCAAATTCCCCAATTGAAAGACAAGCTGAGCAACGTTATTGCTATATTTCTTTGTAGCTGAAAGCAATTGTGATGGTATAATGTGAATTATACCATCTCTTTTCTTTTTTGGGGGGGGCTTTTCGAGACAGGGTCTCCCTGTAGCCCCAGCTGTCCTGGAATTTGCTCTGTACACCAGATTTGCTGGCCTTGAACTCACAAAGATCCGCCCGCCTCTGCCTCCCAAGTGCTAGGATTAAATGCATGCGCCACCACCCCCAGCAATATATACCATCTCTTAATGAGCCCTAGAATTAACTTACCACTTACTTTCAGACATGGTAATCAATGTATATGGGCAGAAGGTATATATACATATTTTAGAGTAATATGAAATTAAAAGGAAAAATGTGAACTCCTGGACATATATCAGAATTAACAGTTTATTCCTGGAGGACATAATTCTGGTACATATATGACGTGTACATGGACATACTTTGGAGTGGTACAGTTGGAGGGAACTACAGCAGCACGAGGACTGGGTCAAGGAATGGACTGCTGTGGTTGAATTCTGCCTAGGACAATAAACCTTTGCAGAGAAAAACTTTGGAAAGACTGAGAGAAAGATGCAGGACATGGATGGCAGAGTGCATGAACTGGGGTGGGGTGGGGGGAAGGGAAAGGGGAGTGTGCCTAGATTGAACTGAAAAATGATGTCTGAAGTACACAAAACAATAAAAGTACTATAAAAAAAAAGAAAGATAATGCGAGGGTTGGGGAAGATGACTCAGTCAGGAATGCACTTGTCACACAAGGGCCTGGGTTCGGTTTTCAGTATCTACGTAAAATCCAGGCCTGGCAAAGCATGCCTGCAACCCCAGTGTTGTGGAGGTAGAGACAGAAGGATCCCTGTTGGCTCACTGGCCAGGCAGTGTTTGATGAGATACTGTATCTAAAAAAAAATAAGATGGAGAGGCTGAAGAGATAACCGACATGGTGGCAGCAACCGTCCATTATTCCAGTTCAGGGATCCAGTGCTCTCTTCCGAACTCCCCAGGCAGTGCATTCTTCATGGGTGCACTTACATACACGCAGGCAAAACAGTCATACATATAAAATAAAATAAAAATAAAATTTAAAAAATAAGGTAGAGAATTATAGAGGAAGACACCCAACACTGACCTCTGGTCTCTGTGCACGCACACGTAAACACATACATGTACACACATGCACACACACAGATGACTGTAAAAACATTCACAGTATGAGAAATAAAGTTTCTAGAGTAGGTGTATCATGTGATGCCATTCTTGACTAAAATGTTTATACCTATACATACATATGTGATGTAAAATGGCTGAAAAGCCCAGTAAAGCGTTAACAGTGGTTATCTCGAAGAGGTAGAATTATAGGATGCGTCTTACATTCTAGTAGCTGAGCTGCCCTTTCAAAGCTAACACATATTACCTAAGTCACAGGCGTGGGGAGGTAGTGTATTTAAATCTGAAAGAAGTATAGGAAGAAAGCTGTCTGTATTTGAAAACTCCATAGAGCCAGAGCCCACCACAGAGCGCGGGGATGGCAGTACCTACTGCCGCAGGCCTCCTGCTGCACACGGGTCACTCACACACTTGAAAGAAGTGTCCAGAAGCCAGAACAACAGGAGAAGCCTTCCTGCCCCTCCCCTTTGGATCCCAGAGGACACTGGAACATCTCTTGGGCCCTGGTCACTAAACGTCGGGTACCTGGAAAGCTGGGCCAGGGCCTGTGCCGTCTCCTTGATGCGCAGGGTGTTCTGGTTCAGTACGTCGATGGAGGGCACAAACAGGCAGGCCCGGCTGATGTCGTCTGTGTAATAGTCACTGTCTGAGATGGCTGTGAGCAGTTCGTTGTACTCCCGGGAGATGGTGTTGCTGATTGGGACACCTGCATCATCCACATACTTTTTCAGGGAGTAGATGTAGACCTTGATTTTGTTCTTTGGGTTGAAACCACAGCGGTAAACATCAAAACACGTGTGCATCCTGCAGCCGAGATCGCCCCGCTCTGGGATGGGGCTCTCGGCTGGCACCCTGACCACTGGCACATCCCGGACACTGCGCTTCTCCACACTCCAGTCACCAGAGGACTCGATGGAGTGAGGCCAGAACTGAAACATGCCTGTGGCGATGAGCCCCAGAAGGACGATGGAGAAGAGGGCGATGTAGTAGATTCGGTGCTTGGTCTTCATCCTTGGGATGAGGGCAGGACCCCGGATATTGTACTTGACCGACGCACACATAATGGCACAGGTTGCCTCTTCCTCACACACCTGGTTGCCAAAGACAATAAAACAAGAAAAATTAAGTATTTAGGGCAGTGACAACCTAAAAAGGACTTCTCAACCTGTAGCATTTGTTTTTGTTTTTAGAGAAAGACAAGGTTTCAAGAAGTCAGGCTGGCCTTGAACTCACTATGTAGCCAAAGTTGGTCTTGAACTCCTGATCCTCCTGCTTCCGTTGTCCACGTGTTACAATTATTGGCACAAGGCACCACACCAAGCCCGAATATGCTTGCTTCCCTTCCACAATTTGTTGAAAAGGCAAAAAGGATTTTTGACACTGGTAATATACCCAAATATATATTTGTATGTATGAATACATGTGTATGATACAGTCTACTTAATATTTTATACTATGCATAAATAGGTAATATAAATGTCAATATACAATACAAGGTTATAGCTGTGCCCTGTGAATATTCACTTAAAACATAAGCTGAGAAACTCAAGACCTTGCGGAAGTGCTGACCAAAGAAGAAAAATCCAAAATAAGGTAGCTACAGATAATGATTTCACTTTGAAACATCTAACAGAAAATGAGAATCTACCTGGACCAAACGATGCTTTGTGACACTAAAATCTGTTTTCATTCATTTATTCACTAAACTGTCCTGGAACCTTGAGCAGATACTGTGAAGGAGACATGGCTGAAAGCAAAGCCCCGCCTAGAGAAGTTTCCACACAAAGCTAAGGGAATGCAGGGCGTGAGATCTTCTAGAATGGGAGGAGGAGGGAGTGCTGGGGACCCGAGAAGAGACCAGTCTCTATCTTTACACTTAGTGTGTGCTACTATCTTACAACTAAAGTGAAGCTCCATTTGGATGAAAAGGAACACACAAATGAATGGGATGAGACAAAGAGTGAGGAGGAAGAGGATGGGAGAGAAAAGGTCAGTACACTGAGTCCAACCCAAAGACAGGAATCGACAACTCTTCTCACCCACCCTCGAATGTGCCCAGCTCCTCTCCAACCCAAGGGTGGCAGCCCAGACCCTTCCCTTCCAGTCTGGCTTTGTGTGTGACTTGCTTTGGGCATGGGAGTGTGGTAGACAGCACATTCTGAGAGTTGGGTCCTGAGTGCTCTCCAGCCTCTGCTTCTGTCTTCCTGGAGCCTCACTGCTTGGGAATCTGAGCCCTGAGTGGAAGGCACTGCACCAGCCATCTGGCAGGGAACAGCAGCAGTTCCCACCCAAGGCTGCACACTTACTGAAGCACCAGCACAGAAATGCTCACTGTCACTCTGAGCCACTGCAACATAGCATGGTGGACCGACTTAAAAGAGACTATGCAGTCCTCAGTTGCAGAGGCAGATTTGCAGTGCACTGTTAACGTAAGTTGCTTATAGACCAGCTTCCCACAGCTCATGCCCACGTTCTGGGGGTGCGTGCAGAGCTTGAGTGTGATGGACATCTGCCACAGACTGACCAGGTGATTGCAATAAGCACTTCAGCATTGCACATCCAAGTCCCAAACTATGGATGGCCTCTTCCCATGTGCTGAGATCTCTGAGCTCAGAGTTCAGAAGTGACTCAATGTGGAGAGCGGGTGTGGCGACAGTCCCAAGAAGGCGCCCGGGACTTTAGCCAAGTCTTATGACTAACACCTGAGTCTTATGACTCACACCTGAGTCTTATGACTCACACCTGATTCCCTCCTACCTCAAAGTAAAGCCACGCTCACCGTTTGAGCTGCACAGGTGCACCCTGTATACAAGATCAGGCCAGATGATACCAATAGACTGAGGCCACGCAACCTGGGCTGGGAAGGTGGATAAATAGAGGGACTTTCTGGTCTTGGGGAGAGGAAGAACAAGAAGAAGAAAAAAGGAAGTAAAAATACTGTAAAAGGCCTGAATAAACCGCATTGAGAAGAACGAGCTAGAGGTGCTTTATTTCTGCTGGTCGGAATTAAAGGCATCAAGTGGCGGCCCTCACGGGGAACGCGTTCTTCTTCCTTTCTCGTTCAGAACTCATTGCGGTCAGGGTGACTAGTCGGTAAGCTCCCAGGTAAGCGGGACAATTACGGTTCTCGGAAAAGAGACAATAAAAGCTCCCCGGAAAAAGGGGACAATAAAGTTCCCCGGAAAAGGGGACAATTAAGCTTCTCGGAATGAGACGATAGGCTCCTGGTTCCGAGACAGGCTCTAACTAGCACTATGGGAAACGCAACATCTGCTCTGACGGTGCGCCGCGCCCTTAAGGCTCTATTGAGGGCAAAAGGAATTGAGCTGAGGAGAGAAACTCTAGACAGATTTTTGGCAGCGGTAGATCAGGTCGCTCCATGGTTCCCAGTGACGGGATGCCTTACAATACCTAGTTGGGAAAAGTTAGGGAGGGACCTAAAGTTTGCTGAGGAACAGGGAGACTTACACAAGGGAGTACTGCCAGTGTGGAAGTTGGTAAAAAATTGCATAAGGGATGAGGAAGGGTGCGGAAAAGAGATAAAAGAAGGGAGTGAAGCCTTAGACCAGGTTAAGGAAGAGCGCTCTCAAAACTCTGAAATTCAAGAAGAATCTAGTGAAGGGGACATGTCAGACGGGGATGTGGAAAGCCTTGCCGCCAGCTTGGAGAAAGTAAAAGTAAAGATAGAACCGTCAGCCCCGGAACTGCCCCTGCCACCTCCTTATGCTTGCAACGGAGCAGGAGGGAATAGTTTACATCCTGAAACTTGGAAAGAACTAGAGGCTCAGTGCTTCCCTGTATTTCAAAATCAACAAGGGAACCGCTATCATGAGCCGCTAGATTGGAAGATTGTTCAAAGGCTGGCGGAGGCGGTACGTGCCTATGGAGCCAATGCTGCCTTTGTGGTGACTCAGCTGGAGTCTCTGCATCGGTATTGTATGACTCCGAGTGACTGGCAAAATCTGGCCCGAGCATGTCTGACCACAGGCCAATATTTAGATTGGAAAGTATTTTATCTTGAATTTGCCACCGGACAAGCAGCTCTTAATGCTCGCGATGGTCAGGCTGCTTGGGACCAAGATATGCTGATGGGACAAGGAAGGTTTGCGGCAGCGCAGACAAATTATCCAGTTCAGGTCTATGATCAGATTAATGCATTAGGCGTCCGAGCATGGAAGTCTCTCCCAAATAGAGGCGAGGTGGGGGGAAATCTAACCAAAATCCTTCAGGGGCCCACGGAACCTTTTTCAGATTTTGTAGGTAGAATTATGGAAGCTGGGGGCCGCATCTTTGGGGACGCTGATACCGCAATGCCATTACTAAAACAGCTTATATTTGAGCAATGTACTAAAGAATGTAGACACGCCATTACTCCTTATAAGAGCAAGGGGTTGGAGGTCTGGATGAAGGTGTGCAGAGAATTAGGAGGCCCATTGACCAATGCAGGATTGGTTGCTGCAGTTATGCAAATGTCCCAAGGAAAATTTAGCCCAAAGACAGGTAATTGCTTTGCTTGTGGACAACCGGGTCACATGAAACGCCAATGCCCACAGCGAAATAGAAGTAGCGGACAATCCTTTCGCCAGCGGGGGGCGCTTGGGCTATGCCCCAGATGTAAGAAGGGGAACCACTGGGCCAATGAATGCCGTTCAGTAAAGGACATCACTGGACGACCGTTTACCACTGGAGCCCAGCCAAAAAACTGGAGGCGGGGCCCTCGACCCCAGGGCCCTCAAATATATGGGGCAGTATCGGAAGGATGGCCAAATCTGAGCCCCCCGATGCATTGGGGCCACCCCGACGAGCAACCAATGGGAGCGCAGGACTTGACCTCTGTTCCGCTACCAGACTCATACTAACCCCTCAAATGGGGATCCAACTAGTGGACACTGATTTCAAAGGCCCTTTACCCTCAAATACAGTAGGTTTGATACTAGGAAGGAGTTCTGTTACTATGCAGGGAGTAATAATTCATCCTGGAGTAATTGATCCAGATTATACCGGACAGGTAAAGATAATGGTTTCTTCCCCACGTGGTGTCTCTGCCATATCCCCGGGAGATAGGATAGCTCAATTGCTCCTCTTGCCTAGCTGCCATTCCAGATTTCCCGCAAACGATTTGGAACGTGGCAGCAGGGGTTTTGGTTCAACTGGAGTCTCTAATGTTTTCTGTTCTTTGGATCTTGGCACTCGGCCTTTGTTAAAACTATCCATTGATGACAAACCCATATCTGGCCTCCTAGATACTGGGGCTGACCGTAGTATCATTAGTGCCAAGGACTGGCCTATAGGATGGCCGAAACAACAATCAGAACAGACACTGAGGGGGTTAGGATATGCACAAATGCCAGAAATTAGTTCTCGTGTCTTACTTTGGAAGGATGAGGAGGGCCACTCTGGAGAGTTCCAGCCATACGTGCTGCCCGTGCCTATTTCCCTATGGGGATGGGATATTATGAGAGAGATGGGTTTTATCTTGACCAATGAGAGACGCTATAGTGCACCGGCCCGAGGTATGATGAAGGACATGGGTTATGTCCCGGGAAAGGGGTTGGGCCGCTCTTTACAGGGCAGAACCTCCCCTGTGACAGTCCAAAAAAGGGATAACCGCAGCGGACTGGGTTTTTCCTAGGGGCCACTGAGGGAACATTACCCATTACATGGAAAACTGAGGTTCCGGTGTGGGTTCCTCAGTGGCCACTTCCCTCAGAAAAGCTAAGTGCTGCCAAAGATCTAGTACAAGAGCAATTAAGCTTAGGCCATTTACGTCCTTCTACCTCCCCATGGAATACTCCCATCTTTGTGATAAAGAAGAAATCAGGGAAGTGGAGATTATTACATGACCTGAGGGAGATTAACAAACAAATGATAATAATGGGGCCTGTACAGAGAGGACTTCCGTTGCCTTCTGCCTTACCCCGAGATTGGCCTATCATAGTCTTAGACATCAAAGACTGTTTTTTCTCAATACCTTTACATCCTGATGATACAGTCAGATTTGCTTTCACTGTACCCTCTCACAATCATGATAAACCCGATGAGAGATATGAATGGACTGTTTTACCTCAAGGCATGGCCAACAGTCCCATAATGTGTCAGTTGTATGTTGATGCAGCCCTAAAAAAGGTTAGAGAGATTTTTCCAAAAATAAAATGTTACCATTATATGGATGATATCCTTCTCTCAGCTCATAAGGAAAAGATGCTTGATGAAGCATATAGCTTAGTGATTACCCAATTGCGGAAGTGGAATCTGGTTGTGGCTCCAGAAAAGATCCAAAAGGATTCAGTTGTTAATTATCTAGGAACCAAAATTACTATAGATTCAGTAACCCCTCAAAAAATTCATATACGTACTGATAAATTAAATACATTAAATGATTTCCAAAAGTTAATAGGAGATATCCAATGGGTTCGACCTTATTTGTCTCTTACCAACAAACAATTACAACCACTTTATGATATCTTACCCGGTGATCCTGACCTAAATTCTCCTAGACAACTTACTGAAGCCGCTAGAGCAGCTCTACAATTGGTGGAACAAGGTATTCAGACTGCTTCCTTGAAGCGCCGTGATGAGTCACATCCTATTATGCTGTGCATTCTACCTACTGAAGCACAGCCCACGGGAGTCCTGTGGCAAGGAGCTCCTTTGCTTTGGATACATCCTAAGATTTCTCCTGCGAGAACACTTGTTCATTACCCCACTTCAGTGGCCCAATTGGCTTTACTTGGCTTTCAACAGTGCATACAACATTTTGGTGCTCCTCCCACAAGCCTAATAACACCTTATAATGCAAAGCAGTTGGAAGTATTGACAACCTCCATAGATGATTGGGCTATTCTAAGATGCAGTTTTCAGGGTCATATTGATAATCATTTCCCAAAGGATCCCATCTTGCAATTAATTACATCCCATCCTGTGATTTTCCCTCGTATCACTTCTAAAAAACCCTTACCGGGTGCCCCGACCATATTCACTGATGGTTCAAAAACGGGACAAGGCGCGTATGTGGTGGCAGGGTCCCCCCCGGTAACCTTACAATTCCCCCCTGCATCAGCTCAAGTTATTGAGTTAAAAATTGTCATCAAGGTTTTTGAATCATTTCTACATTCCTTTAATTTGGTTTCTGATAGCCAGTACGTTGTCAACATGTTGCTTTGCCTAGAGGTGGTGGGAAAGATCAATTTACGGTCTCCTATTGGAAACCTCATCTTCACTTTACGTAACCTAATTTTACAAAGAACCACACCCTTCTTTGTCCAACATGTTCGTGCTCATACTGGCCTACCTGGCCCCCTTGCAGAGGGAAATGATATCGCAGATAAAGCCACTAGAATCTTCATGGCCCTTTCTACTGCCTCACCAATCTCACAGGCTCGAGAGTTTCATTCCCATTTTCATGTTAATTCTAGAACTTTGTCCTCCCGTTTTAAAATTACCCGTGCCGAGGCGAGAGACATTGTAAAACTGTGCCAACAGTGTGCCCCACTACTTCCTCAACCAGGGGTCGGAATTAACCCACGCGGGTTGCGTCCTTTACATCTCTGGCAAATGGATGTCACCCATTTTTCTGAATTTGGCAAGTTAAAATATTTACATACTTCCATTGATACGGCCTCCGGGGTCCTATACGCTTCCTTACATACTGGGGAAAAGGCGCGTCATGTAATTGCCCATTGTTTTGAGGCCTGGGCTGCCTGGGGCCAACCTAAAGAACTAAAAACGGATAATGGCCCCGCTTACACTTCTGCTTCCTTTGTGTCGTTTTGCCGTTTTATGGGTGTTAAATTGACTCATGGAATACCGTATAACCCACAAGGACAAGGTATCATTGAGCGTGCTCATCGTACCCTAAAAGAATGCTTACTTAAGCAAAAAGGGGGAATAGCCTCTGGCTCCACACCCAGGGAACGAGTGGCCATCGCTCTTTTTACTTTAAATTTTTTGAATCTAGATAAGCATGGACGAGCTGCTGCTGAACGTCATGCTAACCCTGACATTTCTCTTAAGGGCCTGGTTATGTGGAAGGATGTGTTGACTGGTAACTGGCAAGGACCGGACCCAGTGTTGGTCTGGGCGAGGGGATCTGTTTGTGTGTTCCCCCAGGATCATCGACAGCCGTTGTGGGTCCCGGAGAGACTAACCAGAGTAGTCCGAGAGGAGAAAAGAGAAGATTCTATGGATGAGCCTGATGTTAATGCCGCTCCCTGTGGGTCGAACTGAAAATCTGCGATGGAACCTTCTGTCGGTATTCCCCAAGCTGTTGCCACTTACATACTCAGTGCAGGTCTTTCCCTGGTTTTTTCACAACAAACATTTCTCTGCAACTATGTCGCTCACCCTAGAGGGTCTCCTATGCTTTCTGGGCTGTGTGTAGCTTCCAAACCGTTTGTAAATGCCAGCTATGCTGCTCAATTGACACGTAACCTGTCTCAGTATCTTCTAGGAATCTTGATGGCATGTTGCGGGACCTCAGACAATCCATCGCTCACATCAACTCCACCCGAGTGGATGTGTCCTTGGCTGGTGGGCTGACAAACTGGACTACTACCGCTGCTTCATGACTGAAAGAATGGGAGGGAATTGTCGGACTTGCCCTATGCCTGGTCCTCACTAGTTTCCTGGCCTTTTGGTGCATGTGCCGTTTGTGATTTCGTCAACATAATACGCGCAGCAGTGGAGACAGGACAGTCTCCTCAAGTGTGGCTTAGCATGCTAGAGAAGTAGCCAAAGACGGGTAAAGCTCTCTGGGCATGCCACCAACCTAAGACAGGGAACAAACCCCAATGACGGGTAAGGGGCATTGCTGCACGGGGCTACCTAAGACAGGCATTCTCTCTGCTAAAATAATAAAGAAGGGGGAGATGTGGAGAGCGGGTGTGGCGACAGTCCCAAGAAGGCGCCCGGGACTTTAGCCAAGTCTTATGACTAACACCTGAGTCTTATGACTCACACCTGATTCCCTCCTACCTCAAAGTAAAGCCACGCTCACCGTTTGAGCTGCGCAGGTGCACCCTGTATACAAGATCAGGCCAGATGATACCAATAGACTGAGGCCACGCAACCTGGGCTGGGAAGGTGGATAAATAGAGGGACTTTCTGGTCTTGGGGAGAGGAAGAACAAGAAGAAGAAAAAAGGAAGTAAAAATACTGTAAAAGGCCTGAATAAACAGCATTGAGAAGAACGAGCTAGAGGTGCTTTATTTCTGCTGGTCGGAATTAAAGGCATCAACTCAAAAGCTCAGAGGCCCTCCTGGCACAGACCAACCATCTTCACTTTGGCTAACTGAAATTCTCTGCATCACCGGCCACACATGAGAACTGCCCAGCTTTGAATATTTAAATCACTGCTAGTTCCGGGGAAGACAGGCCATTGTCAAAAGTGAATTCACCTGGGTCTCTGAGACCATGATTTGGAACGGGTTGAAGAATTAGCCTGTCCTAGATCGACCGTGTGGAAGTTCATCCATTTAAGGGTCCAAGATGATCACTTCTGGAATATAGGTGCCAGCCACTCAGTGGATACTGGCTGATTCCCTGTAGCCCCAGCTGGCCTGGAACTTGCTATGTAGACCAAGCTGGCCTTGACCTCACAGAGAGCTACCTGTTTCTGCCACTCAAGCGCCAGGATTAAAGGCATGCACCATCATGCCCAGCTGAAGGAAAAAAATTTTTGGTCCTTTTTGAGACAGGATCTCCCTGTAGCCCCAGCTGTCTTGGAACTCATTATGTAGACCAGGCTGGCCTTGAACTCACAGAGATCTGCCTGCCTCTGCCTACCACGTGCTGGGATTAAAGGCATGCACCACCATGCCTGGCAGGAAATAATTTTTAAGGCAAAAAATTCATTAATTAAAAACAAGATAGGGGCTAGAGAGATGGCTCAGCTGTTGAAACCACTGATTGCTCTTACAGAGGACCTGGGCTTGGTTCCTAGCAGCCACATGGTGGCTAACAACCCTCTTCTGGCCTCTAAGGACACTGCACGCACCTGGTGCACTTTTATACATACAAGCCACACACAAAGTTTTTTAAAAATGAAAGAAGGCAGGTGAGATGACTCAGCCATGCAAGGCTAGCGGCAAGCCCCAGAACCCACAAAAATGCAGAAGGAGGGAACCAGCTCCACAAAGACGTCTGCTGACATCCACATGCATGATGCAGCATGCCACACACACACACACACACACACACGGGGGGGGGGGGGAAGAGACAGAATAAACTCCATCTCAATGTGGAAAGCTGGGGGGAGAGTATGATGACTCTCCTCTGACCTCCACATGCATGACATGGAACACATGCACCCACCCCCTCCCCCACACAGTGCATGTGCTCACCCACACCAAAGATACAAAGAAAATAGAAGGAATTTAAGAAGACAAGCAACACGTTTGAAGAAAGTATTTGCACCATATATAACATATAGAACTAGTGACCAGAGTAAATAACTCAAAACACCTGTTACTCCAGTTCCAGCGCCCCCTTCTGGCCTCTAAGGGCACCTGCACACACATGGTGCACATACAGACAAGCAGGCACATAATGCAAAACAAAAATAAAATTTAAAAATCTTTAAAAGAACTCTAGAAAACAATCCCAAATGGAAAGCCAGACAAAAGACTTAAAAGAATTTTACAGAAAAATGATACATAAATACCTGAAAACATGCTTCATTAATGACCAGAGAAAGGAAAAGCACAATAGGATGACTATTCCCACATGGGCATAGGAAAATGGAAGTCTTCAACACCACTAGGGGTTGATGAAGACATGGAAGCCACAGGTTGGCTATGATCTGAATCAGACTCCCACATGTCTTAGCAGTACCGGTGGAAAAGGTGCTGATGCCCACCAAGTTGGTCCTCGGTACCATGTCTGACTAACCTAGCACAGGCTTAGGTCTCCCCATCATTCCCATCCCGGCAGAGAGGAGGCTAAGAGAAGAGGTGGGTCATTTATTTACCTGGGAGGTGACTTTGTAGAAAGCCAGACTTAGGAAGCAAGGAAACCAGGAACAGGAAAGAACAAAGTGTGTGTTAGTAAGCTCATTACGCCAAAGGCAGTACAGGCACCCAGGGACCCTCTGAAGATGATCCAGGCTCCACCTTGTCCCTCAGAAGCCTGGGAGGCTTGGACATCTATCTGCAACTCCTATCCATTGCTGGCTCAGATGAGACTCTGTAATCAGCAGGCCTCACAAGGTCTGCTTTTACCTTCCTCCAGGTATAGTGGTACTGATGAGCTGCAGTTCCCTGAAGGGACAATAAAGCATCTGTCTATACTTGGAGGGATATTCAAGGTCCTTCTTCAAAGAGCTCCAGGGGCTGGGAAGATGGCTCAGTGAGTAAGAGCACTTGCTGTGTAAGTGTGAGGATCTGAAATCAAATTCCCCAACACCCACGTAAAAAGAAAAGCCAAGAGCAGCCACCCACATACTCGTAACCTGAGTGTTAGGAGAGGGGAGACAGGAGGATCACGGGCTCTAGGAGGATAGTCTAGCCCCACATTCAGGGAAAGAGCCTGTCTCAAGGGAATAAACCTGAGGGTGATAGAGCAGAGCACCCTAAGTCCACCTCTAGCCTCTACCAGCACACACGTATGCAAACACCAGACACATATGCATACACACAGAGAGGCCCAGTGTCACCCTTAATCCACCGCATATAGGTCCAGGAGCTGGCGCACTGTGACAGCTGACAACTTGTCAGCTCCTGGTATTTTCCCTGGTTCTACAGGTCAAGGAGCATCTGAGCTGGCTGCTCACATACACTGCCCTTAGGAACATGAGATGCAGCACGGTGGGTCAACACAGCCTGACTCAGTCCCGCCTTGCTGCCCGAGGCTAAGTGCTATGTCTGGCCTCTGTCATTTCAGAACCCCATCACTGACCCCATGAACTTGGGAACCCATGTCCATGGTAACATCTCTGAAAGCCAGTCCCAGCCTTCAAAAGACAGCCAGTTTCTCAGGCCCCTCTGGCCATTCCACATTACCAGTGAAGAGGGCGGGTTCTCCCCAAGACCGGGCAAGTACTGCAGATCTAGCCTCCAGTTGACTGGGCAAGTACTACAGATCTAGCCTCCAGTAGACCAGGCAGGTACTGCAGATCTAGCCTCCAGTAGACGGGGCAAGTACTGCAGATCTAGCCTCCGGTAGACCGGGCAAGTACTGCAGATCTAGCCTCCGGAAGATCAGGCAAGTACTGCAGATCTAGCCTCCGGTAGACCGGGCAAGTACTGCAGATCTAGCCTCTGGTAGACCGGGCAAGTACTGCAGATCTAGCCTCCAGTAACCTACTTAAGCTCCCACCTCCCCAAGCCGCCCAGTTCCTTCGCCAACACTCTGCCAAGCTGGGCCTGCCCCTGCCCCCTCATTACTGTAGCCAGAGTTTGCGTTCTTGGCTACCATTACACCATTTTCTACATGGGGACTGGTTTACAGACCCCAAGTACTTCTGTAACATCCTTGGCCTCTACTCAGCAAAAACCCAGAACCCTAGGTTTTTTTTTGGGGGGGTGGTCCTTTGAGACAGGGTCCCCCTGCAGCCCCAGCTGTCCTGGAACTCCCTGTGTAGACCAAGCTGGCCGTGAACTCAGAGATCCGCCTGCCTGCCTCTGCCTCCCAAGTGATGGGATTAAAGACATGCACTACCACGCCTGGCCAGAACCCTAGTTTTAATCACCAAAAATGTATGCAGACATTCCCGAACACTCTAGGGTGGGAGGGGATCATCCTAGGGTAAGAAACAGTGGGGCAGGTCACAGTAGCCTCCAGCTTCAGGAAGGCTGTGCAGCCTATACTAGGATCAGTTCCCACTCTGCTGGGTCATGAGAGAGCACTCCTACATCCACATGCTCTCCATGTCCACTGCCCATACTCCACACATGTCCTCCATCTCCTGCTAGCCAGTCCACATCAGCCTCAGGCACCCAAAGACTTCCCAGCTTAGGAAAAGATAAGAGGGAGGTAGAGGTGGATCCTGAAATATGTAAGCAACAGCCTCTAGGAAGAGCTCTGCTCGGTGCCAGGGAAGGGCTCGGCATGGTACTAGGCTAGGTGAAATTGATCTCCTCTACCACAGAGAACTCCTGAGGACCTAGGAAGCCTGAGAGTTCAAAATCTGCAGTGACTCTACCCAGTCTCTCCGCCCTAGGGTTCCTTCCCTTCCGTGGCCTTGAACTTGAAGGAACCTATCAAGGCTCTGCCTTTGCTTTCTTTGCAGTTCTCCCACAATGGTGACTCAACTCTGCCCCCATCTGCAGGACAGGCTGCCACATGTTTCAACATGTGCTCTGTGTTGACACCTGGATACTCTCAGCCCAGCATTCTCTGGTCGTAAGTGAGAGGCCAAGAGCTGGCCAAGACCACCACCCTTTCACCCCCCCAGACCACCCACTCAGGAGCTAAGGCCATGTGGGCACCTCCTGCTCTCCTCCCTGGATCTCACCCCAAGCTGCCACTGTGGGCATCCAACAGCTGTGCACTACAGTCCAGGGTTACCAATGCCTCTCTTCACAATGCTCCAGGAGTCCTTGCTGCCACCTAAGCGTGACCAAGTCAGTCTCAGAATGCTGTTCCCGGAGCCGCCTTGCTAGAGCCACTTCCAGTACATACTTTCATGGTCTGTGCTCTGCCAAAATAAAAATAAAAACCAGCTTGGGCATAAATAGCTGGCAGGAAGGGGACTCTAAAAAACAAGAGATAGAGAAAGAGAGATATTAGGGACAAGGACAGGAAGAAAGCCCGAGGGTGACTGTGGAGCTGGGCTCAGTCCTGCTATGTGTCCCCGAAGATCTACATAGAACACATCTCAGAACCGCCCCAACTTCTTGACAGTGAGCTGAGCACACACAACCCACAGCCAGCTTAGACCTGTGTTCTAGTTTGTCTTCATTTGCTATGACAAAACACTCTGACCAATACCAACTTGGGGAGGAAAGGATTTATTCATCTGGACACAGTTCATTACTCAGGGAGCCTAAGGTAGGAACTCGGCAGGAACCTGGAGGCAGGAGCCATGGAGGAATGCTTCTTACTGGCTTGCTCCCTGGCCCATGCTCATCCTTTCTTTTCTTTCTTTTTTTGGTCTTTTCGAGACAGGGTCTCCCTGTAGCCCCAGATGTCCTGGAACTCGCTCTGTAGACCAGGCTGGCCTTGAACTCACAAAGATCCACCTGCCTGTGCCTCCCAGGCCAGTCCAATGGAGTCAATTCCACAATTGAGGCTCCCTCAACCCAGGTGTGTCAAGTTGACACTAAAACTATCCAGTACAACTGACCCCTTGTCAACTTGACATACAAAACATCACTATTAAACCATAAGCTTTCCATTTCTTGTCCCCAAGATATGATGTTAACATTAATATCACAACATAGTACAGTACTACCTTTAAAGTCCCACAGACATTAAAAAATCTAAACTTAAAATTTCATAGTCTCAAGTTTGGGTAGCAGAAAGGTTGGCCTGTCTGAACGTTGAAAGGAAGAAAAGCCTCAGATTGCTAAAGACATCAAACCCTTCGGTGGATCCTACTTGTAACAACTATTTATAATGAGTCCTAATGAAACTTACCTTCTAGGTGCCACAAGGTTTTAATACAAGAGACTTTCTTACCTCCCCCCCATAAAACAAGGAGAAATATGATGATGAGGTCGTTCTCTAACTGTAAATTGAAGCCAACTGTTATAGAGGTAATCTCTTATAAAACTGGTAAAACTGCCTTCTTTAATTGACTAATAGACATAGGAACTGTGAAAAGGATTTTTCTTTATTCAGATCCAAACAGAATACTAAAGTCTCCTTAAGCTATGCACTTAAGTAAAATATATTAATACAGGAGAGCTCTGATATCAGCAATGGATTATTCTACCAAGGAGATGTTGGCCAGCGGATCCAAGCCCCCCAAAAAGGAGGCTTCTTGCCTGTAAACTGGGATACCTGCAAGAAGAGAGGTGATAAGGCCCTGCTGTCGAAGACCTGATGTAAGCATGGGAAAGATGCATTGAGACCATACTTGCAAGTGTACAGTTGGTCTCTGGAATACCAGAGAGTGTTACCAAAGGCCACTAAACCAATAAAGCAAATATAGGTCTCCTTGAGTCAAGCAAGACTCCTCCATCAGCACCAGCTACACCTCACTTGCCTGGAAATACTGTGCAGCAGTGGCAGCCATATGTCTGTATATCTCAAATCTAATTGGCTATTAGCTCTCTCCTTGGAGGAATAACCCATGGCTGATGCCACAAACTTACATCCTCTAGTGGTTAGGAGATGTTATAAGCCACAGTAAGACCCTGTCATATTTTACAGAAAAAATGTAATCCATGGATTAACATACCCTCCAAACATCTGTGTCTATACCAAAGTAACCTACCATAACAATTAGTACTGTTTAAATACCTATATATCTAATTGCTTGTGCTTCATTAGTAGGATTGAAAGGTTATTCCTGGACAAACTGTCAGCCCATGAAAGGAAACAGCCAGAATTGACTAGAGTCCAAGACAACAGCTCCAGAGAAAGTAGACTGTTTTGCTTCTCATCCACCTGTGCCCCTTTTCTAAGCCTAGGGAACAATCTGTGGAAGAGGGGGCATGGTAGAATGTAAGGGCTGCGATTGGGGTGAATGACGAAACTACAGCAATATAGTCTGGACACTCATCTGATCAACTTGATTGAACATACAAGCTCCCCCAGCTGGATGGTGGGACCCATGGGCTGTGTGGTTTGGGCACAACTGCTTACATGAAGGATGCTTGTACTCATAAATTATTACTTAATGTTAAAAAATGAAAAATAAAGAAGTAAAAAAAAAAATTAGCTAAATTTGTAAATTGAAAAAAAAAATTTCATAGTCTCTTAAAAGTCTCTTAACTGTGGGCTCCTGTGAAATCCAAAACAAGTACTGTCCTAGTTCAAAGGGAAGAATCAGGCACACCTAAACAAAACCAAAGTCCAGCAAAGTAGCTCAAGGCTGAACTTCTGAGACTCACTCATGATCTTCTGGGCTTCAAAGGGTTTCGGCAGCTCCCCTTCTCTGACTCTGCCATCCCTAGCACACACAGCTCATCTTGCAGGCCCAGGCCAGCTCCATTCCACACCTGCTTCTGCTCTTGGTGGTCGTCCCATGGTCCTGGCATCTCCAAAAAGCTGGGGTCTCCACTGAAACTGAAGCTGCACCTTCACCAATGGGCACTTCTGACCTCTTCTGATGCAGAGCCTCAATTTCTCTTCATGACACCTGCAATCCTGGGGTCTTCACTGAGGCAGAGGTGCACTTTCACAATGGCCTTTCCTGGCCTCTCACAGTGCCAAGCCTCGGCTGCTCTCTGTGACCCCTTTACATTTCACCACCAGAACCATACAGGAGACTCTTACACATTACCAAGTCCTGATTCTGGCTTAGATGGAGGGCTGGGCCCCCTCTGAACCACAGCTTCTGTGCAGTGACCCTGAGGAAACTCTTCCCAGATGATTTCCCCACAGTAATGCCGCTCTCTTGTTACTTACAGCTGATTTTTCACCCCCAGCTGACCAGAACCCACAGATTCTCAACTCAAAAAATATATAAACAGCCCTGATGAACTCTGCTTCTCTTTGAAGCTTCACAAGCCAGGCCTCCTTGTGACAGCAGGTACAAGTCCTATGCAAGCTCAAACCAGATAAAATCTCAACATAAGCATAGGTAAGTAATCAAAACCCAACCTCTGGCAACCTCTGACAACCTCTGGCAACCTCTGGCAACTGATGGCTGCCGAGGGTGAGAGAGTCTCCTGCAGGGATCTGGGCAGGCTGACCAGCTCCAGTGGACAACCGCATGCTGAGGACAGGTAGGGACACAAATCAAACTCTATAGGCCATAATGTATATATGGTAAGGTATACAAGCCATACTGTACATATGGTAAGGTATACTGGACTGGGTGGGAGCCAGTGGGTGAAGGTGCAGATGGGGGGGGGGAATCTAACTACTATCAAGTTATATTGTATGAAAATCACAAAAATTTCAATTAAAAAAAATTTTTTTTTGGTCTTTTTGAGACAGGGTCTCCCTGTAGCCCCAGCTGTCCCGGAACTCACTCTGTAGAATAGGCTGGCCTTGAACTCACAAAGATCCGCCTGCCTCTGCCTCCCAAGTGCTAGGATTAAAGGCATGCACCACCACACCCAGCTCAATTAAAAAAATTTTTTTTTAAAGAATATACATACAAAAGGAAAATAAAATAAAATGGGGGAAGGATAAGAAATGAGACTGGGGAAAAGCTCTTCAATGAAAGGTGTTTCCCAAGCAGAGGCCGTCTCTGTGAGCACTCACCTGTGTTCCTGTTTCCCAAGCAGAGGTCGTCTCTGTGAGCATCACCTGTGTTCCATACACTTCACTGCAGCATTTGCCACATTAATAACTATGTGCAAGGAGCTGGAGAGATGGTCAGCAGTTGAGAACACTAGCTGCTCTTGCAGAGCACCCAGATTCAATTCCCAGCAACCACGCGGCAGCTAACAACTGTCCATAACTCCAGTTCCAGGAGACCAATGCCCTCTTCTGCACTCTATGGGCACTACATGCACTTAGTGCACACACACACACACACACACGAGCGCGCGCAGGCAAAACACTCATCATACAAATAAAATAATTAAATCAAGCTGAGAGGGACTGGATCCAGCCTTTTCGTGGTGAGTTTCCTAAATCCCAGATTGTCCCATCCCCATCCCACTACATTGAGACCATCTATGGCCCCTCCAATTGGTCCAAGGCTAGGCTTCTCTGCCCTTCAGTAGGGGCCCAGACCTGCACAGACTGCCTGACTGTGCCTGGATATGGCCTCTGTGTGGTGTAGAGCTTCCCACATCTCACCATGCCCATCCCCGTCTATCAAGACCATCTGTGGCCCCCACAGTGTTCCAGAGCCAGGCTTCTCTGCCCTTAAGTGGGGGCCCAGACCCAGACCTTTGCAGACTGCCTGAGAGTGCCTAAATCAGGCCTCCCCTTAGGATGCTTCCCAAATTAGGCTATGACTGCTTGCTAGTAGGGGCCAGACCTTAGGAGGAACCCTGAGTGTACCTGATTAGTGCCTCATTTGGGCTTCTGTGGGAGTCCTGAATAGGTGGACTGAAGCCATCTGAGCCCTTCAATACAAAATCAAAAGAATCTGAGGCCTAGACCAACCAGCTTTACATAACCAATAAGAAAACCACAACAATAATAAAAACAGAAGCATATTTCAACTCAACAAAGGCTTGAGTCTCATACCAGAATCACAAACAACAAAAGAAATCTGCCAGGTATGGTAGCTCATGCCTTTAATCCTAGCACTTAGGAGGCAGAGGCAGGCGGATCTTTGTGAGTTCAAGGCCAGCCTGGTCTACATAGCGAGTTCCAAAACAGCTGGAGCTACAGGGAGAACCTGTCTCAAGAAGAACAAATAAAAAAGAAATCCACATGCCAAAATCACAATAGAAAAATAATAAGATGGAAAATCAAATAATATGATCCCACCAAATACTACCAGTCCCATAGAAGAGTTATACAAAGAAAACCCTCTAGAAATAACCCAGGACAAAGCACTGAAAAGAACAATCATAAACATGATCAACAAGAATTTAACAAATTTAAAGAACACACAAATCAAAGAACTAAAAGAAGATACGGATAAACTTCTGACTGAATTCACAAAACCGAAATTTTGAAGAAAACTCAAGCTGAAATGAAGTAAAAACTCAATACACCAATTTGAAACAACAGGAGAAACCTCACCAACAGAGTGAGTGAAATGAAAAACAGAGTATCAAGACTCAATGATAAAGTCGAAGAACTGGACCACTCAAGTAAAGATTATGAAAAAAAAATAAAAACACAGGAATATGCAAGAAATGTGGGACACCATGAAAAGATCAAATTTATGCAACATAGGCACAGAGGAAGAAGAATTTCATATTAATAGCATTGACTAGATCTTAAATAGGAGTGTAGAAGAAAATTTCCCAAAATTAAGGAAAGACATGCCCATACAAATATAAGAAGAACATAGAACATCAAATAGACAGAACCAGAAAAGAAATCCCCACACCACATCATAATTAAAAAACTAGGTGTGGGGCTGGAGAAATGGCCTAGTGGTTAAGAGTGCCGACTGCTCTTGCAGAGGACCCGGGTTCGATTCCCAGCACCCACATGGTGGTTGAGAACCATCTTTGACTCCAGTCCCAGGGGAATCCAATGCCCTCTTCTGACCTTTGAGGCATTGTGCGACACAGGTACACAGACCTACATGCAGACAGTACACTCATACACATAAAAAATAAATAAAATAAAATAAAATAAAATAAGTGTTCAAAACAAAGAGAGACTACTGAAAGCTGCAAAAGAAAAATAAGTCACATATAAAGGAAAACCCATCAGAATTACAGATGAATTTTCAATGTAAACTATGAAAGACAGAAGAGCTTGGACCAAAGTATTCCCAGTTCTAAATGACCACAGAGGCCAACCCAGAATACTTTGCCCAGTAAAAAATATCTATTATAGTTGAAGGGGAAAGAAAAATCTTCCATGACACAAATAGGCTGAAAGAATACATGTTCACAAAACCAGCCCTTCAGAGAATACTTGAAGCAAGACAAAGAATGGGAAAAAGAAACAACCATACCCCAGGGGTAACAGAAAGAAACTAAATCAAAGTATAATTATGGAAACACAAAATTAGACCAAGAATGCACACAGAAATTAAAAATTATGGGAACCAATGCACATCTTTCAATAATAACTTTAAATATCAATGGACTGAACTCCCCAGTCAAAAGACATGGGCTAATTGAATGGATTAAGAAACAAAATCTGGGCTGGAGAAATGGCCTAGCAGTTAAGAGCGCTGACCGCTCTTGCAGAGGACCCGGGTTCGATCCCCAGCACCCACATGGCGGCTAAGAACCATCTCTAACTCCAATTCCAGGAGAACTCCAGTTCCAGGGGAATCTGAGACCCTCTTCTGACCTCTGGGGCATTGCACGACACGGGTGCGCAGACCTACACGCAAACAGTACATTCATACACATAAATAAATAAAATAAAATTTAAAAAAATTAAAAAAAAAAAAGAAACAAAATCCATCCTTTTGCTGTCTGCCAGACACCTATCTAACCTTCAAGGACAGGTATTTTTTTAAGGTGAAAGGATGGAAAAGAATATTCCAAGTAAACAGCACTAAGAAACAAGCAGGGGTTGAAATTCTAATATCTGACAAAATAGACTTCAAGCTAAAACTAATCAGAAGAGATAAAGAGAGTCACTTCATTCTGATCAAGGGAACAACTGACCAAGATACTACAATCATGAAAATATATGTACCAAACTGTGGTGCACCCAATTCCACACATATTAATCCCAGCTCAGTAATATTAGGGGACTTCAATACCCCACTGTCTCCATTAGACAGATCAACCAGACAAAGAATAAACAGACATCTGCATTAAATGATACCATACATCAAATGGACTGAACAGACATCTACGGAATATTCCACCAACATCAAAGGATACACTTTTTTTTGGTCTTTCTGAGACAGGGTCTCCCTGTAGCCCCAGCTGTCCTGGAACTCGCTTTGTAGACCAGGCTCCAGCTGTCCTGGAACTCACTTTGTAGACCAGGCTGGCCTTGAACTCACAGAGATCTGCCTGCCTCTGCCTCCCGAGTGCTGGGATTAAAGGCATGCACCATCACACCCGGCCTAGAATACACTTTCTATTCACACCATGGAACTTTCTCTAAAACTGATGACATACTGGGGCACAAAACAAACCTCAACAAATTAAAAAAAAAAAAAAAAAAAAAAAAAAACTGAGGCAGGGCTGGTGGCGTACGCCTTTAATCCTAGCACTCAGGCGGCTCTTTGTGAGTTCAAGGCCAGCCCTGGTCTACAGAGTGAGTTCCAGGACAGCTGGGGCTACAGGGAGACCCTGTCTCAAAAAGAAACCCTGAAATAATTCCATGCATTCTATCAGACAATAAAGTGTAATAAAGCTTATAGTCAACAGGAAAAGATGCTCTAGTAATTACACGAACTCATGGAGGTTAAACAATACACTCCTGAATGATGAATGGGTCAAAGAAGAAACTGTTTCTGGAACTAAATGAAAATGACAATACAATACAACAAACCCTCTGGGACACTTTAAAAGCAGTCCTAAAGAGAAGTTTATAGACTTAGTCCTACACATTAAAAAAAAAAAAATGGGGGTTGGAGCTGGAGAGATGGCCTAGCGGTTAAGAGCGCCGACCGCTCTTACAGAGGACCCGGGTTCGATCCCCAGCACCCACATGGCGGCTGAGAACCGTCTGAAGCTCCAATTCCAGGAGAACTCCAGTTCCAGGGGAATCTGAGACCCTCTTCTGAACTCCGTGGCGTTGCACGACACGGGTGCACAGACTTGCATGCAGACAGTACATTCATACACATACAGAAATAAATAAAATTAATAAAAAAAAAAATCAGGGGGTTGGAGAGATGGCTCAGAGGTTAAGAGCACTGACTCCTCTTGAAGAAGACCTGAGTTTGATTCCCAGCACCCACATGGCAGCTAAGAACCATCTTTAGTGCCAGGAGTGGTGGCACATGCCTTTAATCCCAGCACTCAGGAGGCAGAGACGGGTAGATCTCTATGAGTTCAAGGCCAGCCTGGTCTACAGAGCAAGCTCCAGGCCAGCTGGGACTAAAGGGAGACCCTGACTCAAAAAAAATACCACAAATAAATAAATAAATAAATAAATATTCTCTTTAAAAAAAATCAGAAAGAGCACATAAAAATGACCTAACAGCATAACTCAAGACTCAGGAAAGGCAAGAAAAAACCAGCCCCAAACCTAGTAGATGAGAAGGAATAACAAAAATCAGAGCAGAAATTAATAAAATAGAAATAAAGAAAACAATACAAAAAAAATCAATCAATCTAAAAGTTTATCCTTTGAAAAGTTAAACAAGATACACAGACCCTTAGCCCAGTTAACCAAAAGAAAGAACAAATTCAAATCAACAAAATCGGAGAGGAAAGGGGAAACATCACGAAATCCACCAAAAAGATCCAGAATGTTATAAGGACATACTTTAAAAACCTATGCTCTATTAAATTTGGAAATCTAAAAGAAATGGTGTATATCTCTCACCAAAGCTAAACCAAGAAGAGATCAACAATTTAAACAGACCCATTAACGTATAAGAAAATTGAAACAGCAACACAAAACCTCCCAACTAAAAAAACCCCAGGCCCAGATGGATTTACAGCAGACTTCTACCAGACATTTAAAGAAGATCTACAATCAATACTACTTAAATTATTCAAAAAAGGTAGAAACAGAGGGAGAACTCCCAAATTTCTTCTATGAAGCCAGCATCACTCTAAAACCCAAACCAGGTGAAGACACAACCAAAAAATAAAAAATGAACACGGATGCAAAAACTCTCAACAAAATACTTGCAACAGCATACAGACACACATCAAAAACATCACCCAACATGATCAAGTCGGCTTTATTCCAAAGATGGAGGGATGGTTCAGTATCTGTAAGTCAAACAGCATAAATCATGTAAACGGACTCAAAGACAAAAATCACATGGTCAACTCAAAAGATGCAGAAAAGGCCTCTGACAAAATTCGGTATGCATTCATGATAAAAGTCCTAAAGGGAATTGGACTGGAGGGACCTCAACAGAATAAAGCTATATACAGCTAACCCACAGCCAACATCATACTAAATGGAAAAAAATGGAAATATTCCCATTACAATCAGGAACCAAACAAGGATGTCCACTATCTCCACTCTTTTTTTTTTTTAATATAGTGCTTGAAACTCTTGCTAGAGCAATAAGACAAAAGAAGGAAATTAAAGGAGTACTAAAGGTCAAATTTTCCCTTTTTGCAGATGATATGATACTATACCTAAGAGAACCCAAAAATTCCACCAGAAAACTCCTATAGAACTGATTAACACTTTCAGTAAAGTGGCAGGTTACAAAATTAATCTACAAAAATCAGTAGTCTTTCTATATACCAAGAACAAGCAACTGGAGAAAGAATAAATAAAAACCCTCCCATTCATAATAACCTCAAAAAATAAATAAATAAAATATATTGGAATAAACCTGACCAAAGATAACAAAGATCTCTACAATGAAAACCTTAAATCTTTAAAGAAAGAGTTTGAGGAAGACACCAGAAGATGGAAGGACCTCCCATACTCACAGATTGGAAGAATTAATATTGTGAAAATGACCATCTCACTCAATGCAATCACAATCAAAATCTCCATGGCATTCTTCACAGAATTAGAAAAAAAAAATCCTAAAATTCATATCAAAACACACAAAAAAGTGAATACCCAAAGCAACCCTGAGCACAAAGAGCCATGCTTGGGGGATTACTATATCAGATCTCAAACTGTACTACAGAGCTATAGTCATAAAAACAGCATGGTACTGGCTCAAAAATGAGACACGTAGATCAATGGAACACAACTGAATACTCAAACATGAATACATGCAATTTCAGTCACCTAATACTTGACAAAGGTGCCAAGAATACACAATGGAGGAAAGACAGCATCCTCAACAAATGGCAAAACTGGATCTCCACATGTAGAAGACTGAAACTAGACCCTTTTCTTTTCTTTCTTTTTTTTTTTTTTTTTTGTCTTTTTGAGACAGGGTCTCCCTTTAGCCCAGCTGGCCTGCATAGACCCTTATCTTTCACTTTGCACAAAAGTCAACTCCAAATGGAACAAAGACATCTATGTAAAACCTGAAACTCTGAAACTGTTAGAAGAAAACACTGGCAAGTAACCTACATGATATAGTTGTAGGAAAGGACTTTCTAAGTGGAACATCAGTTGCTCAGGAAGGTCAACCATCAATAAATGGGACCTCGTTAAATTAAAAAGCTTCTGTACAGCAAGAGAAGGAATCAAGTAAGTAAAGAGAAACCGAGACTGAGAGAAAATCTTCACCAGCCACCTATGTGACAGAGGTTTAAGCTCTAGAATATATAAAGAACTCAAAAAACAAAGAATCAAGAAAACAAATGACACAACTGAAGATGGGCTAAAAATCTGAACAGAGAGTTCTCAAAAGAAGAAATAAAGATGGCTAAGAAACATCTTGAAAAATGTTCAATGTCATTAGTAATTAGAGAAATGCAAATTAAAGCCACCTTAAAATTTCAGGGCAGGAACCTGGACACAGGAGCTGAAGCACAGGCCATGGAGGAACGCTGCTTACTGGCTTGCTCCCCTGGCCCATGCTCAGCCTGCTTTCTTATACAATACAGAACCACCTGCCCAGGGTGGCACCACCCACAGTGGGCTAGGCCCTGCCACATCATTGAACAACCAAGAAAATACCCTACAGACATGGCCACAGGCCAGTCCAATGGCAGCAATTCCCCAACTGAGGCTTCCTCAACCTCGGTATGTCAAGTTGACACTAAAGCTATCCAGCACAATGACCATATGTAAATAAGAGTCCTACAGGCTCCTGGGACCCTGCTCATATGAACCTAGATGCACAAGCAGACAAATACCCAACACAGAACTCTGGAAATGGGCAGCAGTCTTAGTCAAAGAATTATTGGCAGCTTATTACTGCTTGGTGAGAAAGAGCTGACCTTAAAAGGAGTGACTCTTGGGCTGGAGAGATGGCCTAGCGGTTAAGAGCGCCGACCACTCTTACAGAGGACCCGGGTTTGATCCCCAGCACCCACATGGCGGTCGAGAACCGTCTGAAACTCCAATTCCAGGAGAACTCCAGTTCCAGGGGAATCTGAGACCCTCTTCTGACCTCTGTGGCATTGCACGACATGGGGGCACAAACCTGCATGCAGACAGTACATTGATGCACATACAGAAATAAATAAATTTAAAAAAAAAAAAAAAAAAAAAGGAGTGACTCTAGATAGGCTGACTAGACCTCAAAGAACTTGCAATGATGGACATCTGGGAACACTAACTTGACATGGTAGGGCTTAACACAAATGAAGGAATTTCATGAAATCCAGTGGGGAGGGACTATGGAGAAGTGGGTATAAAGTTAAGATGTTCTGTATGAAATACATAAAAAATCAATCAAGGGGCTGGAGAGATGGCCTAGCAGTTGAGGGCACCGACTGCTCTTGCAGAGGACCCAGGTTCGATCCCCAGCATCCACATGGTGGCTGAGAACCGACTTTGGCTCCAGTTCCAGGGGAATCTGACACCCTCTTCTGGCCTCCGCAGCTTTGCACAACACGGGTGCACCAACCTACATGCAGACAGTACACTTATACACAAAAAAAAAAAAGTCAATCAAAAAATTTTTTTAATAAACAAGATTTTTAAAATTTAATTAGTAATTGTCTGTGAGTCTGTCTCCTCTACTACCTGTGATTTTCTTGCAGATTTTTAGTGTTCTCAGCATCTAATATGAAATCTAGAACATATTTAATATTGACATAAATGTTGGTTGAATGAATGAATGACTTTTTCCTTCCCAGTTCCACTGGGGCACACAGTTCCTCACACATACAGTTTGAGTTGTATAGTGAAAATGTCTGAGTACCACCCTTCCTGAACTGAAAAGCATTTTCAAAAGAGAAACAATGGCTGGCTCCTTCCATAGACTCTGTTTTCTGTACCTCACCTCTCCCAGCTCCCAACATGAACAACCACACTAAGAATGCCACTGGACTACATACCCTACGCCCACTTTATTGGTTTTTCTTTGTGGCTGGTTGGTTGGTTGGTTGGTGGGTGGGTGGGTGGGTTGGTTGGTTTTTTTTAGATAGACTCTCATATAGCCCAGGCTGGCCAGGAACTAGATAAGACTGACCTTGAACTCAAGACTTTCCTGCCGTCACCTTCCAAGCGCTATGATTACAACCATGTACCATCGCCCCAGTTCATGCAGGGCTTGGGATCCAATCCTGAACCTTACGCATGCTAGGCAAGCACTCTACCAACTGAGCTACATCTCTAGCACATTGCCACTCATTAACCTGTACTGATCTGTCCCTGGTGTAAAGTGTGCATCTAGATGTGGTCCTGACTGTTCCACTGCTTATGATATGGATCAAAACAAGAATCTTATTGCAGAGCCCTACAAACTCTCTCCTCCTTAAAAGCTATCAAACTTGTCCCTCGATCCATCTGGTCAGCCGTGGGGCACTGAGTCACTGGAAACCACTCTGACCCTAACCCACTGTCAGCATGAAATGTGTTGTTGGTTCCTGGAATTACTTACTCCCACTGCTGGCCTGAAAAGTCTCTCTTCCCTGCTGCAGGTTATACTCAATCCACTTAGCCCCAGGTTCCAAGTCACAATTTCTTATCTTTGGAACCTTTTTAGAGGCCTTCTCTACTGAAAACTCTGAAGGTCTCTGCTACTCTGGTACTCTTCCTAAAAACAAAGTAACCAAAAGCACAGGATAGCAGGAAAATTCACAATTCACTGCCTTAACTGACAGAATTAAAGTTATATTACAGCTAACCACCTCTAAAAAAAAAACCATCGGTATAAAAATGCTGAAGAATTATGGCAATTATTGTACAATTAATACAATAACATTAAATAACTAAACTTTACTGAGCACCTACATTGCGGCAGGGTCTGTTCAAAGCACTTTGGAAGTGTGAATTGATTTAACCTTATTTCATCTTCATGACAGTGCCAGGCAATGCTAAGTATCACTACTGTTACACAACGGAATGCAAGGCTGGGGTCCAGGGCCCAGGAGCCTGGTTCCCCAGATCACTATCCATTCGCCCAGCCACGTGCAACCCTGAGGCTCAAACCAGTGCAAAGAGAGGGCGATAGGAAGTCAATCACTTATTTTTTACGCTCAAACGTCCCTGAGCTCTGGAACAAAGTTCAGGTCAAGTACTTTGGATTCTTTGTTGACATACAAGAATTAAAATAGACATATTCCATTTTCATTATCAAGAAAATTAAGTTCTCAGACAAATAAAAGACAGGTCCTTCTAGGGTGGCACTTTCTAATCAGTGACAGGAGCTGACTGTGAGACCTGGATACTACATCCGGCCCGGTGCCCCAACACCCAGGCCCACGCTCGGGGCCACTCTCCCCACCGCGTACCGCGCAGGACCTGCACGGGAAGCCTCCCCAGGCCTGGGCCCCGCAGCGCCGGGTGTCCGCGGGCACCAGGTCCGGAGCGCGGGGCGTGCCCGGGGTCAGCGCACAGGTGGGGACGCGGCGCCCCTGCAGCCCCGCTCCCCGAAGCCCAGCCTCAGGCCCGCCCAGTCGGCCCGCGCGTCTCGCTCACCTCGGCCACGGCCGCCTCCTGCTCGGCCCCGTGCTCGGTCACCGGCTCATGCCGCGGGCTACCGACGCCCAGGTGACAGAAAGCCGCAGCCGTCGCCCGCACCGGGTGGGCAAAAGCCAGCCGGGAACACAGCGCCGGGAACTAAGTACCGGCGGCTAACACCACGCGAACTGCGCATGCGTGGCGGTCGCGCCGCGCCTCCTGGTGGACAGGAGGAGTCAGAGCACCACGGGCCGCCCTGCCCAGAGCGAGGATATGGCCAGAGATGGGCAGCGTCCTTGAGCGTGCTCAGGTAGCAAATCCAAAGGAGCAGCCACACTCCCCTTAGAAAGCTGTAAAAAATGATAGGGCTGGAGACAGGATGACTTCGCGGTTAAAAGTACTGCTTGCTCCTGAAGAGGACCCGGGTTCGATTCCCAGTACCTACATGGCAGCTAACAACTGTCCATAGCTCCAGTTCCAGGGGATACAACACTGGATCCGACGCCCTCTTCTGACCTCCGCGGAAATTGCACGACACAGGTCCACTTACATACATGCAGGTAATATAGTCATACACATAAAATAAAAATACGAAATAAAAAATTTTTAAATCAAAGCATTTCTTATAAAGCTGTAAAAATGCCGGGCGTGGTGGCGCACGCCTTTAATCCTAGCACTTGGGAGGTAGAGGCAGGCGGATCTTTGTGAGTTCAAGGCCAGCCTGGTCTACAAAGTGAGTTACAGGACAGCTGGGGCTACGGGGAGACCCTGTCTCGAAAAGACCAAAAAAAAAAAAAAAAAATGCAAGCATTTGTACCAGGTGTGATGGCTCATGAGTATCACCCAGGAGTTCATGGCCAGCTTGGACTATGTAGTGAGAAACCCCCTAATCACTCTCCAAAAAAAAAGGGTAAGCATCTTTGTATGCCCAGTGCTGGTGAGCGTGTAACAGTCCCACGGGGCAGTTTGGCATTGCACATCAAAGTGTATAAAAATGCTCTGGACCCTGTAGTTCCAACAAACCTTTTATGGAGAGTTTACCCAATGGAAAGTCTCAATGTATATTAAATATTTATGACACTGTGTCTAAAAAAGCAAGATAGTGGGAGCAACCAAAATAAACTATTGGGGGGGGGGGCTGGAGAGATGGCCTAGCGGTTAACAGCACCGACTGCTGTTGCAGAGGACCCGGGTTCGAGCCCCAGCACCCACATGGTGGCTGAGAACCGTCTTTGATTCCAGTCCCAGGGGAATCCTCTTCTGACCTCCTCGGCATTGCACAACACGGATGCACAGACCTACATGCAGACAGTAGATTCATACACACAAAAAATAACTAAAATTTAAAAAAACCTCACTCTTGCAAGTTGTCCTCTGATCTACACACACACACACACACAACACACACACACTATGAAATGCTCTCTCGCTATGTTTGTGTGTGTGTGTGTGAGAGAGAGAGAGAGAGAGAGAGAGAGAGAGAGAGAGAGAGATAGAGGTGTAATTTTGTTTTTTTTATTTTTTTCTGGGCTTTCCTTTTCTATTTTATTATATATATATATAATTATATATATATATATATATATATACAAGATTATGTTACAACTCAAATCTAGACCTGTGTCCCCCTCCCTACCCCCCCACAAAGGTGTAATTTTTAAAAAATTACTTATATATAAATGCTTACGGGGCTGGAGAGATAGCCCTAGCTGGTTAAGAGCACCGACGCTCTGCAGAGGACCAGGTTCGATCGCCCAGCACCCACATGGCGGCTAAGAACCGTCTGTAACTCCAATTCCAGGAGAACTCCAGTTCCAGGGGAATCCGAGACCCTCTTCTGACCTCCGCGGCATTGCACGACACGGGTGCACAGACCTGCATGCAGACAGTACATTCATACACATACAAAAATAAATAAATAAATAAATAAAAAAATAATTAAATGCTTACATTCAGGTATAACTTTTTTGAAAAAAAAATCCAAGAAGCAATTATAATAGCTTTAGAAGTAATCGTGGAAGCAGAAACGGAGGTCTTTCAAAAGTGTTTTTTTCTGTGTTATTTACAGAACTTAGCACAGTAACATTTGCCACAAGGCAGCAAGTTCTAAAATACTAAAAAGTAAAGAGGTGTTACTGAGAGGGTAACAGCGGGCAGTAGCCCGCTGATACCAAGTTCTGGGTCAGAATGTGGATAGTAATACATTTGGTCTTGGCTATACTTTAGCGCCACCTGGTGGACGGTGCTATTACAGCTTAAATATTCAAGGAGCTGATTCCCACCCAGACTGAAGACCTATGAAGGCTTTGCTTCCCTCACCAGCAATGATTCCAGGAACACTTTTGAGTTGACACCTCCTTGTCACAGAACTAAGGAGATTTGGACAAGAGTACTCTAGGGATGGGGGGTGAGGGAAGAGCTATAGTCTTCTTCCTCACATCCAACAGAGTATGGCTCTACTCGCCAAATCGGCAGACACACTCTGAACATGATATGCAATTTAGCATAACAACAACCATTTGAGATCTGGATGAGTGGAGAGCTGTGACAACCAGAATCAATACCAGAGTCAGAGTCCTAGTATCAGTGAATACTGGTCTTGCCTTTTAAAAGAAAGTCAACTGGACTGGAAAAATGGCTCCACGGTTAAGACAACTGAGTGCTCTAGCATATAACTCGGGTTCAATTCCCAGTACCCACATGGCAGCTAACACCTGTCTGTTACTCCAGTTCCAGGGGATCCAATGCCCTCTCTGACCTCTTGGGGCATTGCATGGCATGGGTATACTTACATACATGCAAGAAATACACTCATACACATAAAATAAAAATAATAAATAAAATTTTTAAAGACTTGAACTGGGTTGGGGAATGAAAGACAGCATCTTGGAAGGGGTCACCACAGGCATGACAGGAGCAGAAATTAGCTACCGACCTGGAATTCTGGAACCAGTAAAGCTATCTTTCAAAATTAGCAAAATGCAGACATCCTCAAGCAAGCAAAAGCTGAGAATTTCTCACCAGCAATCCCCCTCCCCAGAGGACATGGAGAAGCCATGTTCCAGACAGAAGACAAATGAAAGCCTGAGATGCACAGAATAACCACATGGTCAGTGGAAGCAAACATCACTGTGTGAACAAAATTTTTGCAGGATTAAAAATGAAAAGTGCTTGCTGGGTGTGGTGGCACACACCTTTAATCCTAGCACTCAGGAGGCAGAGGCAAGTGGAACTTTGTGAGTTCAAGGCCAGCCTGGTCTACAGAGTTCCAGGACAGCTGGGGCTACAAAGGGACCCTGTCTCGAAAAGACAAAAAAAAAAGAAAAGAAAAAAAGGGGGGGGCACTAAAGAGATGGCCCAGCAGTTAAGGGCACTGGCTGCTTGTTCTAGTTTTTCTTCAATTGCTGTGACAAAACACTTTGACTTGGGGAGTCATAATACCAACTTGGGAAGGAAAGGGTTTATTCCTCTTCCATCACTTAGGGAGCCCACCATAGGAACTCAGGGCAGGAACCTGGAGGCAGGAGCTGAAGCACAGGCCACGGAGGAACGCTGCTTACTGGCTTGCTCCCCTGGCCCATGCGCAGCCTACTTTCTTATGCAATACAGAACAACCTGCCCAAGGATGGCACTGCCTACAGTGGGCTGGGCCCTCCCACATCACTCTCAACAATCAAGAAAACACTCCACAGTGGTGGCCACAGGCCAGTCCAATGGAGGCAATTCCCCAGCTGAGGCTCCCTCAACCCAAGTGTGTCAAGTTGACACGAAAGCTATCTAGCACACTGCTCTTGCAGAGGACTCAGGTTCCAATCCCAGCACCCACATGACAGCTAACAACCATCCATAACTCCAGTTCCAAGGGATCTGACATCCTTTTCTATCCTCCACAGACACTGCATGACATAGGCATATTTACACACATGCAGGCATAATACTCATACACATAAAAAGAATCAATCAGCTGGGCGTGGTGGTGTACGCCTTTAATCCTAGCACTTGGGAGGCAGAGGCAGGTGGATCTTTGTGAGTTCAAGGCCAGCGTGGTCTACAGGGCAAGTTCCAGGACAGCTGGGGCTACAAGGAGACCCTGTCTCAAAAAGACCAAAAAAACAAAAACAAAAACAAAAAAATAAAAAATAAAAAATAAAATATAAAATAAAAGAATCAATCAAAAATTTTTTAGTGTAAGGGCTAGAGAGATGGCTCAGTGGTTAAGAGCACTGGCTACTCTTGCAGAGGACCAGGGTTCAAATCCCAGTACCCACATGGCAGCTAACAACTATCTGTAACTCCAGTTCCAGGAGATCGGATGCCCTCTTCTGACCTGTGCAGGCATTGCACAACACAGGTGCACTTACAAACATGCAGACAGTATACTCATACACATAAAAATAAAAATAAAATAGTTTTAAATGTTTTTACATTTTTAAGAGAGACCTAAAAGAATATCCTCACACCATTTAGAGTTACACCAGCCCCTTCCCCATAACCAGCCTGACCTCCAACTCACAGGTGCAAGCTATCTTTGTGCCTTGGCCTCTCTAGTAGCTGTGACTCCAGGCAGTATAGGTGTACGCCACCACATCCAGATGTGTCAGCTTTTAATTTTTTTAATTTGTTCTCATTTTCTATGTATGAATGTTTGTCAGCATGTATGTATAAGTGTACTACATGTGCATAGTCCTACAGTGGCCAGAAGAGGGCATCAGATTCCCTGTAATTATGAACGGTTGTTTGCTAGCATGTAGGTGCTGGGAACTGAACCCAGATCCTCTGCAAAAGCAGCCAGTCCTCTTAACCACTGAGCCACCTCCTCCAGCCCCCAAGTCAGTTTTTAAAAATATTTGTGGGCTGGAGAGATGGCCTAGCGGTTAAGAGCGCCAACTGCTCTTGCAGAGGACCCAGGTTCAATCCCCAGCACCCACATGGCAGCTGAGAACCGTCTTTAACTCCAATTCCAGGAGAACTCCAGTTCCAGGGGAATCTGACACCCTCTTCTGACCTCCGCGGCATTGCACGACACACACGGGTGCACAGACCTTCATGCAGACAGTACATTCATACACATAAAAATAAATAAATAAAAATTTTTTTTAAGTTTAAAAAATAAAAAATAAATAAAAATATTTGTATTAATTCTTTGAGAATTTCATACAATATGTTTCGGTCATACTCAAGTTCTCTCAAGAGCCAGCTTTTTAAAAAATTATTTTTATTGAATCAAGAATTTCATACACTATATTCATATTCAGGCTCCTACCCACATCTACACTTAACTTACTATACCGCCCACCCAACTTCCTGTCCTTTATTATTAATTATCTTTTTGAGACAGGGTCTCCCTGTAGCCCAAGCTGTCCGGGAACTCACTCTGTAGACCAGGCTGGCCTTGAATTCACAAAGATCTGCCTGAGTGATCTATAATTCTTACACACAGTTGAGCCAAAGTAAAGGCCCACTCCCTTTCCTTTATTATGTGGTTTGGGGTCAGAATATGCCCAGGTTTCTTGGAATGGAGTTTCCACATTTGTCTTGTTTCTCTTACACACTACTTAAGATTGGGAGCCAGCTTTGTAAGACAGAAGCTTGGGCACACAGCCCGAGGTATCCCACACTCACTCAGGATCACACTAATGATGGGACAGGCACACTCACTCAGGATCACACTAATGATGGGACAGGCAGTCCCTGTCACTCACCTAGCACTGAAGGCCAGCAGTCTTAGCCTGCCCCCCAGGTAGCCTCAATCCAGAGTTCCAGCCCCAAGTCCTTCTTCCTCCTCCAAGTCCCTCTCCCTCCCACAAGCATTGCTAGGCCACAACTGTGGGGACATCAGTGAAGGCAGCTCCTTCCCAGGCAGGAGGAAACAAATATCAGAACCTGAGGGGCCACTTCATCTCCATTGAGAAGCCCCTCTTAACTCCCATCATGGGGGTTAAGAGGGGCTTCTCAATAGAGAAAAGAAGAAAAAGGGGGGGCTAAATAGATGGCCTAGCAGTTAAGAGCACTGGCTGCTTGTTCTAGTTTTTCTTCAATTGCTGTGATAAAACACTCTGACTAATACCAACTTGGGGAGGAAAGGGTTTATTCCTCTTACATCTCCCAGGTCACAGTTCATCACTTAGGGAGCCCACCATAGGAACTCGGGGCACCTCCTCCCTATCTGATGCTTGACCTAGGGGTTTCAGGACTTGAACAAACAGAATTCAGTCCATGTCCCTTGGAATTGTCATGTTGGGGAGGGGAGGGGAGGGGTACAGTCTATATGTGCCGTTCCTCTGGCTCGTTTCCCTGGCAACAAAGAAGCACAAAGGCACTACCACAAAGAACGAGCAGGTTGTCTGCTCTCCTGTCTCAGCCTGAGCACTGCAGTGAGGAGCAGTCACGACTCCCCATTCTGTAAACTATTCAGGACACAGGCATTTGACTGTCCCCAATCTCACTGAATAGGAGTCTCGGTTTAAATGGTCTCCCACTGCCAACAAGAAAGGCAGGAAACAATTCTTCCAGGGCAAAGTCAAGCAGGGGAGCCTTGACAAACAGCACATCAGTCTTCCACAGTCCCCCACGGCCAAGTCGCATGGTCTTCGCTGCTGGTGAGGTAACAACCGCCTCATCTGGGCTGGCCACTTGGCTCTCGGGTCTGCTGGGAAAAGCTGTCTTCTGCCACTTGGGATTGGGCCTCCAGCACCTGTCGGAACCTTTGCATCCCTGGGAAGGGCAAGTGAGGGGCCATCAGCACTGAGGCTGCTGGGGTCTGGAGCAGAGGACCACCTAACGGATGCTGTCATGAGGCTGGGGAGGAGGCTCCTCACCTAGGCGGAGGCGGTGCTCCTTGTCTGAGAAGACCACGCGGAACCAGCCAGGCTCCTTACAATCAAAGGCTTTACCGGAGAGCAGAAGCACTTTGTTGTCCAAAAATTTGCGCCAGAGCATCACCTCCTCCTCAAAGGTGCTCTTGCGAAGGTACTAGAAGAACGGACATGGCTTGGGATGTAGGGTACCCTCCAGTGCCCTCACTTGCCAGATGGAGCTTGACATTCCCTTGAACCCATACCTCCACCAGAATTACCTTTCTCAAGTCAACCCAGATGAAGAAGCCTGCCCCCCGACTCACAAAGGGGATCCCTAGGGCTCTGAGCTCTTCTGAGACACAGTTGTGGGCAGCCTTAAGCCGGGCATGGTTTTCTGGTAGATACACATGGTTGATCCAGTCTAAGTGGAAGATAAACCAGACTCCCATTAATCTTGGCTCCATCGCAGTAGTCTAGATGCAAAAAGGGAAAAGTCCACGGCTGATGATGCCATGGGAAGTCTCTCCTCTAATTATATTACTGACTGGGGGCCAAAGGGGCTTGGAATTCAGTGTTTTGAATAAAATATCTTTTTTTTTTATGTGTATGAATGTACTGTCTGCATGTAGGTCTGTGCACCCGTGTCGTGCGATGCCGCGGAGGTCAGAAGAGGGTCTCGGATTCCCCTGGAACTGGAGTTCTCCTGGAATTGGAGTTACAAACGGTTCTCAGCCGCCATGTGGGTGCTGGGGATCGAACCCGGGTCCTCTGAAAGTGCAGCCAGCGCTCTTAACCGCTAGGCCATTTCTCCAGCCCTGAATAAAATATCTTTATTTCAAGTACGCAGCCCTGACAGCTCCAGGTCCTGTACCATGTTAGGGAACCTGGAGTACAAGATTCCTCAGGATCCAGAACAACCACACCAAAGATGTATGGAATCATAAAGTGATGCTTAAAATCACACAGACCAAGGTCTAGATCCTAGCAAGACCACTGGCAAGGAATGGGGCACAAGCTCAGGCAATTTCACCTCTCTGATCTTATATTCACTGACCTCTTTTCCCAGGGTACACATCTCAGGGATTAGGACACATTCATACATTTATGTAAACACTGCCACCATCAGGATTCTGAATGACCTAAAAGAATATCCTCACACCATTTAGACTTACACCAGCTCATTCCCCATAACCTTGATGTGTTCTCCATCACCAGTCTTGTTCATTCTGAAATGTCCCAGAACTGGCCTCATCTGGTATACAATTCTTGATCCTAGCTTCTCTTACCATCATGCCTTTGGGGTGAATCCACATGGTGTGGCTGTGACATACCTGTGTATTCACTCATCTGTGGAGGGGGGTTGCTTCCACAGACATGTGATTATGATTACAGTAGCTGTCAACATCCATGCGGAGGGTTTTGTGTCACCATCAGTGTCCACCTCTGAGACTGGGGCTAGAGAGTCATTTAATATGCTGAATTGTTTTCCACTGTGGTGGAAACATCTCATGTTCCCACCAGCAATGTGTGAGCGAGTATTCTGGCTGCTCCACCTCCTTCATCAACACTTTGTGTTGTCACTGCTTCTAAAATGTTTTATGCTGTTAGAGTGGTTGTGAAGTATCTTGTCCTCATGTCCCTCATCTATAAAACAATGGACACCTAGGAAGTCACGCTTCCTAGGATCCAAGGGAGGGATAAATGAGTCTGCACAGTAAGAGCATAAATCTCAATGAACTGTGACAATGACAGTTGAGCTTTGTCATCGAAACTCACTGCCAGAAGCCAGGAGGACAGATTCATAGAGGCAGAGAGATTTCTTTTGTAATATTTTCTTGGTAGATCTTTCTCTCTTTTTAAAGACTCAAAACCAATAATCCTAAATTCTTTTTTTAGATGGAGTCTTCTTATGTTCCCCAGGCTCACCTGGAACTCCTGAGCTCAAAGGATCCTCCTGCCTCAGCTTTCCAAGTAGCTAGGACTACAGACAGGTGTGCACCGCAGCACATGGCCAGTGAACTCACATTAGCCAAGTTCCTATATATGCCAAAGTACTATTCTACCCGAGTTCCAAGTCACCCTCGTTCTATAAGACTAGCACCATCCTCAGCCCTGCTCTACAAATGAGATTCACAGAGGTGAAATCAGTGCTATACAGCCAGCAAGTGTCTGAGCAGTCTGGACTCAGAGGTGTCACTCTCAAACACCACCCAAATTCCTCTCATGGGAGAGTACCCATGATCCCTGACCAGTCCCAGACAAACTTCAACCCCCACATCCAGGTCACTAGACCCAAGCAGTCACCGTGGTCTCGGAGTAGCTGTGCCATCTGGTGTTGGACCAGACCACTAAGGCCATGATAGCGGCAGAGGGAAGCCACGGCAGTGGCCACATGCTGGTTTTCCGTGTACAGTGTGCCGAAGCGGAGCCCAGACATCCCAAAGTCCTGCAACAAGAAGAGCCCTAGGCCATGACCAATCCTCCACAGTGAAAGCTAGTCCCGCCCACCTGTCGGCCTGCAACAGGAAGAGCCCTAGACCTTGGCCAATCCTCCAGAGAGAAAGCTAGTCCCGCCCACCTGTCAGCCTGCAACAGGAAGAGCCCTAGGCCATGGCCAATCCTCTACAGTGAAAGCTAGTCCCGCCCACCTGACAGCCTGCAACAAGAAGAGCCCTAGGCCATGGCCAATCCTCCACAGAGAAAGCTAGTCACGCCCACCTGTCAGCCTGCAACAAGAAGAGCCCTAGGCCCTTGCCAATCCTCCACAGAGAAAGCTAGTCCCGCCCACCTGTCAGCCCTCAGGTCTCCCTCCCACCCTAGACCAGCCAGGACCTCACCTTGCTGGTGGCCCACATCACGTGTGTCCTCTGGGAGTCAGGCAGCCTGCAGGGGAGCAGAGGTGGGGAGGGAGTAGGGAGACAGAAGCACCCCAGAACTAGGGAAGCCCAGACATGTGTGCTTAAATAAACTGGATAGATAGGTGGATGAACTGGGTCTGGAGAACAGGCCAAAACCTGTTCTCATCTGTTTGAATCACCTGTGCCCGTGCTTTCCTTAGAAGAGGGGTCAGCAAATGCCCTGAGGCCACACCTAGCTTGCTGCCCGTTTCTGTGAATATCATTGTACCGACAGAATACAGCTAAGCTCATTTGTTAATGTGTCTATTGGTAGAGCTGAGAGATCATACCTGGCCTTTGAGCTAGTGGTTCAAGTACCACTTCCTGAAAAGGCATCTCTGACCAACCCCAGGAGACCAAGCCAAGCAGGCACCCCAAACAGATCCTTCTCATAGCACCCCAGTTCCTCTACCATAATCAAAATTCCTGTGTCTTTAGCTGATGAAAGCTTCTTCTGGCTAGAAATATAGTTTCCATCTAGGAACAGGTGCAAGGTTATGTCCCAAATATCTGCCACAGTGCCTAACACAGACCAAATGTTCCAGAAGGATATTTTCCTTCATGGACAGGTCAGTGTTTTCGAGTGCCACTTTGCTGATTCATAAAGCAAAAGGAATGAGTGTCCAGGTACTATTTGCTGCGTGGGGCTTCGTGAGGACTAGAGGAGAGGGGCACCGCTGAGGTTGTCAGAATCCCTGCAGGCCAGGTTCACGGGTGCCACAGATGCTCTGCCCTAACTGCTTCCAAACATGTTTTGGTTACAAATTCTTTCTCAAACTGAACCTAATGAAAAAAGCTCACTTCTTAAACTCACAGTGTTTGCCACAGGTAGGGGTTCCATAAAATATCTGCCGAATGAATGAGCTGATGAGTAGGTGAGTGGATGGATGGATGGGGGGGTGGTGAATGGAGGTAGATAGCTAGATGGTTGGTTGTGGCATGAATGGGGGTGGATGAATGGATGAACAGGGGGGGTGGAAGGGGGGTGTGGGGGTGGATGGATGGATGGATGAAACTGAAGCTGTTCTGGAGGTGAACGGAACAGCAAGTGGCCAGTTTCCCAACCCTCCCTCCAAGAATGCGGCAGCCCTTCACTGGAAATCTCAGGAACGCTACAGAACAGTGTGAAGATCGTCCATCTAACCAACCTTCCCACCTCCTGGAGGTCTGAGAACCAGTGAAATCGACTAGATGTTAACGGAAAGAGACCAGGAAACTGTGGGAGATCCGAGGGGCTGACAGGGTCTGCTGTGGGGAGACTCACCTTTCCAGGCTCAGGACACTGCGGTACTCAAGAGACTCGTCGAACACAGACAGCATGTAAACCTCATCCACAATCACATGAAGTTTGTGCCTAGAAGGGGTGGGTGATGAAGAGAGAGTCAAAATGTGTCCCCCAACGTAGAGCAGCAGTGATCGGAAACCCAGAGGGACCACAGTCTAGCCCAGAAGAAGTTACCAAGCTGGTTTGTCCCAAGAACACCCCACTTGGTCTATTCTGACAAAAGGAAGCTGCACACACCAAAGCAGAGGACTGTGGTATTTTTGAAGCACTGAAGGAAAGAGGCAGAACACTCCTTCATGGAGAGGGGGAGACAGATGGACTCAGATTCATGTCTGGCCCCACCAGACTGATTTGACCACTCTGAGCCTCTTTCAAGGAGATGATAATTTCTATTCCTCATGTGGTCGCTGTGAGGATTGTCAGAGACACAGCACATAAAGTGCTCAACTGAGGAGATGGCATCATCAGTAAAGTTCTTGCCATGCAAGGATGAAGACCCGAGTTCGAGCCCCAGAACCCACCTTTTAAAAAGGCAGGCACAAGCCGGGCGTGGTGGCGCACGCCTTTAATCCTAGCACTTGGGAGGCAGAGGCAGGCAGATCTTTGTGAGTTCAAGGCCAGCCTGGTCTACAGAGTGAGTTCCAGGACAGCTGGGGCTACAGGGAGACCCTGTCTCAAAAAGTTACAAAAAAAAAAAAAAAAAAAAAAAAAAAAAAAAAAAGGCAGGCACAGTGGCACGCTTTGGCAATCCCAGGGTGGAAAAGCGGAGGCAGGTGGGTCCCTGGGACTCGGTGGCCAGCCAGGGTAGCCTACTCGATAAGCTCTAGGCCAGTGAGACCCTGACACAAAAAATAATGTGGAAAGCACCTAAGGAATGACACTGGAGGGTGACCTCTGTCCTTCACAGGCACACACAATGAGCACAGGTGAGCACAGAAATAAATAAGCAAGCAAACCAACCAACCAAAAGTGCTCAGACTGGTGTTTGGCCCTACAATACTACTGCTGGTGTTTTAATGTGGAACAGAAAAATGGAACCCCACTTCCTAGCCCACTGCCAGGTGGTAGACCACATTGGGCTGACCTGCCCCAACTCCCCCAGCGGAGCCCTGTCCGCACACATTGTATGGTGAGGTGAGGGGCAGGCGGGGCTTACCTCATGGCAAATCCGAGGAACTCCCATAGCTCTCCGGGAGAGTAGATATCACCCAGAGGGTTCTGGGGGTTGATGAGGATGAGGCCTTTGACCTTGACACCCTGAAACCATCATGAGATGGGAGACTTCAGCTCCCCAGTAAGGACAGAGCTTCACAGTCCCCCTGGATGGGGCTGATTGCTGGGCAATTCCCCCTGGGAAACACTGTAGAGACGCATTGGTGACCCAACAAGAAGGAAACCAGTAGGACTCAGAATTACATCTGTAGTGTTGGGCCAACTGTGAAGAGAGAGGCAGGCCGAGAAGAGGGGAACAGGCCCGGATGCCGAGGAGGCTGCTTCTGTTGGAAGAATGCTGCTAAGAGTTGGAACTCACATCTCCTGCCAGAGCAATGGCTGCCTGAATGACACAGATAGACTCAGGGACCCAGATGGACTGCTAAAAAGTGGAGCAGGAAGGAAGCACAGGAACCTGGGCCTCTGTCTTTCTTGGGGAGACCCCCAAGCACCTCAACAGAAGCAGGATCATCCCTGAAATTGCCAGAGAGACCCACTAAAGTACAGACTCCCACGATCCTTGAAACGGAAATAAAGGGACGAGGGGAGGGGCTCTTTTTAATTAGCATAATTTGTTATATAAAATAATGGATTTAACTATGAAATAATTTGTTTAATAAAATAATTTGTTATATAAAATAATGGATTTAACTATGACATTCTTTTTTCCCCCTTTGGTCTTTTTGAGACAGGGTCTCCCTGTAGCCCCAGCCAGCCTGGAACTTGCTATGTAGACCAGGCTGGCCTTGAACTCACAGAGATCTGCCTGCCTCTGCCTCCCGATTGCTGGGATTAGAGGCGTGTGCCACCACGCCCCACACACACTATGACACTCTTACATGTGTATATATGTCCTTTAGTCAAAGTCTTCCCATCTCCTTTTACCCTCTCTTGTGAGGGGGAAGTTTTGAACAAAGCCCCATGGCCCCCTCTACACTGTGGTTTGAGGATCCTCTTCTAATAGGAAGACCTTCCATGGGCGGGGTCCTGCCTGACAACTCCCACCCAGACGGTTTCATGATACCCCCTCCCCAGATGTCCCCTTGTAGCTCTAGGAGCTACCAGGCCAGCTCCTAGAGACAACTACAGCAAGAAGGGTCCGAGCCCTGCTCAGACCTGTCCACTCCCAGCCCTGAGTTTAATTGGATCTCCAGACCTCAGAATTAATTCCATGCAGGGCCTTCTCCAGCTTCTCCACAGTGAGCTGGAAGGGACGTGTGTCCGGTCCGGTGACCTGGAAAAAGAACCACCAAAGATAGCAGCCAAATTCAGTGACTGTCTCCCTCTCAAGCTTGGCCTCCAGGCCTCTTAGGGCCTGCAATCTCCAGGCTCCTGGGCACAGGAGCTTGGAGCCTCTGGGGGAACTTGGGCACAGGCAGCCATGTGACAACAGATAGCTCCACTTCCATTTCATCACAGCCCCAAAGTCCTTAACACAGGCTTCCTCCAAATCCACCTGCATATTCAGACCCAGGAAACTCTTGTCCTACAGGAAGACCCAGATGCAGGAACCGAGGTGCAGGAACTCTTACCTCGCTGTCCAGGTAGACATAGGCCAGTCGGACGTTGCCATAGAGATAAACGTGCTGAGTGATGGCTCCGTAGGAAGGAGTGGGGATCAGGAGAGCCTCTGAGGGCAGGAGCAGGTGGCCTGCTAGCTTCTGGCTTGGACACCCCAGACCCCATCATAGGTCCCCCTGCCCACCCAAGCTTCCATCATCCTTGGGGAACATCTGGAGCATGCTCCCACTCATAGCTTCCAAAACTCTAGTGCTTGGATCCCCTAAGATCAGACCTTTTCCTAGTGTGGATCAGATGTTCTTTCATTTACAGGTTGCACCCTGTAAACCATTATAAATGGATGGAAAATAGCAAAAGGTCACTTAATTCACTTAACCCACTGAACAGCCTAGCTTAGTGACAGGGTGCATGGCGAAGTGTTCATGTTGACCCTCGGGGGTCATGTGGCTGCCGGGGAGGATGCTGTATTGCCACTGGCCAGCAATGTAAGAAAATATCACAGTTCAGAAATGCTGAGACTAGAGATATAGCTTATTTGGTCCAGTGCTTGCCTTGTGTGCATGAAGTCCTGGGCTCAGTCCTCAGAGCCGCATACACCAAGCATGGGAGCGTGTGCCTGTAATCCCAGCACGCCAGAAACGAAGGCAGAAAGATAAGAGGCTCAAGGTCATCCTGAGTTACACAGTGAATTTAGGGTTATCTTGGGCTACAGGAGACCCTGTCTCAAAAAAAAATGGAAGCACGATTTAGACCTAAAAGAACTGAAGTACAATTTTAGACAAAATTTGTGTAGCTTTTCACAGCATCATAAAGTGAAAAATCCTGTTGATCCAGTATAAGTTGGGGACCTGCACTCAAGCGTTCCCAGAAGTTACTGTGCACTGGGAACTGTTCAACAGGTTTTTCTGTTTGTTTGGTTTTTGTTTTTGGAGTTTTTGAGACAGGGTCTCCCTGTAGCTCCAGCGGTCCTAGAACTCCCTATGTAGACCAGGCTGGCCTTGAGCTGCCTCTGCCTCTGCCTCCCAAGTGCTGGGATTAAAGGCGTGCACTACCACACCCGGCTCAACAGTTATTTACAGCTTTTTCAGCTCTTACCAATGTGCTCTGAAGGCAAGCACTGCTATAAGCCTAACTTTATAGACCAGGGAACAGAAGCTTAGGGGGTTCCAGTTCTTGATTGTGCTAGAGTGGTTAAGAAAGAATCATATTGTCACAACCGATCTTCCTTTAGGGTTTTAGTCTTGGAACTGTTTGTGTGACTGAAAAGTTATAGCCTAGACCTCAGCCTTTTTATCTATAAAATTGGGCAAGCCATAGAATCTATCTTTTAAGGGTGTTGTGAGGATTAAATGACATTGTGTGTAAAGCCACAGGGCATGGCCTAGAACTTAGTGACTAGTGATATCCGTACTAGTTAAGCTATTATGAGCAGGCCCCTTCCCTACAATAAATAACCATCTTTGACTATACTATGGCTCATAGAGTAGGTCCTAAAGGATGCCTACTCAATAGCCATTTGAATTTCTTCCTTACTCAGAGAGGACCGAGACCAAGCTCCCCCAGCTGTGGGGTCAACCCCACTTAAGGGTAGGAGCTCTTGCCCCCCTTCTCCAGGGAGGGACTGCTTTGAGAGCAGATTTAGAAGTCATTTCAGTTTAGTAAAATTGAGGGGGACCTACTGGGACACCCCCCTGCCTTAACAGAAAAGAGACAGGTCTGGCATGGCTGTCTTTTTCTACCTGCTGTAAGACATATAATATCACAGAGGATATGACAGTGGTCTGAGGAGCATGAAGGAAAACCTGAGAGATTCATGAAGAAAACAGAACATTTGCCCCACACTAACTTCCCCCAGATCTGTCACCCTGGGCAGCTCATCAGGCTGCTTAAGGTTACTGTAGTCTTGTTTATTCCGTTATGACCAAAGCATCCTGATGTCTCCCTGACGTCGTAGGTGCAGCATGGAGTTCACTCACCCCCAGCCTCACACAGCACAGTGGCCAGAGCAGAGAAGAGAGAGGCACAGCCATTCAGAATCACCACCTGGGGGTGACAGTCAGAGGACACAGATGACTCTGTTTCAAGAGGAGCCAGTACCTGCAGCTTCATCCCAGGTAAGCACAAGAGGTAGGCCAGATCCCTCCTCAGTGCCCTTGAGGATCTGTCCCAACCAAAGCCACTCCTAGCTTCCAACCAAGCTCACTTGTGGGGACCCTGCTCAGCTGACCCAACAAACAGAGCTGGTCACTCCAAGGTCTTGGCCCAAGGTGAAGAGGCCAAGGGGAGCCAGAGCCCAATGGGAAGCTCCCGCCCTGCTCCTACCCCTGACCCTTAGGGAAGGAAGGGTCACTCACATTCTCTGGTTTGAGGGGTACCGGGCTCTTGCAGTATAAAGACAGAAACTTGGCCACTTCTTCCCGGAGGCTAGAAGAAGGACAGATATACCAATGATAGGTGACACTTGTCAGAGGGTCCTCAACCCAGGCTACGCCAGTGCTCCCCTGGGAACTCAAAGGTGGCTATCACAGCTCTACCTGCCCTTCCTCCCCATCTTCCTCTACTCCCCACATTCCCTCCTCCATGCCCACATTCCCTCCCCCATCCCCACATCCCCCCCATGCCTTCACACAAAGGATTTAGTCTGTGATTCTAAACACCCAACCCCAGCTAATCAGGAGACCAGGGCTAGATCTAGCTAAGAGCAAGTATAATAAACACTATCATAATAGGAACCATTACCCTAGCTTTTATTGATAATGTTTACTGAATTTTTCCATTATATAAATGTTATTTGGAAAATGTTTCCCAGTGCTCACGTGGAGGCTGACAGAGCCAGGGGAGCGGACGCCATCTCCTTGGGCATTGCACAGCAAAGGTGCACTTACTTAAAACACGTGTGCAGGCAATGCACTCGTACACATAAAATAAAAATAATATTAGGGGCTGGAGACATGGCTTAGCGGTTAAGAGCGCCAACTGCTCTTGCAGAGGACCCAGGTTCGATCCCCAGCACCCAGATGGCAGCTGAGATCCGTCTTTAACTCCAGTTCCAGGGGAATCCGACGCCCTCTTCTGACCTCCACGTTATTGCATGACACAGGTGCACTGACCTACATGCAGACAGTACACTCACACACATAAAAAACAAATAAAAAATATTTTTAAATATGTGCTTTGGAAAGCATCTTGAGTCAGATTGCTCTGGGTTTCAATCCCTTAGAATAGTGTCTGGAGCCGGGCGTGGTGGCGCACGCCTTTAATCCTAGCACTTGGGAGGCAGAGGCAGGCGGATCTTTGTGAGTTCAAGGCCAGCCTGGTCTACAGAGTGAATTCCAGGACAGCTGGGACTACAGGGAGACCCTGTCTCGAAAAAGACCAAAAAAAAAAAGAAAAAAAAAAAAAAAAAGAATTAGTGTCTTCGGCCCCCGCAAATAAGTGTTCATTTCGTATTGAACAACTCCGTGGGTCAGTGGTTCAGCTGGTGATCTTCATCTTACCACTGGAAAGTAGCTCCAGCCAGCTCCCTTGACACTCATTCTGCCATTTATTTTTGTTTTTGTTTTAGGAGGGTTTTTTTTTTTTTTTTTTTGGTTCTTTTGAAACAGGGTCTCCCTTTAGCCCCAGCTGTCTTGGAACTCACTATGTTGACCAGGGTGGCCTTGAGATCCACCTGCCTTACAGAGATCCACCTGCCTCTGCCTCCTGAGTGCTGAGATTAAAGGTGTGCACCACCACACCTGACACATCATTCTAGGGAAGCAGAGACCAGCTCCTCACTTGCCTCAGACTGGACATGATGGGAAACAAGCTGGGAGCTTCAGAGCTGGGGTTGGCAGGACAGCCCATGGTCACCAGGACCCAGAACTAGGTCCTAAGGCAGGCTCCTTCACCCCACCAGTACCGATGCTTGGGATAGGACAGTTTTTGCTGGGAGCCTATCCTACGCGTCGTAGGGTTAACACCGTTGCTGGGAGACTATCCTGTATCCTGCACGTCGTAGGGTTAGCACCGTTGCTGGGAGCCTATCCTGCGCGATGTAGGTTTAATTTTTAATTAATTTATTTATTTTTGTCTGTGCACCCGTGTCGTGCAATGCCGCGGAGGTCAGAAGAGGGTCTCGGATTCCCCTGGAACTGGAGTTCTCCTGGAATTGGAGTTACAGACGGTTCTTAGCCGCCGCCATGTGGGTGCTGGGGATCGAACCCGGGTCCTTTGCAAGAGCGTCGGTGCTCTTAACCGCTAGGCTATCTCTCCAGCCCGGTTTAACACCGTTGCTGGGAGCCTATCCTGCGCGTCGTAGGGTTAACACCATTGCTGGGAGCCTATCCTGTATCCTGCACGTCGTAGGGTTAACACCGTTGCTGGGAGCCTATCCTGCGCCATGTAGGTTTAACACCGTTGCTGGGAGCCTATCCTGCAAAGGTCAGAAGTGCACCCACCTCCCAATTATGACAACAGGAAATGTGTCCAAGTACTGCTGCACCATCCTGGGGCCAAAATCACCCCATGTTGACACCTACCACCCTGTGGCAACTACTTACAACAGATGTCCCCTCCAGTCAGGGTACTGCAGCAGAGATGGCTCTATATAGAGCATGTCATCTTGAGTCAGCTGGGGACAGAGAAAAGAGCAGGGCTGAGGGTCAGCACTGTCACCTGCACACCCACACACAGCACCGCACACAGCACTGCACAGCACCACACAGCACCACACAGCACTGGGACTTTATCACCAATGAGCTTTTGTCTCACAGAAACCGTGAGAAAGGCACAAACCAGCACTCTCAGGCCCATTATTCAGATGAGCAAACTCCCAAGGAAGGCAAAGGAAGGCCAAGATCAGAGAGCTAGCAAGTGACAGCTGAGACCAAACCCAGAGCTTTGACTCCAGCTATTTACACAACAAACATCAGAGGGTTTGGGTGCAGAGGCTGTGCTAGAAGGCCGTGGTCATTAGCTTGCCCAGGGAGCAGAAGAGGCCCCAGAGTTGGGTGAGGTCAACTTGGCCTGGACTCTAAATGGAGAGGGGCTCGGGCCACTGCCCTCCTGCACATGGCTCAGCTACAGTCTTTGCAGTTTCTAGACCATTCCCTGCATGACTGGGTGCCGGGTTAGTGGCCTTAAAGCACCATAGTTACAAGGTCAAAGAAGGGCTAACCAAGTAGCCTGGAGCCAGGGGCCCAGAAGAATGGGAACCAGCCCCATCTTTTTGTGTGTGCATGTGTGTGTGTACATGTGTGTAAGCATGTGTGTGTGTGTGAATGCATGCTTGCATGGGATGGGGGTGTGAATGAACACATTTGTGTGTGCACATGCAAGCCTAAGGACAACCTCAGGTGTCATCCTCGGGAACCTCAGGAACCTCATCCACCTCCTTCAAGATAGAATCTCTCATTGGCCTGGAACTCACCAATTACATTAGACTGGCTGGCCAGCAAGGCCCGGGGCTCCACCTGCTTCCTCCCCAACAGTGCTGGGACTACAAGACTCAGGCTAAGCCTGGCTTTTTAAGTGAGTGTTGGAGATCAAACCCAGGTCCTAATGCTTTCAAAGCAAGTGCTTTACCGACTGAGCCGTCTCCCTGGAATCAGCCAATTCTACATGATTGGGCCTGCCATTTTCCTCTTGCCATCCTTAGAGCCAGTCCAACACAACAGCCACTGAGCACTTGGTAGGTGGTTAGTCTGGACTCTGAAGACTTGTATGACGAAAGCATTAACAGATATTAATAAATTTACACTGATTACATACTTAAATGGTCATATTTGGGATATAACAGGTAAATGAAATTTTACTAAAACTAACTTTATTAGTTTCTTGCTTTTGGAATGAGTTCAGAAAAGGTTATGACAGTGTCCTGGCTCGCCTGGTACTTACTGTATAGCCCAGGATGTCCTTGAGCTCACAGAATTCCTTCTGTCTCAGCTTCCTGAGTGCTGAGATTATAGGTATGTGCCACCACTCCAAGCTAGAGTTTTGCTTCAGTGGAAATTTCAAAAGCTTGCATGGGGTTTACCTTTATTTATCTCAGTGCTGAGCTGCCTCAAAAGGAACAGGTTTTGGGGTCTGGAGAGATGGCTCAGCAGTTAAGAGCGCCGACTGCTCTTGCAGAGGACCTGGGTTTGATTCCCAGCACCCACATGGTGGCTAAGGACCGTCTTTAAGCCAGGTGTGGTGGTGCATGCCATTAATCCTAGTACTCAGGAGGCAGAGGCAGGCAGATCTCTGTGAGTTCAAGGCCAGCCTGGTCTACTGAGTGAGCTCCAGGCCAGCTGGGGCTACAGGGAGACCCTGTCTCAAAAAAAAAAAAAAAAAAAAAAAGGAATAGGTTTCAGTGAAAAATCAAATTTGATGATCTGTGCCCTACAGCCCCAAAGTTTGGGCCTGTGGTCTTCTCATTTGGAAAAATTCTACTTTAGATTTCAGTCTCTGCAAATACAATTCCAGAACTACACTCGTGGGCCACATATTTCAACTGATTCCAATGGTTTGCTAAAAACTACCTCTACTCAAGAAATCTGATGATGACCAAGATATGGTGGTACATATGGATCTCTACAAATTCGAGGGTAGCCTATTCTACATAATGAGTTCCAGGCCAGTCAATGATACATAGTAAGATCCTGTCTTTAAAATCTTTTTTAAAAATCTGCTGAACATGGTGGTGCACAACTTTAATCCCAGCAGTCAGGAGACAGAGGCAGGTGGATCTCTGTAAGATAGAGGACAGTCCAGTCTACATGGTGAGTTACCAACCTGCTGGGGCTACAGGAAGACCCTGTCTCAAAAAGATGCACACCTCCCATTTTTTAAAAATCCAATGATGAGGGGGCTGGAGAGACGGCTCAGTAGTTAAAAGCACTGGTTGCTCTTGCAGAAGACTGGGGTTTGAATCCCAGCACCCACATGATGGCTAACAACTGTCCCTAACTATAGTTCCAGGGGGATTGGATGCCCTCTTCTGGCCTCTGTGGGCATTGCAGAACATGGGTGCACTTAACAAGCACACAGGCATATCATTCACTTATTAAATAAATAGTTTTTTTAAATACAATGATGAAATTTTCAGGAATTTGGCAAACTGGATTAAAAACAGCCATGTAACCCAGGCCTGTTGGTTCAGCTACTCTGGATATTGAGGCAGGAAGATTGCAAGCTCTAGATCAGCCTGGGCAAGGTAGGTAGACAGACCTTGTCTAGAAAGCTGAGAGGACTGAAGATCTAGCTTAGTAGTAGAGTGCTTGTTTAGCACGTGTGAGTGAGCACTAGGTTCAATCTCCAGTACAGAAAAAAACAATGGGACTAGGAACGTAGCTCTGTTGGGAGTGCACGCCGAGCATGTGCAGAGTCCTCGGATCCATGAACCAGGATAGCAGAACATACGTGTAATCCTAGAACTTAGAAGAATGAGGCAGAAGGATCATTCGTTGGAAGTTGGCCTGGGCCACACAGTCAGATCAGCCTTGCCTGTACAGGGAGACCCTACCTCAAAAGAAAAAACAAATGGAAAGAAAGGAAGGAAGGAGGGGGGATGAAAGGGAGGAAGGGAGGAACGGGAGAGGAAGAAAAGAAAGAAGAAAGTTGTCCCCAATATGGACCTGTAACCTGAGTCTCCTGACTCCCAGGCCAGGGCCTCGCGGGTATGAAGCGGGCTCTTTCTTGGTCCGGGGGTATGGATTCAAGAAATTGGTGATGGTGCCCAGGGTGTCCAGTGCTCACCCGCTCAGACAGCAGATCGAAGCAGAGTTTGTTCTCACTGATGCCCAGGTTAATGATGCCCTGCAGACAAGAAGACCAGGGTAAGCATGGCAGAGGATTGCCAACAAGCCTGAGGAATCCACGGACAGCAAAGTGGGCACCTCTGCGAGCCACCCTTCCACCACCTTTCCTTCTCCTTGCTCAAGCTGGGCCCTCACCCAGCTCCGAAATCCCATCTTCTGATTCCAACACTGCCCAAATGCCACCTTCCCACAAGTGCTGCCTGGAAGGCCTCGGCTTCCTTGGGGTTCCACGGCTTTTTGTCTCCCCTTTAGAAAAATCATTCAATTCCTGCTCCTGTGGCAAGTTCTCTGAAGGCAGATTTGATACCACTGCTCAAGGGATTTGGGGAGAATCTAGAATTCTTACAGGATGAAAGAATACACACTGCAAATTGGGCCGGGAGCAGAAACAGAGGTGGAGGAAAATTTCAGTATAAGTGATACAGTAGGAGACCCAGGTAACAGGGCACAACATCTGATCACCACCTCATAAGGCATTAATTCTCATGAGTGACACTGACTCCTGCCTCATAGGGGAGATGAAGGAGGGAGAAATAAAAAGCGGTTGAAGCAGGGTGTGGTGGCGTGTGCCTTTAATTCCAGCACTTGAGAGGCAGAGACAGGCAGATCTCTGTGAGCTCAAGGCTAGCTGGTCTACAAAACAAGTTACAGGCCAGCTGGGGCTACAGGGAGACCGTCTCAAATAAATAAATAAATAAATAAATAAGTAAATAAGTAAATAAATAAACAAATAAGCAGTTGAGCTTGAATAAGCTGAGATTTAGACAAATAAAGAATGCTCACCACCCTGGGAAACAAATAGCAGGTCCCTTCACCCAGATCCGGTGCATCTGCAAATCTTTTTTTTTTTTTTTATCCTAGGTTAAATCTACTCTTCTTTTTCAGCTTCTTAAGATAGAATATAAAGTCATTTATTTGTTTCTTCTTCTCTGGTATAGGTATTTATACTTGGAGCATCTGCAAATCTTAACAGGTGTACCATCACACCACACTCAGCCCACGATTTTTCATGCTCCATTGCTGAGACCCTGGTCCACACCCCCAGGATTTCTTGTCCAGATCACAATATTATCCCACCTCCTCTCTTGCCCACTCCCTCACCTGTCATCTGCTCTCCACACGGCAGTCCAAGATGTCTAAAAATCTGAAATTGCATGATACTGCTCCTTCCCTGAATCCCTCCTGTTCCACTTTGTCTACACAAAAAGGCTCACTACATCCCATGAGGCCTTATAGTATCCGTGGCCTTCCCGACCCCATCGCACATCAGTTCGACTTTACTGCAGTCCCTCTGCTGTCCCTTGGTCTGATCCATCACAGATCCTGCCTGGGGCCTTTGTGCTTATTGTTCATTTTGCCACATGGCTGGGTCCTGGTAGACAGCAGCCTTGCTGGGGCTCCTTGGCATTCTCACATCTTATATGGAGACTATATCTATCAACTTGCTTCCGATGAACAGAATATGCAGAAGTGACGGGATGCCCCTTCTAAGGTTAGGTTATAAATCATGCAGCTTCCATCTTGGGTTCTCATTATCACTCATTCTCTCTCATGTCATCTGCCCTGGAGGGAGCCAGCTGCCATGTCCGAGGCAGTTCTGGGGAGAAGTTAATGTGAGGAATAAAGCCTACCAGGAATGACAAAAGTGAGCTTGGAGATGAAGCCTCTCATCTGTCCACATCCCCCCATCCAGTCAAGCTTTCAGATGAGACCACAGCTTTGGGGTGTTATAGAAACCCCTGATCCCAAGACAAACACCAGAAGTCCTGAACCCCAGCAATTAGGAAATGTTTGCTACCTAAGCTGCTGTGATTTGGGGTACTTTGTTTCAGCAATGATTAAATAACACAATCTTTCACTTTTTCAAGTCCCTATAAATATCACCTTATTAAAATATGACATCCTTGAATAGCACCTCCCATCATTCTCTCTCTATTTGACCCTAACTTCAGTGTCTCTGCAGTACTTGCCACTAGATAGTATACATGTCTTCATTCACTGTCTGTCTCAACTAGAATATAGGTACCTAGGGCAGAGTTTCATTTTAGCTCACTGCTGCAACACCAGTACTTAGGACAGTAACTGGTACTGGCTAGGTGCTCAACAAATAGATTATTACAGGGTTATTTGTGCAGCTCTCTGACCTGCAAAGTATTACTCAAAATAGCTTATGATAATTGAGACAGAGGATATTTGTTAATAATAATAGCAGTCACTGTTTATGACAAGCACTGTTAATAACTTCACAGCCCTGCTCTCATTTAATGTGACTCTTCTACGGAGCAGACATTATCATCCAATCTCAGAGAATAACTGGGCTTGAAAGAGGTCAAGAAATCAGATCAACAGTAAGGAAGAGAGTTGCGACCTGAATCCACCCGGCTCCAATGTTGAACAGCTGAAGCTGGAGATGGGCTCAGTAGTAAAGCACTTATCCAGCATGTATAAAGGCCCTGGATTGCATATTCAATATCATTAAAACAACAAAGTTGAATAGTTAGGGGGTTGCTGTATAAGTATTCTATGGTTCTGGAATTCTTTCCTCACAAATCTGGGTTCCCTTAACTGTAAGTGGGCCAGTAAAGTGGGACCTTTATGAGCTACGTGAGAGTCCCTCTGGGAGCGAGAGGATCCTAACTCCAGCCTGACAGGAGCAAGCTAGGTGATGCGCTGTGGGTCAGGGTAGATGCCTGTCCTGGGCTCCTGGGGGAGGAGTTTCACTCACACTGGGGTTCTTGTCCTCCTCATACTCGTCCATGTGGTAGGTCCTGTAGCCTTCCTCAGCAGAGTCCCAGAACCACTTGATGACTCTTCCTCTAGAGGACAGGCAGGAGCTGTCAGAAGAGAAGGCAGCAGTGGGATCCCCCACTCTGTAGAGCTTGGGCAGCTCCAGGTCTGGCTTCCTGAGGCCTCCTCCTTGAGGGCCATCACCACAGCCACTATCCATGTCCTGAGTAGAGGCTGAGCCTGAGCAGGTGGTAGGTGCAGTGGACTCCCTCTGAGCAGGTGGTAGGTGCAGTGGACTCCCTCCAAGGAAGGGCAAACATCTGTCAAAAGACAAAACACAGGCCTGCTTAAAGGCTTCCACCAACCTTTCCATGTTGTGCGTATATATGCATGTGTTCATGTAGGGGGACACATATGGATGGGCAGGTGTGTGTGGTGTGTGTGTGTGTGTGTGTGTGTGTGTGTGTGTGTGTATGTATGTAACAGAGGACAACCTCACGTGTTGTTTCTCACTGTCCACCTTGTTTACTTTTAAATTTTATTATTGTATGTGTAGGGTGTATGTGATGGTATGTGCATGGGGGCCACGGGGTGATTCTGTGGAGTCATTTCTGTCCTTCCACCTTTATGTGGGTTCTGGGGTTCAAACTCTAGTCATCAGGCTTGAGTGGCAAGTGCTTCAGCAGCTGAGCTACCTCACTGGTTCTACTTTGTTTTTTTGAGAAAGGGTCTCTCACTAGACTGGCAGGCTGGAGATACGGCCAAGCTAGTAAGCCCTAGGGACTTGCCTGTCTTTCCCCAACTTTCAGATTACAAAAAAAAAAAAGAAAAAAAAAAAAAAGCCCACACTGGGTTTTTTTTTTTTTTTAAGTATGATTTCTAGAGATGGTGTAAGGCAAGCAAGCACTCAACTGACCAAACTGTCTCCTCCAGCAGCCCTTCCCCACCTTTTTGAGAAGAGGTCATCTCATTATGTTGCCTAGGCTAGCTTTGAATTCTTGGACTCAAGCAACCCTCCTGCCTCAGCCTCCCCAGTCACTGGAACTAAGGTGGTCTCCAAATATCTGCTCCTTCCTTCAACACTTGTTTTTCTGACTAGTTTAATCCACCACTTCAAAGCGGGAATCTGTGAAGCCTGCATCAGGGAATGGGTTTGGACATTTAAACAACTTGAATCCAATCCAGTTTTACCCTGCTCCATTTCTGCAGCTTTTCATTCTGCAGACTGGGGGGGGGGGGTCATCAATATTCCTTCCCCACCCTTGCTGACCTCGATTTCAAAAAGCCAGGCTATGTCCCGAGCGGATCACTGCCATAGTCCTTGGTGTCTTGTGGTGTGGTAGATAGCGAAGGATGGAGGTCTGGGGCAGATGGTAGGAAATAACGGGAAGGGAGAATAAGGGGGTCTCAAGTGCAGGTGCCTGCAAGCAGGGCCTTTAGGGCCCCCATCTTGCCTGCTACTTAAGGCATAGGCCCCAGGATCTCTCTGCCTGCAAAAGTGGGAGCCTTCACTTCCTCATCCGTGCCTCGTCTGCGCACTGGTGGCGCAGATAACCACCTCACAGGGGACCAAGTGAGGGCCTAAGGGTGACAAAGCACTCAAACCAATTCTTGGCTGGTGGCCAACCCTACATATATTTGTATATATGCATACATGTATACATATTTATTCTATTATAAATACGCTAGAAGTTTTTTTAAAAAAAAATTTTTTTTTTATCTTTGTATGTGTATGAATGTACTGTCTTGCATGCAGGTCTGTGCACCCATGTCATGCAATGCCGTGGAGGTCAGAAAAGGGTCTCGGATTCCCCTGGAACTGGAGTTCTCCTGGAATTGGAGTTACAGACGGTGCTTAGCCGCCATGTGGGTGCTGGGGATCGAACCCGGGTTCTCTGCAAGAGCGTCGGTGCTCTTAACCGCTAGGCTATCTCTCCAGTCCCTACAAGTTTCTTAAGAGACAAGCCAACATTACTTGATCCAAGCGATGGCTGGGCCGTCCAACAGCAGCGCGGGCGCCGAGCCCCCTCCCCAACTTAATTTTGCTTCGTCAAATCTTCCGAGGGGCTCCCCAAGGAGATACACCCCTCCCGGGATGCACACCAGGTTCTCCTCCCACAGCCCGGGCCGGAAAGGGGCAGCGCGGAGCGCCGAGGCCTGGGTGGGCGGCACCGCCAGGGCCCCAGAGACAACAGGTCACCAGCTCCGAGCCGGGCAGGAGCACAGGGCCCCAGAGACAACAGGTCACCAGCTCCGAGCCGGGCAGGAGCACAGGGCCCGCACCCGCATCTGCCCCGCAGCAGGGCGGGCGGGGTCTCGCGGCCCCCGGAGGAGCCCCAACCCCAACACGGCAGGCTGTAGAGCCGGCTGGTTCTCCTGGAAGCGAAAGCGATCTGCGCTAAGGAGAGCCCAGCCGGCTTCCCTGGAGCAGAGCGGGGCATCCACCTACTTGGGGTAAGGGCTGGGCACCGGATCCGGGTCCGCCACGGTCCGTCTTCTGGGACGCGCAGCCCTACCCCTGGCTACCCAGGCGGAGGACGCAGGGGAGGAGCCTGGCCCTCGGGGCGCGGAAGGAGAGAAACCAAACGGACCGAGCAGGCAAGATCTCGGCCAAGGACAGACACAGGCCCGCCCCGTCTCTGCTCCCATTGGCAGGAGCTCCGGGCACCGCAGCCCACCCCCCAGGCCCGCTAGCACTTTTGGTTACCGTTGGTCAGCGTCATTTGAGCCACGTAAGTTTCTTGGCAAATGTTGTGGCCACAAAACTGCTTTTCCACGTTAAGCAACCTCCTTAAACACGGTTCCTCTTGATTGTCGCTGAAGACACTACATCCATTTGTACCAGCTTCTCTTCACCACCCCCAAATTCTTAAAAGAATTTACAAAAGAAAAATAGAAACTTGTCGACATATATGTTTCCCATACTCAGGGAATAAATAGCTCTCCAAAGAGGAAGGCCCGAGCCGGGCGGGGTGGCACACACCTTTAATCCCAGCACTCGGGAGGCAGAGGCAGCTAAATCTCTGAGTTCAAGGCCAGCCTGATCTACATAGTGAGTTCTGGGCCAGCTGGGGCTACAGAGAGACCATCTCAAAAAGACCAAAAAAAAAAAAAAAAGAGGAGGAGGGCTTTGAATCCCAATTTACACAACATGGCTTTCTAGAGAAGAGAGCCCACAAAGAAAAGAATTTACGGTTCAATCCTTAGTGTAACAAAAACAAAACTAACAACAAAATAAGGTCGTTTTTTCAGGTTGTGCCTTGGGGATGGGGGTTAGGGTACTATCTTAAGTGCAAATGGGCAAAAAGGACAAACCGTGAGGCTTAGGCTGATAACTTATTTATGTAAATAAAATAGCACCTGTAAGCTCGGAAACACTGGGACACATGAGCTTATCAAAATCAGATCATAAAAAAAAGCTGGGACTTGGGAGGCAGAGGCAGGAGGATCTCTGTGAGTTCAAGGCCAGCCTGGTCTACAAAGTCAGCTCCAGGACAGCTGGGGCTACAGGGAGACCCTGTATCGAAAAGATTAAAAAAAAAAAAAAAAAAATATATTATATATATATATATATATATATATATATATATCGAAAAAGCCTGGCTATAAATTCATAAAGCATGAGAGACCAATGGATGATGTTAATTCCCTTGCTAGGATCATATAGGAGGGTCACCTAATACTGGGGTACAGCAGCACCCACTAACCTGCAATCAGACCATCTGTTGCATGTGTTGTTAGGGTTCGAGAATCCACACCAGACACACCGAAGATGGAAAACCAAGACTTTATTTCGGGAAAAAAGAAACCAGCATGTGGGTAGGAGGGAAAAGGCTCCGACCCCAATAACTTGGCTCACAGGCCTTTATACAGAGGTCTAGGGGAATTTTAGTGGGGTTGGGTAACTTCTCAGCCTTATGGCTTACAGCTCATGGTTAGGTCAGCCCAAGGCCCCCACACCCACAACAACAGTTATCTTTAGACAACAATCCTGCAACTGGAATGAAGAAATTGGGTCAGTCCATCTGCCCTCACATACCAACAGTTATCTTCAACAAGTTTAAGTTAGCTGTTCTTGAGGCCTTGAGCAACTGTCTTTGAGCAATCGACCTTTTCCCTGAATTGGGCAGGTTCCAGTAATGGTGGCTATACTCAAAATGGAGTCAGTGTGGGCCTCTCTTACAGTGTCAGGTATCCAAAGGAGACACCCCCAACTCTGTCCTCAGGGCTTTCTGTTTGACACTGCCCACTTGAACTCCACACAATCCCTTAGGCTCTGCCCACCTGACTGGCCATCTGGACCCACTTGGAAGCATTCTGCCATTGGATTCTTTAATGTCTCAGCTCTCTGGCTCTTGCCTTCAGCAGGGCCACTTTGAATTCTGCAGTCTCTTTAACCTTTCTTAGACAGTATGTAACATACATATACAAACCTGTTGATGTGTGGTAGAAAGTAGTAGTAGTAGTAGTGCTTAAGTTTGGAATAAAAGGGGGCTTTTGAGATGGCTCAGTGGTTAAGAGCACCGGCCAACAGCCACATAACGGCTAACAACCATCCTTAACTCCAGTTCCTGGGGATCTGAAGCTTTCTTCTAGCCTCTTCGGGCATTGCACGACATGAGTGCACTTACACACATGCAGGCAATACACTCATACAAATAAAATAAAAATAAAATAAGTATTTAAAGAAAGGATTGGAATAAAAGAACCTGTGATTGCTGATGGCCATGTAAATAAAAATAAGATCTGTAGTGCCAGGTGAACTACTGCCAGTGAAATTGATGCAGCTTCTGCCTTGTCATTCAATAAATGTTGACATTGCAACACACACATACAGGTCTTTATTTCTGACAGAGCGCACTTACAGCAGGGCAGAGGACTCTCCGTAGCTGCTGCTTAGTCTATTTCGACTCGACAATCCATTATTTTGGATGTGCTGGAGGCCCACACACTCTGCATCATGTGTGGAACCTGGTGTCCAACCCCACTGAGAGCAGAGTGCTCAGTCAGCAGGTGGAGCTACCTGGCTGTGACAGCCTTGAATAAGAGTCTTTTCCCCCCATGAAAGGAAATAAGATATGGTCGGCTGTGATAAGTCTCCTCACTCCCTTCTCCTTCTCTCCTTCATCTTGGCTCTGCTGCTAACAGTGTGACCTTGAGTCCCTCTAGGGAGTGTTTGACCCTCAGAGTTTTCTCCCCTTTGATAAGGAAGTAACTTCTCTCCATTTGAGATTCACCATGCTGTTTAATTCAGGTAAATAGGAATCTTAGCAAATGCCTGTTTTGGTGCCAGATCTAAGCAAAGTGCTAGGATACCTTGAGTAAAACAAACAGCAGTCTGTGTGGTTGACTGGGAATGATTGAGCAAAATGTGACATATATATATATATATATATATATATATATGCACACACGTATATATGTAATCTATATACATATACATGGAAAAGAAAAGGGAGAAAAGAAAGGAAGGAAGCAAAGGAAGAAGGGAGAGAGGGACAGAGGAAAGGAGAAAGAATAAATTCCTGGGTGCTGTGGACAGAGGGATAGTTAATCCCACCCCCACAAACTTTGACATTAGTCCTACTTGGAGGCCCGGCAAATAGGCACACACCCTGAGGTCTTAGGAAGTGATGCTGGAGGGCAAAGCCTTGGAAGTGGAAGGAAAGCTTGAGGGGACCTTGAAGGTGAAGCCAGTGTTCACTGTCACCCAACTGTGCCAAGCCCAATGTTCTGGGCTCTGGATTTAGGAGGAAGTCTAGAGGTACAAACAGAAACAAAAACATGAATGCTGGAAAGGACATTTTAACCACACAAGAGTAAATAATACACAAAAGTTTTTATATCTAATGAACAAAATTGAGTTTTTTAAGACATGGAGGGAGAATAACCTCAAACTAAGTTTCTTCTGCCAGACCCTCGCAACACAGACCATGTTGGGGACCCCAAAAGGAATGGGGTTTATTCCTGCCAAAGCAGATCCTTCAGCTTTGCAGAACACCAGCTGAACTGGAATCTTTAGGTTTTTTTTGTTTTTTTTTTTTCTTTTTGAGCTAGGATCTCCCTATAGCCCTAGCTGGTCTTGAACTCACAGAGATCCACCTGCCTCTGCCTCAAGTGCTGAGATTAAAGGTGTGTGTCACCACACCCAGCTGAACTGGAATCTTTTCATTCCCACCTTCCTTCCTTCCTTCTTTCCTTCCTTCCTTTCTTCTTTCAGTTTTCTTCCTTCCTTCTTTTAGTCCTTCCTTCCTTCAGTCCTTCCTTCCTTTTTTTGAGACACAGTCTCACCAACATATGCATACACACAGAGACACAAAAAAACAAACATTAAAAAGCTTTTTAAAAAATTGACACACACTTTTAGAAATACTGATGTGAAAACACCTCTCCAAACATTTCTGAAGCTAATATCACCATCCTACCAAAATCAATGAATACATTCCAAAACTGAAAGAAAATTTACACAGCAATGTTTCTCATTAAATAAGATGTAAAATTCTTAATAAAATACTAAACTGTATTAGTTAGTTTTTTGCTGCTGTGGCAAAATATGACTAAAAGCAATGTAAGGAAGAAAGGGTTGATTTTAGCTTATAGTTCCAGAAAGTCCTTAGTAGCTGGGAAGGTAAGACATGGCAGTAGAAGTAGGAAGCAGAGGAATCACATCTTATCTGTACACAGGAAGTAGAGAGAAAGCAAGCAGGAAGTGAGGCAAGGCTATAAATGCTCAAGATTTGCCCTTGGAGACACACCGCCAACGCAAAGCTCCACTTCCTACAGGTTCCATCATGTTGTCCACTTTGCAGTAAAATGTCCCCCACAGGGTCAAGAGTCTGAACACTTAATCCTCAACTGGTTGCACTGGATGCGGAGGTTGAATCTTTGGGAGGTGGGTGCAGCTAACAGAAGTGGGTTACTGGGCCATAGCCCATTTCCTGTGCTGTCTCTGCTTCCTGACTGGCTGAGGGCCAAGTGCTTTCCCCACCATGATTGTATCCCCTCAAACCGTGTATTAGTTGGGGTTCTCTAGAAGAGCAGAACCAACAGAATGACAATATAGTAAAAGGAGGTGTGTTGGATTGGTTTACACAACAGCGTCTGAGCAGTCCACAGTGCCCGCCTCACACTGGAGAGGCTGGGAACCAGCACTTGCTAAGTTCATGAGGCTGGATGCCTCAGGACTCTTTATTTTTTTTTTGGTCTTTTTGAGACAGGGTCTCCCTGTAGCTCCAGCTGTCCTAGAACTTGCTATGTAGACCAGACTGGCCTTGAAGGACCAGACTGGCCTTGAAGGCATAGAGATCCGCCTGCCTCTGCCTCCAAGTGCTGGGATCAAAGGCATGCGCCACCACACCCAGTGCCTCAGGACTCTTTTTTTTTAATTTTTTTAAATTAATTTTATTTATTTCTGTATGTGTATGAATGTACTGTCTGCATGCAAGTCTGTGCACCCGTGTCGTGCAACGCCGCGGAGTTCAGAAGAGGGTCTCAGATTCCCCTGGAACTGGAGTTCTCCTGGAATTGGAGCTTCAGACGGTTCTCAGCCGCCATGTGGGTGCTGGGGATTGAACCCGGGTCCTCTGTAAGAGCGGTCGGCGCTCTTAACCGCTAGGCCATCTCTCCAGCCCCGCCTCAGGACTCTTAATCTGATGCTGAAGGTCTGGAGATTTCCTGGAGATCCACTGGTCTTCAGTCCACACTGGAAGGCTGAAACGTTCTGCTCTGATGTCAGCAAAGGATAGAGGCCACAGCAACAGCAGCAGAGGCAGCAAGAGTGTAGACAAACTCACCGACGGGGTGGATAAACTCACCATCCAGATAGAAAGGCATGCAGGCAAAAAAAGAGGAAGCGGTTTCCCCTGACTTCCTTATACCTGGGCCACCACTGGGAGGTACTGTCTGTGTTGAGGGTGGGTCTCCCCACTGTAATTAGGCTAATCAAGAAAATCTGGCTTGTCTCTTAGCTGATTCTAGGTCCAGTAAAGTTGACAACCAAGATTAACCATCACAAACATGAACCAAAGTAGACAAACCCCAGCCCTATCCCTGATCATTTAAGTCTGTTGAGACAGTGCCTCACTCTCTCTCTATGCAGCCCTTGCTAGCCTGGAATTCCCTAGGAGGTTCAGGCTAAGCTCACACTTGTAGTGATCCTCCCCCTTTTGCCTCCCAAGTGGTGCAACTGTAAACATGTCCCACCAGGGCAGACCTTTCCTCTCTCCAATTGTTTCCTTAGGGTATTTTGTTATAGTACAGTAACCAATCCAAACACCAAACAAATGTTGATGAGAAGGTGATATGTCCAGAACTTTAAAACTATTTTTACTAATTATGGGGCCGGAGAGATGGCTCAGTGGTTAGGAGCACTGATTGCTTTAGCAGCAGATCGAGGTTGGATTCCCAGCTCCCACATGGAGGCTAAGGACTAGCAGTAACTCCAGTTCTAGAGGATCAAATACCCTCTTCTGACCTCCCCAGCCATTGAAGAACACAGGTGCATTTAAACATATGCAGGCAATACACTCATACAAATTTTTAAATTTTTATTTACTTATTTTGTGCATGTGTAGAGGTCAGAGGACAAGTGTGAGTTCTCTTCTACCATGTGGGTCCATCCAGGGGATCGAACTCAGGTCATCAGCTATGGCAGCAGGTGACTTTACCCACTGAACATCTCACTGGCCCATTATCCAGAACGTGCAAAGACACGTGGGGAAGCTGTGTTAATTTTGTATAAAATTAAATGCCTACCTATCTACAATCCAAAAGAATTCTATGTATTTACCTAAAAGGAGTGAAAGATATGACCACAAAAATACTTGTGCACAAATGTTCATAACTTACCCAAGCATCCATGAACAGGTAGATGGATAAATAAGTTGTTTATTTATGTGATAGGCTTGCTCTCACCAAGAAAGCAAAGAACCCATTTAATACACAGATGACATGGGTGGACAGTACAAGCTGAGTAAATGTGATTCTACTTGCACAGACTTATACAACAGGCAGAATGAATCCATGGAACAGTGTGTGGGAGGGGTTGTCCAAGAATGGATAAAAAAGAATTTTCTAGAGTGATGAAAATTCCCTGTATGTTGACCAGGGCATGGATTGCTAGAGTATACATTTTTAGACATCTGTTCTCCACTTAAGAGCTCTGCTTTTTCCCACCAGTGCTGGGGCTCAAATCCAGAGTGTTGCACTGTTGAGCTGCATTCTTGCTCTAATATCTACATTTCTACTATATATAAATTATATATAGTATAAATTTTTATATTATACTGTTTAAATTGCTTTATTGGGGAGCTGGAGAGATGGCTCAGCGGATAAGAACACCGACTGCTCTTGTAGAGGACCCGGGTTCGATTCCCAGCACCCACATGGCGGCTAAGAACCGTCTTTAACTCCAGTTCCAGGGGAATCTGATGCCCTCTTCTGACCCCTGCAGCATTGCATGACACGGGTGCACCAACCTACATGCAGACAGTACACAGTACAATTTACTGATTTTAAAGATACTGCAATTTTTACACATTTCAATGATTTCTTTCAATATTTTGCAGCTGTTTGGCTTTGTGGCACAGCAATTCATAAACTATACTGTACAAAATTACCAGCAAGACTGGAACGATGTATTAATAGAGAAGGGACAGGCATGGTGGTGCATGACTTTAATCCTAACACTTGGGAGGCAGAGGCAGGGCGATCTCTGAGTTCAAGCCCAGCTTGGTCTACAGAGTGAGTTCCAGGCCAGCTGGGGCTACAGGGAGACCCTGTCTCAAAGAGACCAAAAAGAGAGAGAGAGAGAGAGAGAGAGAGAGAGAGAGAGAGAGAGAGAGAGAGAAGAGAGAGAACCATCATGCATATTACATTACCAGAGAACAAAAATATAGGAAAGACAATTTTCACTGTACACAGCTTAAAGAAAGGAAAAGGGGAGGAGGAGTGTGTTGAGCAGCCATCCCTGTACTGAAGAGGGGCAGGTAGAAAACTTTTAACAGTTGAAGCTACTAAAATCTGGTCTAATAACCAAGACCATAGCATTTGAAGTTCTGATTTTTGTAAACTCATTCATAACTAAAAAGATTTCCTTCTGGAATATATTTGCAGTCTTGTTAAGGTTTATGTGTGCACACACTGGTCACAGCAAGCAGATAAAATGCCCTTATCATTTCACAAATTATTCTCTACTGGAAAAGATGAAAGATTTTTTTCCCTGTTGCCTTTTAAAAAATTTTTTTTAATTAATTTTATTTATTTCTGCATGTGTATGAATGTACTGCCTGCATGCAAGTCTGTGCACCCGTGTCGTGCAATGCCGCGGAGGTCAGAAGAGGGTGTCGGATTCCCCTGGAACTGGAGTTCTCCTGGAATTGGAGTTTCAGATGGTTCTCGGCCACCATGTGGGTGCTGGGGATCGAACCCAGGTCCTCTGTAAGAGCAGTCGGTGCTCTTAACCGCTAGGCCATCTCTCCAGCCCCGTTGCCTCTTTTTGTAGATGTCAATGTTGATGAGCTCAGAGTACCCAATAGTGCGTATTTTGATGAGTACATCACAAGTTTCTATTGTTTTGTATTGGGGCAGGGGCAAGAAAGAAAGGCAAGATTCTGCAATTGTACAAATTGCACTATTCGTGTTTCCAACATTAAGAGCAGAAACAGTTAACACTTATACAAAATGTGCAGCAGAGGATTTTTTTTAACTCAAAAGGACCTGAATTCAGTGGGCATGTCCTCTTTAAGTTCATTTTGTTGTAGACAGTTTAAAATATGGTCATTTCTCAGTCCTTAATTCTCCAAGTCTAGATTTATAAATTAACAGTATGAATCCTGTTGTAAAATTAGGGAAATAATGTCCATGTCAACTTAACTGATAACCAAAAGATGCTTTTCACATCAAAGAAATGATCAAAAAGGCTGTGTCACATTCCAAAGCCAAAAAAAAATTTAACAAGAATGCAAACAATTATGTACCACTGCCAAGACTTTTGCCAACAGCGGAGCTTCAGCGATGCTGTCCTGTGAAACGGCCTTCCATTTGCCCCGTTCCTCTTCCAGAGCCCCGTTTCTGTGCCATGCCACCTCTTGGGGGAGGTCCTCTTCCATCACAATCACGCATCATTCCACCACCCACTATTCCACGTGGACCACCAGGACCTTGATCATTGCACCCAATATCCCTGTGATCATCACCTCCACCCCTGCTCTCTCACAGCGCTTGTGTTTGTTTTTTTTTTTTTCTCTTCTACATTTAAACGTACTTCTCTGCGAAACATAATTGGTTTTGCAATTAAGATTCTCTGAACTGGTTCAGAGTCATCAAAAACTACCAAACCAAAAAGTGGGAGCTTTCCCCCAACACCCTTGGTATTGATGCGAAGTTCCACAATGTTTCCAAAACTCAAAGAATTCTTTCAGTTCATTTTCATCAATGTCATGAGGCAAGTTGCCAACAAAAAGCTGATGACTATCAGGGTAGTGAATTAGTCTACAGTTATCAGAGTCATTCTGATCCACATCTCCTCTGCTTGGTCTTGGTCCTCAAGGAGGGAAACCAGGTCATTCTCGAGGTTGTTGTTCATGAACCCATGGTGGCTGAGACTGAACTTCTGGTTTAGTTTCAACTCTTGGCTTTCGTGGTTCTTGAGGCAAAGAAACAGGTTCAGTAGGAGGAGGAGTGGTAGACTTCTCCAACTCTTCTGAGGTTTTCTCCTCCACTTCTGGTTTCAGGTCTTCAGTCTTTCAGACTCTGGCTCTGGTTCGGGTTCATGAGAAGATTCTTCTAAAGGCTCCTCTATGCCGTTTGTCACAGGGTAAGCTTCGTAGTAAGTACTGGTAGCATTTTCTTGCACAGGTTCAGGAGATGGCTGCCTTTCTTCTTACTCCTCTTCTACTTCATCTTTTGATTCTTCATCAAGTTCTGGTTCAGAATCATCAAATACTTCATCTTCTTAATGAAACATAACATTGTGCATATAAAATTTATTTGGAACAGATCCTTCAGGAGTCAGAACAAAGGTTTGCATGAACTTCCTCTCTGGCTGCCCACTGTTAGACAGCAAACCCATAACCTGTACAACTACTCCATCACTCACGGTTGCATGAGCATCCACATGACATTTTGGTATGACATTCACTGAAGTTCAAAGATAACACTTTGTGATGTATATCATCTCGGCCATAAACAGCTTCCTGGGGCTTTCTACTGGCATCTACTCCACCATGAACATAGGAAGAATTCCTTCCATAAAACCTGTGTAAATACTCTGGAGCTTTATTCAACGAAGTATAATATTGCCTCACAAATTCCCACCCCACAAGTAGTAGGCTGGGCTTCTCCATAACCATTTCTTTGCTGTACAATGTCAAATGCTCCAACCAATAGCTGCGGAGATTTTGTTGCTCAAGGACAGGAGAATTAAGGAGGATCAGCCCACAGTGGATTCCCGGCATTCCCCACCTCCTCCCTCAGATGAACCTGAAGCCTCGGAAGCTAGAGGCCCATGAGCCCTTTCCCCTCACCACCACCACTCCCCCCCCCCATTTTTTAAAAATAAATTGCTTCATTGGGGCTGGAGAGATGACTCAGTAGTTAAGAGCCCCAGCTACTCTTGCAGAGGACCTAGGTATAGTTCTTAGCACCCACATGGTGGCTAAAACCATCCGTAACTCCAGTTCCAGGGATCCAGCACCCTCTTCTGGCCTTCATGGGTATCGCATGCATGGGTACACTTTATTTCATACACATAAAAGAAAAATAAACTTAAATTTGCTTTATTGTAGGAGCTAGAGAGATGGCTCAGCAGTTAAAAGCCTGGTTATTATTGCAGAGGACCAGGGCTTGGTTCCCAGCACCCACATGATAGCTAACAACCTTCCATAACTCCAATTCCAGGGGAGCCAATGTCTCTCCTGGTCTCTGCAAACATTGCACATATGTGGTACACTTATAACCCTTAGCCAAAACATTCATATACATAAAAATATAAAAATTGTTTTATCACCACATGTGGGGCCACTTTCATGGATGCTTTGTTCTCCAAATAGATCATACCAACTTAATTTGCATCAAAGTCACAATGTTTGGTGCAGTCTCTGAAAACCTGTCTCAAATTCCTCAACCCCACAAACATACACAGTGTATGATATCAGATTTTCTGGTACCTTCACTACCTTACAAAGGGTTAAAGAATGCCCCTGAATGGAAACTCTGGGGTCTTCGTACCACAATAAATAAATCCCAAAATGCCATCCAAAAGTTTTCATCGTTAAACTCTCTCCCTGATCAAAACCACTGAATTGATATTTAGACAAGGTCTCCCTATATATATATAACCCAACCTGGCTTCCATCTTGCGGACGTCCACCTGCCTTTGCCTCCCCAGTGCTAGCATCAAAGGCATGCACAATGATGCCTAGCTCAGATCTACCCAATTCTTGACAGAATTCCTTTCTCTTTTTTTTGGGGGGGGGGTCTTTTTGAGACAGGGTCTCCCTGTAGCCCCAGCTGTCCTGGAACTCCCTCTGTAGACCAGGCTGGCCTTGAACTCACAAAGATCCGCCTGCCTCTGCCTCCCAAGTGCTAGGACTAAAGGCGTGGGCCACCACGCCCGGCTGCATGTGTTTTTCATGTGTGCGTGTGTGTGTGTGTGTGTGTGTGTGTGTGTGTGTGTGTGTGTGTTTATGNCCTCTGTAGACCAGGCTGGCCTTGAACTCACAAAGATCCGCCTGCCTCTGCCTCCCAAGTGCTAGGATTAAAGGCGTGCGCCACCACGCCCCGCTCTCTGGTGTCCTATGCCTCAAGTTGTTTGTGAACACAACTCCAGTCTGTGGCCCACCCTTGGCTTGACATTCCATCTGAATTCCAAGTTGAACAGAGTGCAGAAACAGACTGTTACCACCATGGAAGGTGTGATTCTTTCCATCTAGGGCTGATGAGACTTTCTATTACCTTCCATTGCAAAGGTTCCCAGGAGCATTTCTGGGTCTCCCAAGTGCTCCCATTCTTCCAGTGGATTCCCTTTCTACTTAAAACAGGGTCTTACTATATAGCCCAGATTGGCCTTAGAACAATCTTTCTACCTCAGCCTCTTGAGTACTGAGATTCCAGATATACATCACCGTTCTGGCTTAATCGGTTTCTAAAGATTAGAATCTAGGCTAGAGAGGCTGTTAAGAGCACTGACTACTCTTGCAGAGGACCCGGGTTCGATCCCCAGTATGTACATGGCAGATCTTTAAGAACTGTCTTTAAGCCGGGTGTGGTGGAGCACGCCTTTAATCTTAGCACTCGTGAGGCAGAGGCAGGCAGATCTCTGTGAGTTTAAGGCCAGCCTGGTCTACACAGTGAGTTCCAGACCACCTGGGACTATAGGGAGACCCTGTCTCAAAAAAATAGAATCTAGTGTCAAAAACTTGATGAATCTGAATTTGTTGGTATGCTTCTTGTGAGGGTTAATTTCAATTGTCAACTTCAGTGACTTTAGAATCACCTATAAGACACACCTTCAGGAGTTTCTATGAGGATGTTTCCAGAAAGGTTTAATTTAGGAGAAATGACCCACCCTCAATTCCATGGGCTGGGATCTTGCAGTGAAGGAGGAGGGAGCAAGCTAAGCACCAGTGTCTATGTCTGCTTCCTGGCTATGGGTGCCGTGTGACCAGCTGCCTCATGTTCCCATCACCAGTTAGAGTCACTCAATGCCACATCTCCCTGTCTTTTGGACTCTCCCCTCAAACAGCCAAAATAAACCTTAAGTTGCCTTTGTGTTTTTTTTATTTTTTTTAATTTTTTTTTTTTTATTTATTTTTGTATGTGTATGAATGTATTGTTTGCATGCAGGTCTGTGCACCTGTGTCGTGCAATGCCGCGGAGGTCAGAAGAGGGCGTTGGATTCCCCTGGAACTGGAGTTCTCCTGGAATTGGAGTTACAGACGGTTCTTAGCCGCCATGTGGGTGCTGGGGATCGAACCTGGGTCCTCTGCAAGAGCGTCGGTGCTCTTAACCGCTAGGCTATCTCTCCAGCCCGCCTTTGTGTTTTGTAACAGCAATGAGAAGTATAATATACTTCCTTTTGTTAAGATTAAGGGGGTGGGGTGGAGAGGAAGTAGTAGCAGCTCTTGGTGGCTAGACCATAATTCTAGCACTAGGTAGACTATGGAAGTAGAACGAGTTCAAAGCCAGCCTGGGCTACAGAGAGACCGAACAAACCTGTACCCAGAGAGGGGTTGACCAGAAATCCACACGATGAACCAAAAGCTATTAGCTGGACTATAAGTTTTTTCATTCTTTGTAAATGGTCTCTGGTTTCTATTCTGCCACTTCACAGCCTCAGAGTTGGGTAGCTGTGGGGGCAAGCATCGAAGATAGGAATGGAAGACCCTAGGTGTTGGGAACTGGAGTTTGTGCACCCCGCCCCATAATTCATAGGTTCACATTGTTACCCTTAAGATGATGGTAATTGCAGGTTGAAGCCTTGGGAAATGACTGGGTCATGAAGGCAGAGGGGGCTTCTCAGCTCCCCTGCCATGTAAAGTCACAGGAGGAAAACGGCCTCACCAGGCATTCAATCTTGTTTTTACAGCCTCTAGAACTGTGAGGAACAGATTCTTTCTTTATAAAGAAAACACATTAAAAAAAAAAACTTTCTGGTATTTTGTTATAGCAGCCTGAACAAACTAAGATACCAAGATTCATCTTAAGGCCGTTCAGAAGGGTGAAACTGCTCTTGGCTTTTGTACTTGGGAATGTCTACAATACCCCTGACCCAGGCGTCAGCACTCATGTGAAAGGTAGATATGATCTTGTAAAGATCCAACACTTTAAAAGCTTCTTTTAGAAGCTGGAGAGATGGCTTCCATGGCTAATCTTGGGTGTCAACTTGACTGGACCTGAGATTAACTAAAATAAGACCTTCAGATTGGATCATGTGAAGCTGGAAGACCACCCTGAATGTGGGTGTTACCTTCGGATGGCACTGGTATAAAAAGCCATGGCAGAAGGGACCTCTTCCCTTTTTACTGCTTGCCTTCTGACTGGTGAGTTTGTCTTGCTGCTGTGACCAGCTCCTTGGATTCCAGTGTAGACTGAAGACTAGCAGATCTCCCAGAATCCATCAGGCCTTCAGTGCCAGATTGGGACTACTGACACATCCAGCCTCGTAGACTGAGCAACTACTGGATTCTCAGCCTCTCCAGTGTGGTGCAGCCATTGTTGACTAATACAATGGCTCACAGTTAAGGGTACTGTTGCTCTTTCAGCGGACTCAGATTCTGTTCCCAGTACCCACCTGGTAGCTAACAACCATTCTAACTCCAATTGCCTCTTCTGATCTCCATGTTGCATGACATGGGTGCACTTACACACAAAATATTTTAAGTGCTCTTTCAGCTAGGAATAACTTCTTTCCTTCTTTACCTGCTTGTCCTAGATAGTATTGCAAGTGTGTGCACATGTGTGCATTGCACGCATGTGTGTACGCCAGGGCATGGGTGTACGCCAGGGCATGAGTCAGAAGCCTGAACAGTACTGAGTGTCTAAGTTTCTCCATCTTGCTTTCTTGAGATAGTCTCTCACTAAACAAGAAGCTGTTCTTTTCAGACTCACTGGGATAGCTATCCAGTGAGATCCTGTTTCTCATCTGCCTCTGTTCCCCAACACTAGGATTCTAAACACATACAATGATGCCTAGGTTTTTACGTGGGTGCTGGGGATTTGAACTCAGGTCCTCAAGTTTTCAGAGCAAGTGCTCTTACCCACTGGGCTATCTTCCAAGGTAGTCCTTCCCAGATAGTTTTTTTTTTATTTTATTTACTTTTTATGTGTATGAATGTGCTGTCTGCATGTAGGTTGGTGCACCCATGTCGTGCAATGCTGTGGAGGTCAGAAAAGGGTGTCAGATTCCCCTGGAACTGGAGTTAAAGATGGTTCTCAGCCACCATGTGGGTGCTGAGGATCAAACCCAGGTCCTCTGCAAGAGCAGTTGGCACTCTTAACCGTTAGGCCATCTCTCCAGCCCCTTTAAAATTTTATTTTTGTATGTGTATGAGTGTACTGTCTGACTGTAGGTTTGTGCACCCATGTCATGCAATGCCGTGGAGGTCAGAAGAGGGCGTCAGATTCCCCTGGAACTGGAGTCAAAGACCAGATAGTTTTCTTTACATATAACCTGCTCCCAGAACTTAGAGTGAAAATATCTCCCTCCAAAAAGAATGTGAACCAGAAATAAAGCACATCTGGAATTAAAGATAACAGAATGAAATTTATTAAATATTGACTATAAAAACCAAAGGCATCTAAAAAAGAACCAGAGACCTCCTTTTACCCCTCCAGGGTCTCTAGGTCCTCCCACTCCAGTCACAATAAAAACATGATTTTACATACATAATAGCAAAGACTAAAAAGATGCAAAGCTCTTGAAAGTGGCAGACACTGAGCTTAGAGTTGATGAGTGCCGGACAGCACCACCCTGAGGAGTCACTGTGCAACTGCAGCACCAGTTAAAGGCCCAGCCTTTTGGTCCAGAGGTTGGTATAAGGGTCCCTTGAGTGAGATTCCTTGATTGAAAGGCGATGGTCTACATCCTCATGGCATCCTCTATCTGCTTCTTTATCCAGTCCTCCTCCTGCTCCATGAGCACATTGTAGAACCGATCCATGCCTAGAGGGTCCCAAGGGGGACAGAGAGCGGAGCTCAGGTTGACCCAGGTCACGGGAAGCCAGAGACTCTTGTTTATGGATGCTGAGCATCAGTCGTCGCTTCTTTGGGACATAGCTTTAAGTCAACCTATTGAGTCTGCACTATTTTATTTGAACTTCATAGTCAAAATCTCCCTGCCAGAAATGTGTCTCATGTCAAATTCTTGACCTTTACTAGGCTTGTTCATTCATTTGTTTATTATGGTATTCATTTAGGGTTTTTGTTTTGTTTTGTTTTGTTTTTTTTTGAGACAGGGTCTCCTTATATCCCCAGTTGGCCTGGAACTCACTATGTAGACCAGGCTGGCCTCAAATTCAGATCCACCTGCTGAGTGCTAGGTTGTAAGATTAAAAGCATGTATCACCATGCCCAGCTATTTGGTGTTTTGATAGATGGCTTAGGCTAGCCCTCTCAATCCTACTGCCTCATCCACCCAAGTGTCAGAAAGGCAGGTGTATACCACAACATCTGGCTTCACTCAGTCTAGTTTCCACACTAGAATGAAAAATAGTTCTGCACTAGAAATTTCAATGAGAATAAATGGCTTAGGGACGGAGAGATGGCTCAGCAATTAGGAACACTGACTGCTCTTGCAGAGGACTCAGGTTTGGTACCCGGCACCCACATGGAAGCTAATGACATCTGTGACTCATGTTCCAGGGGATACAACACTGTCTTCTTACCTCCGTGAGCATTGTCAACACATGTGTACTTACATGCAGGCAATACACTGGTGCACAAAAAATAAATAAAAAATTACAACTCCAGTTCCAGGGAATCTGTCACTCTTGTGACCTCTGCAGGCACTGCACAACATGGGTACAGTTACATGCAGGCAATACAGTCAAACACATAAAAATAAAAATTTAAATAAATGGCTCACTCCTATATTCTCAGCAGCTAGAACAATGTCTTGCAAATACAATGGAACAAGCAGTTGTTCAAATAAATGTGTTCTTCATAACCATCAGAGGAGAGTGTGACTCCATAGTGTAACACACAGGGGCTGCCATGATAGTCAATCTCACCCTTAGACTCCAGTCCTTAAGGCCAGAGAACCACCTAAGTAGCAGTTGGTCCCAAAGCCTATTCAAAGGCAGGCCCCAACCAGTATGCTACCTGGAAGATGGACTAGATGGATAGATAGGTACTTGAAAAATGGATCATTTACTGTTTACAAGGAGCATAATTAGGGGATGGAGAGATGGCTCAGTGGTTAAGAAGAGCACCAGCTACTCTTACAGAGGATCTGGGTTTGGTTCCTAGCACCCACACAATAGCTAACAACAGTCCATAACTCTAGTTCCTGGGGATCTGACGCCCTCTTCTGACCTCCATAAGCACTGCACAATATGGGTGCACTTACATACATGCAGGCAGTCCACTCACACATAAAATTTTTAAATTTTTATTTTATGTATATGGGACAAGATCTGCATGTGTCTGCATGCACCTGTGTGCAATGTCCATGGAGTCAGAAGAAGACATCAGATTCCCCTGGAACTGGAGTTACAGATGGTTGTCAGCCACCATACAGGTGCTGGAAATCAAACCCAGGTCCTCTGTAAGTGCAGCTGGTGCTCTTAACCACTGAGCCATCTCTCCGGCTCCCCCCAAAATAAAATATATTTACAAAATGAAGGAGCATAAATAATCATGGAAAAACATGGTACAGAAGGGGTGAATCTAGAGTGTGCTAAAGGCAGAATAAATGAGATAAATAATAAATAAAAATAATAAAAATAGATAATAAATAAGATAAATGAGATAACTGGAAGATTCCAGAATTGAGTTATAGAGGAGTTTCTGGGGGCTCTTTATGTGATACCAGGACAGAATGCCACTCACCCACTTTTAGTTGGAGGTCATTTTCTGCAAAGGTGAGGCAGAACCAGCCAGGATCCTTAAACATGTAGGATTTGCCACTAGATAACATCAGCTTGCTGTCCAGGAAGCGGTGGTAGAGGGCTAGCTCTTCCTCAAATGTACATGGCTCTAGGTACTTTTGAAGATATAGAAGCAGAGCTGAGCACAAGACCAAACTGAAGGTCCACCTAACGCTGTCATTCCCAGAACTCACCCCTTTCAAGTTGATCCAGACACAGAAGCCAGAACCTCGCTTAAGAAAGGGCACCTCCATCTCCTCCAGCCTCTTGGTGACATACTTGTGAGCCTCCCGGAGCTGCGTGTGGTTCATAGGCAGGTACACCTCGTTGATCCATTCTGGATAGACAGAGGAAGAGAGCATCTCAGATCTTCATCAGACATTCGCCACACGGTTCCTTTCCAAATGTGCCCAAGTGGGCCACATGTGGGCTATTTCCATCCAAGACTTTTGTATTTGAACTGATGGTACACCTCACAACCCCACCTTGCATCTAGAACTCTGCAGGGGTCATTAGGTATCTTAATGGTCCATTAGAATATTCTCTTTGTATGGACAATACTCAAGCACCAGAAGTTGCCACACTCCTGACAAGGTCCTGATGCCACTGTGGGTAAACCGAGCAAGGGAATCAGTACTGAAAACTTCCCCTCCCTCTGCTCTTGAGCCTCACATAATGGACTTGGAGGAAACTTGAGATGCTCTGAGATGCTTTCCACCCCATGGCTCTGATAACTGGCAGAAGAAAGAACCAGCAGAGGTTGACTATGAAGTCCTGGTGCCCAGATTATACATCAAGGTAATTCTCAGGTACATCCAAGATTGAGAACAGTGTTCAAGGGGCTGGAATCTGTTTTTGACAATTATCAAAGACCCTGACACCATGGAAGGAAGGAGCCAATTCAATTTCTCCTTTCTATTTTCTTCCCATCCCAAAATTGAAAGCAAACTGATTTTTTTTTTTTTTTTTTTGGTTTTTTCAAGACAGGGTCTCCCTGTAGCCCCAGCTGTCCTGGAACTCACTCTGTGACCAGGCTGGCCTTGAACTCACTCTCCTGCCTCTGCCTCCCCAGTGCTGGACTTAAAGGCGTGCGCCACCACACCCAGCCTGCAAACTGTTTTCTTTTAAAACCTGGTCTAAGGCGGCTGTGGGGGCGCACGCCTTAATCCTAGCATTGGGGCAGGCAGAGGCAGGCGGATCTTTGTAGTTCAAGGCAGCCTGGTCTACAGAGTGAGTTCCAGACAGCTGGGACTACAGGGAGACCCTGTCTCGAAAAGACAAAAATATAATAATATAATAATAATAAAATAAAAAATAAAAACCTGGTCTGATGACATTAGTTTATTTCATTATATCCTGTAGTTTATCTCATTGTATTCTGGCTATTAGTTTAAGCCTTCCACTCAGGGATCTATTACAGGAAATTAAGAGAAGGAATCTTTCCTATGTTTGAGCCATAACATTAAAAGGAAATGTCTCGGATCTGAGATCTCCTAAGGCCAGCGGAAGGTACTGGGGCATGGGTGTGAAAAGGAACCAACCATGAAGCAAAGAGCTACAAACAAGAAAAAGATTGAGACTCAAAAAGAAGTAGAAATATAAAAAAAGAAGAGGAAATGAAAAAGGAATCAAACACTCATCATCAAGAGGAAAGGATGGAAAAGCCTCAGAAGCAGATGGAGGACGCAGAACAAAGACTATCAGACCTGGAAGATAACTAAAAACCTCAGGAAAGTTATAAAAAATTTAAAATACCAAAAGTGGAACAACCAGGAGCTGTGGGACACTATGAAAGATCAAACCTCCCCACATCATAGGGATAGAGAAGAAAAGAATCCAAGAAGAATAGTATTGATCAGTCTTCAACAGGATAATAGATGAAAACTTTTCCCAAACTAAAAAAAGGACAAACAATACCAATATAAGAAGACATAGAACCAAACAGACAAGATAGAAAAGAATTCTCCACGCCACATCATAGTTAAAATGCTATGACACCCAAAAACAAAAGACAAAATCTTTAAGGCACAAGAGAAAAACAACAAGCTGACCTATAAGGGGAACCTATCAGAACTACAACTGCTCTAATGGAACTATGAAAGCAAGAAGACCTGGAGCAAAGCATTCCCCGTTTTAAGGACAATAGATGCAACCCAGGTTACTATACCCAGAAAATTCAATTATAGTTGAAGGAGAGAGAAAAAACCTTCCATGACATAACAACTTGAAAGAATACATGTCTGGAAAACCACCCTTCAGAGAATACTTAAAGCAATTCAAAGAACAGAAGAAAGGAGCAATCAACCCCACACCTAGAAAGAGAAATCAATAAAAGCATAACTTCAGAAGTAGAACCTAACCAAGACCACAAATGGATAATAAGGTGAAAGGAAGCAACACAAAACCTATCAGTCATTACCTTAAATATTAATGGACTAATCCCAATCAAAGACATAGCCTAGGAGATTGGATTAGAACAGAATCCCACGATATGCTGTCTACAAGAAACACATTTACCTTCAAGGACCGGCACCACCTTAAAGTGGAGGATGGAAAAAATATTCCAAGCAAATGGTACCAAAAAGAAAGAAAGCAGGTGTTGCTATTTTAATATCAGACAAAATAGACTTCAAAAGTAAAAGAAATCAGAAGAGAAAAGAAGGCCATTAAATTTTATTCAAAGGACAATTCACCAAGAGATTTCACAAATTATGATAATATATATGCCCCAATTCTGGTGCACCACCAAACTTTATAAAGACAATTCTCCAGGACTCAATAGTCACAGACTAACCCAGTCACTCATAGTGGGAGCTTTCAATACCCCACTGGGTCCTTTGGATAGTCAACATGACAAAGAAATAAACAGAGAGACATCTGAAAACTGAACAATATGATACACCAAATGACCTCCATAGACCTCTACCAAACATTCCATCCAATACCATGAATACACTTTCTACTCACGCACCATACAGACATTCTCCAAAATCAACCACATACTGGGACACAAAAGAAACCTTACCAAATACAAAAAGATTGAAATAATTTCATGCATCTATCAGGACACATGCAATAAGCTCAAATCAACACCAAGACAAGCCCCCCTCCTAGCCTAAGAACACTGGAGACTAAACAAACACACTCTGAATATGAAGGTCAAGGAAGAGATAAAGAAAGAAATAAAAGCATTCCTGGACTGAATGACAATGACAATACAACACAACAACAAACCTTGGGATCCCTCTATAAAAAGCATCTACAGAGGGAAGTTTTTATTGCCCTGAGGTGCCTACATTAGGAAAAACAGAAAAGCACAAGTGAATGATCTAACACTACAGCTTAAAAGCAAACTTGAGAGGCAACAACAGATGAACCCTAGAACGCACAGACAGGAAGAAAAATAAAAGATCACCATGAAATCAATGAAATAGAACAAAGAAAATAAAAAAACAAAAATAAAAAAAAAAAAAAAATTCAATGTGAAGCCAAAAGTTGTTCTTTGAAGAATAAACAAGGTAGACAGACCTCTAGCCCAGATAACAAAAAGGAAGGAACAACTCCAAATCAATTACATCTTTGATGAAAAGGGAAATATTCACAACTGAAAGGAAAGATCCAGAAAATATATTGGGATTATTACAAAACCTATATTCTACCAAGTTTTGATAAACCTAGAAGAGCGTGGATGAATATTGACAAATCCTGGTAATCACCAAAGCTCGCCAAAAAGAGATCAGCAGCTTTAAACAGACTCAACATGTGAGAAATAGAAGGATGTAGTAAGAAGCCTCCCAACTAAAAAAAAGCCCCAGGCCCAGACAATTTCACGAACAGAATTCTATAAAACCTTTCAAAAAGACCTACAGATCCATTATTACTGAAACTGTTTAGAAGTATACAATCCGAGGGAATTCTCCCAAAAATTCCTTTATGACAAAGCACAGCCTCTCTATCATTACCAAAACCAGGCAAAGATCCAACTAAAAAAGGAGAATTATAGACCCATCTCCCTCTATGAACACCAGATGCCAAATTCTAAACAGAATACTGGCAAACTTGCATCAGACCCCGACATCAAGAAGATCATCCATCATGACCAAGTTGGATTCATACCAGAGATGCAGGGTATGTGTTCAACTATGAAAGTCAATAAACATCAAACACATAAACGGAATAAAAGACAAAAACCACACCTCATGCTCAATTGATGCTGAAAGCCTTTGACAAAAACCAACATCCTTCATGCTTAAATCCTAGAAGGAATTGGATTGGAGTGATCCTTCCCTCAATGTAATCAAAGCCATATACAGGAAACCCACAGCCAAACATCTCTAAATGGGGAAATGACAGAAACATTCCCTTTAAAGGTAGGGAACTCAGCAAGGCTGCCCCCTGTTCACCATCCTCTTCAATAGTGCTTGAAACACTTGCTAGGCAATTAAGGCAAAAGAAAAAGGAATTAAAGGAGTATTCTAATTGGAAAAGAGAGAGTGTCAAGCTATCCCTTTTGCTGATGATAATAATTCGTTTACTTAAGGGATGCTAAAAACTCCACCAGAAAAACTCCTAGAAACGATTAACAGTCTTCAGCAAGGTGCAGTATACAAAATTAACCTTAAAAAAAAAGAAAATCTCAAGGCCTTTCTTTATCACCAAGAACAAGCAAACTGGAGAAAGAATTCAAAGAGACCTTCCCACTCACACTAGCCTCAAAACAATAAAATACCTAGAACAAACCTAAACCAAAGACACCAAAGAATCTCTACAACAAAAATTTTAAACCTTTAAAGAAATTGAAGAAGACATCAGAAGATGGAAAAAACTCCCATGATCATGGTTTGAGAAAATAAACATTGTAAAAATGTCCATTTTACCGAAAAAACTCTTGTATAGATTTAATGCAATCCCAATCAAAATACCCAAGAGTTTCTTCACAGGCTTGGAAAAAACAAGCTTCTTAAATTCATTGGAAAAATGAAAGACCCCAATAGCCACCAAAACAACCCGAGTGAAAAGAGCTACATGGGGGGGGGGATGGGGATTCTATACCAGACTTCAAACTAATTACTACAGGGCTACTAGTCATAAAAAAAAAAAAAAAAAAAAAAAAAAAAAAGACCTGTTGACCAATGGAACAAAACTGGAAGATCCAAATCTAGAGTCATCAACAATTTCTAGCTCATCTTCATATTTTGACAAGAGGGTGCCAAGAAGGACACCGAGGAAAGAAGACGCAGCATCTTCAGCAAGTGGGGTGTTGGCAAAACGGGATCACCACTTGTGGACGAATGAAATTCAAACCCCTAACTCTCGCCCTGCTACAAAAGTTCCGACTCAGATGGATTAAAACCTCAATTGTTGAAACCCCCCAAAATTCTGAAGCGTGACAATGTCGAAGAAAAACTTCAGCAGCAGACATAAGACAGTAGGTGTAGGAAAGACTTTTACATCGACATAGCTGCACATGAATTAAGGTCAACAAGTGTGACAAATTGGGACCTCACTTAAACTAAAACTTCTGACCATCAAAAAGCAAACAATCAAGGACGTGAAGAGGAAATCCCACAGAGTGGAGTGAGGAAACCCTTCACTGCAGATACATCTGACAACCGAAAAGCATTGTTTCCAGATATATAAACTATTCAAAAAAAACAAAGAAAAAAAAAAATGACCCACTTACAATAGATGGAGCAAAGAACTGAAGCAAGAGACTTCACAATAAAGGAAAAGAGATGTGTAAAACAGATTAAGAAAAAAAAAAGTGTCAACACTCTACTAATCATTAAGGTAAAATGCAAGTCCAAAACCACTTATATGATATACATCTTACTCCACATAGAGACTGGCTAGGGGATCAGGAAAAACAAATGATACCAAGTGCTGGGAGTGTGTGGATAAGGGGGAAAGGGGAAAATCTATTCTCTCACTAATGCTTGGGTGGATTAAACTCGTGCAATCTGCTACGGAAAGCAGTGTGGGAACCCTTGGGAAGGACATGGACAGTGACACTGCCTACCTGACCCTAGCCATACCACTCGCTGGGCATTGTACCTCAAGACAAACTCCACGCCCACCACAAGATCCAACATGACGGCCATGTTTATTGCGCTCTTTCACAATACTAGGGACTCGGGAATCTCATCCTAATGGCCCCTCAACTGACGAGGGGATAGAGAAAATGTGGGTACATCTACACAATGAGTTATATGCCAGCAGTAAAGGACAACCTCACGAGCTTTGCAGGAAAATGGCTGGAGCTAGAGGACATCATGCTGAGTGAAGTAACACAGTCCCAGAAAAACAAACGATGAATGGTATCCCTCATCTGTGGATGCTAGTGCCAATTACCTAGTTGTAAGTATTTCTTGTGTAGGGCCCCCTGAGCTTTTGTCCAAAGCAGTTGGGCATAATGCATATTGGAAACAAGAACAACAACAACAGAAAGGACTGCATCAAAGAACTGACTGAAACAGTGAACTTCTGCTCTAATCAGTCAACTTCCTCATGGAGAATATTGAGAAAGACTGAGAAAAAGATGAAAAGCATGTTTGGCAGAATGCATGAGCTCTGGCGGGGTGGGGGAATGGGCAGGAACATGGGTCTAGATTTGTTAAAAAAATAAAAATAAATTTATGTGAAAAAAAAAGCACCAAGAAACAAACACACACACACACACACACACACACACACACACACACAAATAAAATAAAATAAAAGGAAATGTCTCCTCTCAGGCCAGCATCTACTTGAGGTCCCTGGGCAATCTAGGGGCCATGGATCTAGCCCTGCCAACTCACCCAAATGGAAAATTGTATTAATCTGTATTCATTCAAGGAGTCAGATAATCTTTGCCTGAGTCAAGTACGTCATGGAGGAGGAGGGAATATAGATACACACTGATCTCTGTTGGGTGTGGTGGCACACACCTTTAATCTCAGCACCCAAGAGGCAGAGGCAGGTAGATCTGAGTTTGAGGCCAGTCTAGTCTACATAGTGAGTTCCAGGCCAGCTGGGGCTACACAGTGAGTCCCTGGTGGGTTTTTTTTTTTTTGAGAGAGAGAGAGAGAGAGAGAGAGAGAGAGAGAGAGAGAGACTGATCTCAAGTTCCTACCTTAGAGAGAGAGAGAGAGAGAGAGAGAGAGAGAGAGAGAGACTGATCTCTTAAGTTCCTACCTTAAAGTCTTACGATATGATTCACTACTCCATTTCTAAGCATAGCAAAAGCTACAAGATCTTCAAAATTAAATCCCAGCCTGTGTTTATAACAGCTGGTCCATCTTCTAGCCATGCCTACTACATGAGTTGCCCCCCCCACACACACACCTCACATCTGCTGTGTTTTAACTTTAGACAGGAAACCGATTCTCAGTGTAAGTGTGAGCATGTTAAAGACCCAAGAAAATCCAGTAATTCCCCACAAGCCATGATGTCCAGCCAACATGCTGTCCTGGGGTCTTGCTCAGTACCTCTGTCCTGGAGCAGTCGGGCCAGCTTGTACTGGATAATACCAGACACACCTTGGAGGTAGCCAAAGGAGCTCATGGCAGAGACTACATCTTTGTTGTGAGTATAGAGGGCAGCAAAGTATAAGTCAGGGATGCCGAAGTCCTGGAGGAAGAGAAGTTGGAGAAGGAACATGTGGTGCTCGCCATCCTTGCTTCCCTTCCTTCTAGACCCAAAGGCAGGGGGTGCGACTTACCTTACTAGTGCTCCAAATGACATGTGTCCTGTCAGGGTCAGGCAAACTGGAGAAGAAATTGGAAAAAAAAAAAAATCAAGGTTAGGGAACAATAGTTGAAGGACAGAGATTTGTAGTCTAAAAGCAGAAAGTAGACTTGAGGTTCTTTCTAGACAGCACAGTCCAAGGTGTCCAAGTTCGAGAAACGGTTGTCCCAACTAAGCCAGCAGGTCAACACAAGGTGTCCCTGAAAACCCTAGATGGATCAGCTCTTATGTCCACTGAGGGAAGTCCAGGACCCTCAGGCTGACATGGCTGTGCTATGCCTGGTCCACAGCCTCCTTTTCAGCAGCTAGCTCGTCAGACATGGGCATCCCATCATTTCTAGAATGTACTTCATGTATTTCTTACTGGTCTACCTTTGATTAATCTAGTCCCCCAGCAGGCACACCTGTCTTTACACTTTGTTATGTATATGAGTGTTTTTGCTTGCATGCGTGTATGCAATGCCCACAGTGGCCAGAAGAGGGCATTGAATCCCCTAGAACTGGAGTCATAGATGGTTGTAGCCATCATATGGGTGCTAGAAACCAAATCTGGGTCTTCTGTAAGAACAGCCAGTGCTTTTAACCACTGGACATCTCTCTTGCCCTATAAAGATTTTATTTGTGTGTGTGTGTGTGTGTGTGTGTGTGTGTGTGTGTGTGTGCTTCCTGCATGTATGTAATACCAATGAAGTCCAGAAGAGGGTATCTGTCAGATCCCCTGGAACTGGAGTTACAGATAGTTCTTAGATACCATATGGGGGCTAGGAACAAATCTGGGTCCTCTGGAAGAGCAGCCAGTGCTCTTAACTGTTGAGCCATCTCTCCAGCACCTCCTATGTCTTGGTTTGCTGAAATCATATCAAGGAAAAGTGCCACCCTGAAAAAAGTTCAAGCTGGGCACACTTATAATTTCAGCACTCAGGAAGTAGAGGCAGGAGAATTCAGAGCTGGAGACTAGGCCGAGCCACATAGCAAGATACTCTCTCAAAGAAAAAGAAGTCTCTACCCTGACTTTCCATGTGGCTTTACCTTTTTCATGGAAAAATTCTTCCAACAGCTAAGAGATTAAGCACATCCCACAGGAGAAAGTCAGAAAGCTTGCTTATTGTCACATGCATCTGGACCCAGAGCAATGTACTAATGAGGTTATATAGGACGTTTTACATCATTTAATGGTCGTCATATGCACTCTAAGGCTCTTTTCAGGATGTGCCATGTTAGCTCAAGAAAGTTCCCAAGTTCCACCAGTTACCATAGCTTATAAAGTAGGTATCCTAGACATGGGCCAGGACATCTGTCACCTTTAAATCTATAGCTAGGCCACAGTAATTTAGCTAGGAGTTGGTCAAATGGTCATTGAAGTTTACAAAAACAGGGAGAAGTTAGGTATTTGTCTTGCTTGCTGTATATTTTTGTCAGAACAACGGGACCAGGCACCTTATTAACACATTTGGTGACTTTGCCATTTTCTTAGTTTCACTTTGTTTTTGTCTTTTTGATACAGGGTCTCCCTGTAGCCCCAGCTGGCCTGGAACTCACTATGTAGACCAGGCTGGCCTTGAATTCTGAGATCTGCCTGCCTCTGCCTCCCGAGTGCTGGGATTAAAGTCCTGCAGCACCACGCCAAGCTTAGTTTCACACTTTTATCAGTAGTGAGACTTGCTTAGATGGAAAGTATCACAGAGCTTCAGGATATTACAGAGTAATATAACATCTCAGGGTAGAGAAAACTTCAGAGAGCAATAAAATGTCACTGAGTTGTAAAACATTGCAGGGTTGTATTTCAAGGTATCTACCTAGTAAGTAAAAGAGGAAACTTCAAATGGCTGTAGTTCACAGGGACATTATATAATTATATAATATTTAGTTATAAGACTATAACTTCTCCTCACTACCTTGATGTGTGTGTGCACACACACACACGCGCGCGTGCGTTTGCGCTTGTGTATGCATATAGTTATGGCGGCCAGAGGGTAAAACTGGGTGTCTTTCTGGATCACTTTGCACCTTTTTTTGAGACAAGATCTCTCTCTCTGAACCTGGAACTCCTCCATTTGGCAGGCTGGCTGGGGATCCAAACACAGTCCCTGATGCCTGTGCAGCGGACACTTTATTGACCCCATGTCCCCAGCCCAGACCTTCAACAGCACACTTGCTACCTTGAGTTAGTTTCTATACAGAATGGCGTCTAGACCTATCTCACAAGGGCAGATGATGCTTTACTGACATTCACAACCCCCACTGGCCACTGGCACTTAACTCATTCCGCAGTGTGTAGCTTCCCCAGCAGGTAGCCAGGTAAACTCAAGCCTCATGAATGCAACTTGCAAATCAGGAACCTTGTTCCCAGCCCCAGTAGGGACAAACTTACTGTTTTATGCTCAAGACACTGCAGAATGTAACGGATTCATCAAACACAGACAGCATGCAAGTCTCATCTACGATCACATGTAGGGTATGCCTGGAGTTGAGTGAAAGAAGGAAAGCAAGATTTAGCTTCTCTCTGTCATAACTCTCTTTCCTGCTCTCTGGATACATACTAGAAACTCCTATTCCATCAGCTCCAAGTCTCCCAAAGAGCATCACAAGGTACAAAAAGGTAGTCTATGTGTATGCTTGGGGGTATGGAGAGAGAACAGGACCCCAAAGATGCCCAGCAGAACATTTTATCTAACCCTTCAACATTGAGCAGAGTCTAGTATGGAGAGGCTGAGCATCCCAGGATATTTGGGTATCCAACGGTCAGCAGCTGCCAACAAGGGTCTGGATTGAGTCACAACACCAAGCCAGCTGTAAGTATTCACTTAGTGACCTGTTCTCTCAGCACCTTCCAAAACAGCACCATCACCCCCATTTCACAGGTGAAAGCCAATTAAGCTGAAACATTAACTGCTTCAACTAGTAAATCCCAGAGCCAGCGTGACAGGCAGTATTGACTGTGATAGTCAATCTAGATCTAGAGTCACTCAGGAGGACGCATCTGTCCATATCTGAGAGGGAGTATCCTGATTAGGGGAATTAAGGTAACAAGAATAAAAGTGAGTATCCACATTTGCTGAGTTTGGGTCCTGGACTGCATAAAAAGGAGGGATGAGGCCAGGCTTTAATCCCAGCACTCAGGAGGCAGAGGCAGGTGGATCTCTGAGTTCAAGGCCTGCCTGGTCTACATAGAGAGTTCCAAAGACAGCTGGGGCTGCAGGGAGATCTTGTGTCAAAAGACAAAAAAAAAAAAGAGGGATGAACAGAAACATTCATTGCTCTCTCTTTTTGACTGTGGACACAGTGTAGTCAGTATTGGAAAAGAGACATGACTCAGCAGTTTAGAGCACTGGCTGCTCTTGCAAAGGACATCAGTTTGGCTCCCAGCACCCACAACCATCTGTAACTCTAATTCCAGGGGATCCAGCACCCTCTTCTGGTCTCCGTGGGCATTGCACAACACCAGTGCACTTACAGCCATACAGACAAAACACTCATACACATAACATAAAAACAAATATGACAATGTAAGCAGTTCCTTGAAGTGCCTACGGCCTTTCTCTGCCATGATGGTTTCTACCCAGGAACTTCTAGCTGGAATAAACCCTTCTTTGACTTGCTTTTGTCAGGGTATTTTATAACAGCAACAGAAAAGGACATCTGGTCTTTGGACTCAGCTGTTGAGTTCTTGAACACAATCTTCACAGATTCTCTCCTGTCTCTATCCTTTGCCATTAGTTGGTCTGGGTAAGTCCTGAAGTTTGAGTGTTTCTAGCAGGGCCACTGCAGGACTCCAGAGACAATGTTAACAAGTTCTTAGGGCTGGGGTGTGAAAGTTCTTATCTTTAGGAGTCTGTCGTTCTTGGTACCATAGCCCAAGTGGCTTGAGAAGCAGACATGGAGAGAGAATGCTTCTGCTGCAAGAAGAGGAAAAACAACAGAGCCACGTTATGACTCCTATATAAATGTGTAGGAGGGGAAAGGCAGGAAGGAGATGGCAAAATAATTGGAAGTGGTAAACATGGCCCCAGCGGAACTCATTAAGTAACATTCATGTAACCCTGCAAAGCATGAGAGAGTGGGAATCTTGGGTAAATTACTTCTGACTTCTTTTTTCCTTTAGTTTTTTCCTTTTTCTGGTATTTTTGAGGCAGGGTCTCCCTTTTAGTACCAGCTGTCCTAGAGCTCACTCTGTAGACCAGGCTGGCCTTGAACTCGCAGAGATCTGCCTACCTCTACCTCCCGAGTGCTGGTATTAAAGGTGCATGCCACCATGCCCAGCTTACTTCTGACTTCTTAATTACATGTGATAGGGTGGAATTCGTACTTCTTGGCAAAGACCAGGTATTCCTGCAGTGACTCTCGGGAGTAGACATCACCCAGAGGATTCTGAGGGTTGATTAGCACAAGACCTCTGACCCTTTTTCCCTGAGAAAAAAAAGCCAAACACAAAAGTGAATACAAGTGCCTCATATCTACCCCCCCAGTTCTGCCGAGTATCCTTTACAGGACAGGACATCTAATACGGGACACCTGACGAGGTCTAAGTAGGATTTCAAAGCAGCTGCTCCACACTGCCTGCAGAGGGGAGAAGGAAGGCATTCTGGAAGTTTCCATGGATGGACTCCTGGCTCCAATGGGGTCAAACCCCTGCAATTATTTGCCTCTTCCATTAAAACAAGCCCACCCCACCCCCAGATCTTGCCTCAGAATCTTATTACTCAACCCCTTTTATGGCCAACATTGGCCACCCTGAAGATAAGGCTCCCTTCTTACCTTGCTCATAGCCTGAAACAGGGTACGCTCCAGGTTGTCCACAGTGAGCTGGAAAGGTTCCACTTTGGCTTCAGTGACCTGCAGGACAGACACTGCTGAGAGGGGTGTAGTTGCTAGTGTGATCCCTTACCCCCCACCAGCCTTTGGCTTCATGCAAGGGATAGATATCACATGGCTTCCTGACCCTGATTTTTCCACCCCGCCTCCACCATCACATACAGACAGTAAGGCCCCTGTGATGCACTTTTGCCTGGGCAGGGTGAGCAGGGAAGAGTGCCCTTTCTGACCTTGCTCTCCATGTGCACCGGAATCAGACTGACTTTTGAATACATGAAAGAGCCAAAGGAGAAGTCACCATGGCATGGGGTGGGGACCAAAATGGCATCTGGAATAGAGGCACAGGGAGACAGCTGTCCATTGAAGTTCTCCCAGAACCTGTTAGCCCCCCACTCCAAGACTAGCAGTGTTCTCCCAACAGGGAGGCAGTCCCTTCTATATGAGCTCAACCTTCATAAAAATGATCCATTCTTATACACATTATTTGGGAAACCCTAGTTTCCTGTTGCAAACATGCTAAAGGAGGATCAAAAAATGACCACCGTATACAACTCAGAGTCCAGGCTGCAAACCCTGCAGGATGCCGATCATTAGCCAAGTCTTTGTGTAGGAGTGTGTGTCTGTATGAGTACATGTGTGTAGGTCCATGTGTGTGTCTGCCCATGGAAGTCAGAGGTCAACCTTGGGTGTCATTCCACAGGAGTCATCTACCTTGTTCTTTGAGACAGTGTCTCTTCAGTGTTGTAGAGCTAGGCTGACTGGTCAGCAGTTCCTAGGGATCTGCAACCTGTCTCTGTAACCCCAATTCTGGGGAGACAAGGACATGCAACCACAACAAGCTTTTTAAATGTGAGGTCTAGGGATCAAATTCAGGTCCTCATACTTGAATCCAAACATTTTACTGACCTAGCTATCCCTCCAGCCTACTTAGAAAAGTCTTGTCCATTCCAGGCCAGACACTAGAGGCCAAAGGCCATGCAGAAGAGAGGCTCCTGGTGTTTGGACATGCTCATTCCATGTTGTTCCCTTCCCATCTCTTGTTCTTGGGGACATTTTCATCTACATTACTTCCAGGAGATCTGAGACTCTGGCATGGGTGTTGTCATAAGGACCACTGAGAACAGTCCACTGAGCTTTATTTGGCCTGGAACCAACTAGCCCCATTTTTTGTTTCTTTTGCCTTGGAGATTATAGTCTCTCCTGGAATCACTGTATGACACTTGAGTCCAAGAGCCAGTCCAGCTATTAACACAATGATTGGCTTCTCACTGTCATCATGACTGGGGGTACCTTCTTGAGAACTGGCATATGTTTCTTCCATATTAAATGGAGAATCTAATATCCTTGCTTTTCCAGAAATGATACAAAGATATTAGGCAGGACAGAAGGGCCTGCATTTGGGCAAAAGGCCATGAGTCGAGATGCTATTCTCTTCTAAGGCCCAGTACCTACATGTCCCTGCTCCCATGCCCAGAAAGGAAAGCAGAGCCTGCCGACTTACCACCTGGGTCACACAGAACCATGGCCAGTGAAGAGAAGACTGAACAACAGCAATTTAGAATCACCACCTGAAGACAGGTCCAAGAGGCAGAAAAGTCAGTACTTACATAAGTAGCCACTCTTTCTCCCTTCTCCCTCTCCTCTGGAAGGACAGGCCCCATTGGCCTTCATTATACTCCGGCCCGAAGGGTTCTCCCTATATTCCCTAGATAATGCAGAGATGCCCCAAGAAAACTGCCTGGGCTGGGGAGATGGCTCAGCAGTTAAGAGCACTAGCTGCTCTTGCAGAGGACCTGGGTTCAGTTCACAGCACCCACATACCAGCTAACCACCATCTGTAACTCCAGTTTCAGCAGATCCAATGCCCTCTTCTGACCTCCACATGCAATGCACAACACAAGTGTAATTACATACACATACACAAAACACATAAAACACATTGTTAAAAAGAAAGCCTTTCAGTACATGGACTCACATTTTCTGAATCAAGTTGAGTAGGAGCCTTGCAGTAGTAGGTCAGGAACTGGGCCACCTCTTTCTGGAGGCTGCAGACAGACCCAGAGAGACCCCGCTGTTCCTAGGCCTCCTTTTTTAGGGTCTAGCCATCGATCTTTTTCAAAGGACACAATGTCCAACCCAAACGGGATATTTGCTACCCAGGCCAACCTCATTATACAAGGGTATGGACCAAAGATGCCGACTCCCCAGGTCCCACAGATAGTAAATGACAAGAACCCTGGCTTGAATTTTACGCCGATATTCTTTATCCAGATCAAGCCACTTCAAGATGAGATTCTGTTCCTGGACATGTCCAATCCTTAGACATTGAACACAATGTTATCTATACTGTTCATGCTCAAGAAATAAGGGTTTGGAGAGATGGCTCAGCTGTTAAGAGGACTGGCCATTCTTGCAGAAGACCCAGGTTCAAATCCCAGCACCTAAATAGGGACTAACAGTTGTTACTCCAGTTCCAGGGGATCTGACACCCTCTTCTGTCCTCTGAAGGCACTGCACAACATGAATACTTACATGTAGACAGAACACATAAAAATTTAATTAAAAATTAAAATCAAGTTTTTTAAAAAAAACAAAAATCTCATGTTTTATGAGTTTATGGGTTTTAAAATTTTTTATTTTATATGTATGAATGTACTGTCTGTATGTAGGTCTGTGCACCTGTGTCATTCAATGCCGCAGAGGCCAGAAGAGGGCGTCAGATTCCCCTGGAACTGGAGTTCTCCTGGAATTGGAGCCACGGACTGTTCTCAGCCACCATGTGGGTGCTGGGGATCGAACCCGGGTCCTCTGCAAGAGCAGCCAGCGCTCTCAACTGCTAGGCCATCTCCCCAGCCTCGAGTTTATGGTTTTTAAAAATATTTTATTAATTTGGGCTGGAGAGATGGCCTAGCAGTTAAGAGCGCAGACTGCTCTTGCAGAGGACCCGGATTTGAAACCCAGCACTCACATGGCGGCTGAGAACCGTCTTTAACTCCAGTTCCAGGGGAATCCGACACCCTCTTCTGACCTTCACGACATTGCACGACATGGGTGCACAATAATGCCTGCATGTATGTAGGGGTCCCCATGTTGTGCATGCCTGGTGGAGGTCAGAAGAGGGCTTCAGATTCTCCTGGAACTGGTATTACGGATGGTTGTTAGCCACCATGTGGGTGCTGGGAATCAAACTTGGAGTGAGTAAACCTGGCTGCAAGAGCACCCAGTGTTCTTAACTGCTGAGCTGGTTTACAATTTTGTGTTTGGTCACATTTAGAGCCATAATGCCTCAGGTTAGATGTGCTCACCAGGCATTTCCTAGAAGTAATTACTCAAAGAATAGGGAGGCAGTCAATTTCTAAGAATATGGTGTACCTGGGGCTGGAGATATAGCTCAATTGGTAGAGTGTTTACCTAGCAAGCCTTAGGTTCCATCCCCAGTGTAAGTGAATCCAGTTTGATTTCAGGTATGCATGAGCTAGCATTTCCAGTAAGCACCTCCCAGAGGTACAAAATGAGAGTCATGGGACCTCCCCTGGCTACACCCACAGATTGGGATATGATGACATAAGGTCTAGGATTGGACCCTGGGAAGTGAGGTCACACTGCCTATAAAATCCATTCATTTTGAGGGGCTGGAGAGATGGCTCAGTGGTTAAGAGCATTGACTGCTCTTGCAGAGGACCTGGGTTCAATTCCCAGCACCCCAGCTAAAAAACTGTCTTTAACTCCAGTTCCAGGGGAATCTGATGCCCTCTTCTGACCTCCATGGCATTGCATGACATGGTGCGTCAACCTACATGCAGACAGTACACTCTTACACATAAAGTTTTAAATCCATTCATTTTGAATAAAGTCTTTCTGTATTTGGATTCATACCCTACCATTGTCCGTGTGTTGTGCTGCTCATATGTACTTCCTGTGTGGCCTGGCCCACCAGGGAAATAAATGGGCCAAACCACAAATGGTGCCTGAACATGGGGCTAGAAGAAATCCTGGAAAATTCAGTATGTGAACCCCACAATCCTGCCTTTTTTACTATCAATCTTTCTCTCCTTAATTTCTACCCTGTGCCATGGGGCTGGCTATCTTGCTTGGTTGGACAGATGGGAGGCCAACCTGGGGACACGCTGTTTTGTACACATTCTTGGCTTATGGGTTTGCATACATAGCCAACAATTACCTGGCCTGCTGGGGCTCAAGAGTTCCTAGAGCCAGCAGCTTCCACACTGAGTTTAACATCATAAGGCTTTAGCCAGGCTTGGCCTTGGAATCATTTTTTAACAATTTTATGAGCCTAAAATAAAACTTTGGGCTCCAATGCCAAAAAACTTGTCTCTGCCCCCCTGCTGTGAAAAACTGGTTCCTCAACTTGGGGTCTCAGCTCCAGACTACTTCTTCATATGCAAATTCCCCCAAGGCTTGCTCAGGTGTTCAGCTCAAAGGCCAGACCCCAGACTTCTGTAATGCAAATTTAGGGCTTTTCAACATGTTCTAACCTTTTCAATCTGTCTTAGTCTTCATTCTAAAAAGTTTTATCTTTGGCTCAACCTGTTTCTAGATGGGATTGTGTTGTACTCTTGGCTTTTGTGGGTTTCCTGGGTACCTGTCTTTGGATGTCCATGACTCTAACCTGATCTTATTTTCATCCACATGTTTGTTTTGTTTTGTTTTGCCAGTGTAATTTAAGTTTATCAAACTGGAGTGTTGGCTAGGGGATGAGATTGAAAATAGACATATCAAGCTGGGCGTGGTGGCCTTTAATCCTAGCACTTGGGAGGCAGAGACAGGCATATCTTTGTGAGTTCAAGGCCAGCCTGGTCTACAGAGTGAGTTCCAGGACAGCTGGGGCTACAGGGAGACCCTGTCTCGAAAAGACAAAAAAAAAAAAAAAAAAAAAAAAAAAAAAAAAAAAAAAAAAAAAAAAAAAAAAAAAAAAAAAAAAAAGAAAATAGACATATCAGCCATCAGTCTGGAAATGAAGCCTTGAGGCCAGCAGCCTCTTTATTTGTGGTGTAATTAGGTAGTGAGAGGCCTTAGAGAGGGCAATCAGTGCTCAGGCCAGATTCTATGAGGCCATCAGTCACACAGATATGGACTTGAAAGGAGCTAACAGCTCTTGGGCCTGTGTGTGTGACCAGCAGCCACACAACAATTGCTTTGTCTAACCTCATCCAAGTTTCATTATCTCATGTCCCCTTCCTTTTGCCAGTAATTGTAGACTATGCCCAACCTGCAATTGGACAGTAAATTAGCTAGTTAGCTATGAACACATGGCTGGATGCTTTTCTGAAAGAGGATCTGATCTCACAGCTGATGTTGAAGAGTTAGCCATGAAAGAAAAGGTCACATGGTTGTGTTGTCTTTATGTGCTGTTTTTGTCTGAAGATGATTGTAAGCTATGGCCACTTAAAAGCTTTCTCTTTCTATCTTGGCATGCAGGATTAAAATATAATATTTTTAATTAAATCTGGGGTACCCTAAACATCTTTTAAGTAAATTACAGAATTAATTGAATTAAAAAGTCCTAGGCATTAAAATTCATGTGGTCTTTTAAATGTGTTCCACCTTTAGGGTTTTACTAAAAACTAACCTTAATTCATTTAAAAAATAAATTTGTTGGGGAAAGAAAAAATGGTCTTTATTCACAGACTCCCAGAATACACGTGGTTTGTGACTTGGTACCACCTGCCTACCTACTGTGTGCACACCAGCTGCTGAGCTGAGCACATGGCTTCTTAGAAACAATTTATCTTAAATCACCTTTCAATTTACTTTGAACTGCCTTTTAGATTTTCTTGAAATAACACAATATTTTAATTTCAGCACTCTGAAGCAGAGACAGATTTGTGAGCGCTTCAAGCCAACCAGTCTGACAAAAAGCTCTGACTCTGAAAAATTGTTTGATAACTATTAGTAAAAATTCTCATTAACATAAATTAAAATCTTGGTTCAATTTAAATTGTGTACCTGTTTGAATTGTAATCTCTTATAACTTTATAGGCTTATGTCTATTAAGGAGTCAACTAAACAAGGATACATTCAACTCATCTAAACTATTTGCTTTATATCTTTTAATATTAACAACTTTTAATTGGTTTTATGTAAATTTTAGTACATATTTACATACTGTTTAAATTCATTAAAGGCTGACTGGGTTGGTACTTGTCCTTCTGTCCCAGACTCAGGTATGTTAATATAATCAAACAGCTAACGGATAAATTAATTTCAACAAAGGTTATGGTAGCGTGTAATTTGTCTTTATTAAGGGTAATTGAAAAAATTACAAATGTGTAATAACAATTAAATATTTTACCGGGTATATGCCGCCACCTACTCGTTATGCTCCTTCAACACTTGAGACAAAGATGCCAACAGGTTCTCATAATGATAAAGAGTATAATAGTTTTTATTCTTTAAGGATATAAGTTTTTAAAAAATAATTACTTCTATTCCAAATACAATTCTAGGATATATTTAAATGTGTTTTATCTGTAAAACATTTCACCACTAGATAAAACATCTCTAAAGCAAATGGTGTTTTATGCCAAATCTAGATAAAGCACCTCTGAACGTTTAAAGAAAATTGGTCATTTTTAAACCTGCTTTTGTAAAGTCTATGCTTTAAAATAACGTGTTTAAAGGTTTGTTATAATAGGTAAAGGATATTATATAAACTTAGTTTCTCTAAGGTCATAGTTCAGTAGTTTTAAAAACAGAATGTATGTCTAGTCAAGGTTTATTTAACAGATGTTCAGTTTTTGCACAAACTTTGTACATTATGTGGTAAAGTTTTAGTAAAAATTAAAATGCCTGTATTAAATAAAATTGGTTAAATATTTTGTTATAAAAACGGTAATATTCTCAGCCAGGCATGGTGGTACCTTTAATCCTAGCACTCAGGAGGCAAAGGCAGGTGGATCTTTGTGAGTTCAAGGCCAGCCTGGTCTATAAAGTGAGTTCTGGGACAGCTGGGGCTTCAGGGAGACCCTGTCTTGAAAAAGACAGAAAAAAAAATGGTAATAATCTTAAGCTAATTGGGCCCTGGGTTGTACAAAACTTGAACATAGATGCTTGCTAATTGCCTTTACATGAATGTTGCCTATGTGTATTGCTTATGTTTAATAATTGGTTCCAGTTGTGGTTGATTTTTATTTGGGCATTTATCAATCTTAGCCTATAAAAAAAAAAAACCCTCAGGTCTGCCCTGCCCCTCCCAGGTTTGAGCAGCTGGCTATTCAGAGCCCAGTTTCCCTTGTGATGCTAACCTCTCCTGTGGGCTCACCTGCTTCTCAGACAAAATAAAATTAAAAGGTGAGATGTAGGTGAATCCAGTTTGAGCTTAGGTATGCATGAGCTAGCATTTCCAGCCAGCACCTCCCAGAGGCACAGGGAGTCATGGGACCTCCCTGGTTACGCCCACAGATTGGGATGTGATGACGCAAAAGTCTGGGATTGGACCCTGGGATGGACCCAGTGTGAGGTCACACTGCCTATAGAATCCATTCATTTCGAATAAATTCTTTCTGTATTTGGATTCATAACCTACCATGTGTCCATATGTGGTGCTTCTCATGCATGTGCCTGTGTAGCTTTGGCCCACCATGGAAATAAATGGGCCAAACCATACCCCAGTACTGTATAAACCAGACATGGAGGGATGTGCCCATAATCTTAGGACTCAGGAGGTGGAGCCAAGAGGGTCAAATTCCTGGTCATCCTTAGGGTGACTAAAACTAGCTATGAGCTATCTCTAGAAATGGGAGGGAAAGAAAAAGAAGGGAGGGAGGGAGGAAAGATTGGTGCATTGACTCTTTCCCTGGTTGAAGACAGGTACCTGCAGGCCAAGAGACCCCAGTTCTGGAGGTCACTTACAAAGGATGTCCTTTCCTGTCTGGGTATTGCAGCGAGACCTCCTCAATGCAGTTCATGTCATCCCGACACAACTGTGGACAAGAACAGAATGGAGACAGGTAGCCAGTGGAGGCCTGGGGACCTCATCCTACTCCTTGTGTGCGAGTCTGTGCCCTCCACTTACATGGCCCCCAGAAGGAGTGTGGGTTCACATGCTTCATGCTTCTTCATGACTGGAGCCCCTCGTCTTGTCATAGAGACATAATACCTCAATGGAAAGATCTGGCAGCCTCCCTCACCCAAATTTCCCCACTGTATGCTGCCAAAGACCTCCAGACAGGCCTCCAGGTCAGGAGGTTAAGTGTGTTGTTCTAGAAGCTGTGTCTGTTCTTCCTCAAATTCCTATGCTCCTATGTCCTAATGAACCTTCCCCATGCTGAGTAACAGGCCAAGGAACTGTGGATATGAGTCCAGCACAGCCCAGGACATGACTTACCCTTTCCATCATTAGATCAACATGCAGCTTGTTTTCATTGATGCTAAGGTTGAGGAAGCCCTGGGGGTAGAAGGAATCCAGATCAGCCCTCTTGCAACACCCTAGACAGATCCATCAGGCACCCCGAGAGATTCCCAGCTCAGATTACTGCAAGGAAGTCTTCACTGTACCACAGGCAGCTCCATCAACACCTGGCAACTTAAGTGCCAGAAAACTTTCTAAGATCCTTAACAGCTTCCAAATCTTCTTACTCCCATAGATAAATCATAACAGTTTACAAATCACTGAGTTCTTATATGCCAGATGCTAGAATAAGTGCTTTGTGTGAGGTGCCTCATGTCTTAAGAACAAGGTTTTCATTTGCTCTCTGATTTAAAATACTGAAGATGAGACAAGCTGAAGAGCCTATGAGACATGCGACCTGGGTGACAGGCAGAGCTCCATTTGTGTGGGAGACAGAGAGGGCCTGAAGTGACAAGCTGAAGAGAAATGGCGCTTGGTCTGTAGCCATGGCATTTGGTCTGTGGCCAAAAGGCGCTGGCTGAAGAACACAGTGCACATGCTTCAGTAACTTTTAAGATGATATGTTATGTTACCTTGTCAACTTCATGAACATAACATCTTACATAAGGAATTGTATCTATGGATGCAAAACTTGTCTGTTGATTGGTCCACTACTGTTATATAATCTGTCTGCTGGTTGGCTCATTACTGGTATAAATATTCTTGGTTTCTAGGCTGTTGTTAGTAGCATTAGTTGTTAGTAGCATTAGGAATAATAGAAGTTAAGAAGTAAATGGTACCATTAAAAGAAACTACAAAGAACAAGTTAAATGAGTGATTAATTTCCAGTCTGCCTCCGATGATTTGCACTGCTGGACAGTGTACATTTGCCCTACCCTGAGCCTGAACCCTTAACCATCCCAAGCCAAGTACCTATCTCTGCTGTCACACATCAGGGCCTTCCACCCCTAAGTTATTGGAGGATCTGCAGCCCCTTGGAGATATCAGACTCAGACTCTAGAAAGGCAGATGGCCTCTGACCACACAGAGCTTAGACCAGAATAGAAGGGGAAGGCATGGCTACAGATACCCACTACCCTCTGGCTGGAAAGCTGCTTTAACTCTCTTCGGCTACAAACCTTTTGTTGCTTCCTTGCCATATTTAGGGGGACATTTTAATAGCCATCTAACCTGCACCTGCACATGCCGCCACAGCCCTCACTGTCCCTGCTCTGGCATGCGGTTCTTCTTTCCCAGTCACACCTAGTTCTTCCCACCTTAGAACTTCTGTGCATGTAGCTCACCCTCCTTGGGGGAGCATAGCCACCATCATATGGGCTGGCTACTTCGAGGCTTCTCAGACTACCTAAGGAGGGAGGCACTTGGTGCTTGGAAGCACTGTAAATTTGTTTCCTTAATGCCAGGCTATACGTATCACTAAGCTACATTTTACAAAGGCAGGCTTGCTCACCACTGTGACTACAAGTGGCTGCCTCTTGGAGAAAGATGGCAAGGATGAAAGGATTAAAACACCAGTCAGTCCTCTCACATCTGGGGCATATCATCTTATTTCTGCAACTACATTCTTTTAAAAGAATATTTTGTTTTTATTTTTGTGTATGAGTATATTGTCTGCATATGTGGCCGTGTCATGCAATACCCACAGAGGCCAGAAGAGGGCATTAGAGCCCCTGGAACTGGAGTTACAGATGATGGTTAGTGGCCATGTGGATGCTAGGAACCAAACTCAGGTCCTCTTCAAGAGCACTCAGTGCTCTTAACCACTGAGCTATCTCTCCAGCCCTTGCAACTACACTTACTCTAAGACAACAGTGCTATTGCCTGAAGAGGAAGAAGCATACAGTAGTTGGCAAACAACTCAGTAAATCCCAGAGAAGGGGGCATTCAAGGATTCCCTCCCTCCCAACTTACCAAAGGGTTATTGTCCTTGTGGTATTTGTCTTTCTGATAGTCCTCATAGCTCTGGAAGTTCAAGCGGTAAAAATTAGAGATGTCAATACCACGTTTGGACAGGAAATATATTTGGAAACCTTGCCAGTGAGGCTGCCAAGATGACGGGGCTTGCTGCCCAGCTGTAATGTCATCTTTAGAGTCCGGGGGACAGGACCCCATTCTGAACACCCCGGACCATATGTTGGTCATCCGGGACATCAAGTGGCCTATCCTGTCTTTCCGGTTCTGGGTATCTTTTGTAAACTGCTCCTCTTCCAGAGGCAGCCCCTGCCTCCCCCTGGCTGACAGCTCTGTGAAGTACTCAGCCAGGAGCTGCTGCAGTTCTGTCACCTCTCTGAAGGCCTGCTGTTCCAGCCGACCTTGGGCTGCAGAGTGGGTGTCTGCCTGCTGTCTCCGATTTTGGGCATCTCTAGCAGCATGGGCCTCAGCAGCCTGGCTGGAACCTATAGAAAAAGAGAGATTGTGAACAGAAAGAAAAATCCTCCTGACCCTGAGGTCCAGGCATAGGTGGGGACAGAACTGATCTCAGGCTCATTACTGGCTCCTTCCACCTCAGTGTTCTGGGTTTAGGCTCTAAATGGCTCAAAGTTTGATGTTCACCCAAGAGCATGCCTACTGGCCCACAGCCAGATGCTAGTCCATTCTACTGAGGTGGCCTTGAAATGTGTCCTGAGCCAGAGCCATGAGGAGGCTCTCTGGGAGGAAAGGAGAAAACAGTCTCTGAATTCTCCTTGTCCCCAAACAACCCTGCTTCATCAGGTTCTAAAGAAAAGGGGGATTCTGCTACTTAATAACTGAGTAAATCATTCTGCTAAAGCAGAGGTTAGTAAACAATTGCCTAAGGGGCAAATCTGCCTTCTCACCTGTTTTTTATTGGGGGTTGGAGAGATGGCTCAGTTGGTGAAGTGATTGCTGCACAAGCATGAAGACCCAAGTTTGATCCCCAAAACCCATGTAAACAAATGAAGGTGTGGCAGCATGTGCCTGTGACCCCAGCACTGAGGGCTCAAACAGGAAGGTCCCTGGGGCTTGCTGGCAACTTTAGCTGAATCTAGATTCTGGCCTGCACATACATGAACACACAAATGACATTTTAAAAAATTTTATTGGAACACTACTGTGTCTGCCCAGTTGCTGCTTGACTGTGGCTGCTTTTGCAAATAGAGTTGAAGGGCCATGATAGAGACCCATGTGCCCCACAGAACTTCAATTATCATTGGTTCATTTATAGAATGAAGTCATGCAACACCCTATTTTTTTTTTTTTTTTTTTTTTTTTTGGTCTTTTCAAGACAGGGTCTCCTTGTAGCCCCAGCTGTCCTGGAACTCACTCTGTAGACCAGGCTGGCCTTGAACTCACAAAGATCTGCCTGCCTCTGCCTCTGCCTCCCAAGTGCTGGGATTAAAGGCGTGCACCACCACGCCCGGCTTGCAACCCCTATTCTATGGCATCAACTTTTCAGGGTTTTTTTTCCTCACCACTGAGATGGTTATGCCAGATACTCAGTCCCTCCATCCCAAATGCCACATGGTTTCCTATAATATTGACTGCATGAAAATCAACCTGCCTCTGCCTCCCAAGTGCTAGGATTAAAGTGGACACCACCATGTCAGGCCCTGAAATGCATTTTTTTTTTTTTTTTTGTCTTTTTGAGGCAGGGTCTCCCTTTAGTCCCAGCTGGCCTGGAGCTCACTATGTAGACCAGGCAGGCCTTGAACTCAGAGATCCACCTGCCTCTGCCTCCCAAGTGTTAGGATTAAAGGCATGTGCCACCATGCCCGGTGAAACGCATTCCAAAGCCTCAAAAGACTCAGCAAAAAACCAAATTAGATAGCGAGAGCCTAGCAGGTGAGCCAACTGGAGGTCAACAGCTGCTTCTTGTTCAAGATGATAAAACCCCTTACGAATGCCCCTCCCACCACAGCCACAACAATTCCAAGTCCTTTTTCTAATATCACCCTCCCACGTGTATAAAAATCTTGTTGCTCCTTCTACATGTTTATGAAACCAGCACTTCTGAGTACTGAACTCTCTCAAGGTCTCCAAACCATGTTCAGTCTACTTGTGATAGTCCCATAACCACCCAAGCTGAACAGTTAGGTATTACTTGTTCAGAATCTCCCCAGGTCAGCACAAGGTGTGCCACACTGGTAACTAACATCTCCAGTCCAGAACACATTTTTCTTTTGCCTTGATTCTCATTTTCTGCCCACCTGACGTTAATTGTTCAACCACTTTAAACAGCCCCTGCTGCTGTGGTCTTCTGGGTCATGTTGACTTTCAGCCTTACTACCCCATCTAGCCCCCCATTTCTTTGAACCTGAAGTCCCTGGCAAAGGTCTGGGCAGATGGTGAAGATGAGTGAGACTTTGGTGACAGTCAGGACTTTCCCAACAAGTCCAAGACAGCCCCTAATCCAGGCTGAAAAGGGATAACTGCTTATATTCTGCACCTTCATGGGCTGGTCTGGCTGATGCTACAAAGCTGCCAAGGGCTTTGATCTTGTTATTAAAGTGACACACGATAAAGGCATTCAATATGAAGCCCACACCTGGGTGATGGCAACTTCCTGCCCACTGATGGGGTAGTTACTACAGCTTTCGTGGGCCTTCCTCAATTCTCCTCAGATCCAACAGGAATAATGTTCTTTGGAAGGGAAAAGCAAAGTCACCCCACCCTGGTCTCTTGGAGTACCTTGCCAGGATATCCAAGGCTTGCCCCACTGAGATGAGCCTCTTATAGGAAGGAGGGAGTTTGGGCTAGATGGGAGCTTTTGTTTGTGGGACAAAGGATAAGTCTAGACTTCAGCAATCAACTGGGTTTCTTTTTCTTTTTCTGTCTTTTTGAGACAGGGTCTCCCTGTAGCCCCAGCTGGCCTGGAACTCACTCTGTAGACCAGGCTGGCTTTGAACTCACAAAGATCCACCTGCCTCTGCCTCCCAAGTGCTGGGATTAAAGGTGTGCACCACCACGCCCAGCTGGGTTTCTTTTCGAAACAGCCTGTTTCTCTCATTGGTGAGTGAAGTTCTTTGTACCATTGTTGATGAAAGGTTGGCGTGCAATGTCAAAACCTGGTACAGAACTGGGGAGCTGCCTCAGTGCTTTCTGTACACACGTGAAGGCTGGAGCTCAGATCCTTAGAACCCACATGAAAGCCAAGTACAGTGGCATGCGCCTGAAACCCCAGCACCAGGGGATGGAGATGGGTGGACCTGGGGGCTCACTGGCTGGCCAGCCTCATCCAAACAGTGAACTTCTGGCTCCATAAGAGTGGTAGAAAGCCGGGCGTGGTGGTGCACACCTTTAATCCTAGCACTCCGGAGGCAGAGGCAGGCGAACTTTGTGAGTTCAAGGCCAGCCTGTTCTACAGAGCGAGTTCTAGGACAGCTGGGGCTACAAGAAGACAAAAAAAAAAAGTGGTAGAAGAACTCAACAGCAAACTTCTGCATGCACATGGGCGTATATGTACACACACACACACACAGAGACAGAGAGACAGAGAGAGAGGCAGAGAGGTCTCCTAGCAAAATCTGTTTTTTAAAAAAGGAGGCAATGAATATGTGACAGGATCAGGAGGAAACTGAAGTTGGAACTCTGCCAAGACTTATCCATCACACAGGAAAAGTCTATTCTAGTAAATGATGTCGTCCTTATCTTTTAGAATTGGAGTCCACCAACTCCCTCCTACAAAGCCCGCAGCTATTATACCTTGGTTTCCGTGTCCCTCACTCTGCCCTCGTCTACCTCCCAATCCCTACTCAAGTCTTCTATGTCAGCTAAAATCTCAGGAACTGACCAGCTGTTGCCCACGGCCCTCCAGTAAGAGCGGAGGAACAGACCCTGAGCTCTGGAAGCTGGGAAAAGGGAGCCATGGGAAGGAAGGTGAGAGTAGTCTCAGCTGCTAACGTAGGGGCCTCGCAGCCTTTGCCTGGCCTAACCCTCAAATCGTTTCTATTGGGTCACTTTATAGACGAGAAACCAGAGGCTCAAAGGAATAAAACGATATACAAAACCACACACATAGTTTGTATCTGAAAGGGTAGGTTCCAGGAGTGTCCAACCTGTGGTCCCAGGATAGCTGCAAATGGACCCTTCACAAAATCATAAATTTACTTAAAACATTATTAGATTGTTGCTTTTTAAAAAAAAAAAAAACTCAGTTGCATAATTCTCAAGCCCAGCCTTTGTGAGTGACAATCTTGTGTCACAACGGTTAAGCCCAAGCCAGTTGACCAAAACCCTCGTGCCTTTTAAGTTCCAAGGGGCTGTGACCCAGAGAACCTCCTCATCCCATAGCCTGTGCCACCCTCACCACTCCTGGCTTACCCCTCATCTTGTGCCGTCTAAAATCCTCAGGCCTGTTTGAAGTGCGTTCACCAGTCAGGGCCGGGAGACCTGCTCTGCCACCCTCTGCCTCCCACTGGGCTTGCCTGTGCTCTGGAGGGCAAGCTCTGCTTTTAAGCACAAGGTGCCTAGGATCCACCTCTTCCCTTGTAGAGAGTTCTGCCCAGGAGCTCCCTATTACCTGAAATGGCCTTTCTTGTCATCATCACAGGGAACTGGCTCATGGAGAACCCTGCTGGGGCAAACCAGAACGGTACAAGCATCACCTGGATGTTCACATGCAAGAAGGGCCCCAGCTCTCTGCAGGAGGCTAGGGTTGGGGCTCCTGTGTACGGGCAGGGCCACAAAGTGATTCTAATACTTACCCACCATGAGCATCACTAGAGCAGAGGAACCCATTCAAAGCCCCAATGAGCCTCTGATTTGTTTGGGGGGAGCAAGCTGAAATGGAGTTAATCAGGACAGAGGCCTGGGGCACCATCACTAGGCCCTCTTGCCTTTGAGGCTTTGGCAAGTCTACCCTTTCTTGGGTGGGTAGGTGAATGGGTGGGTGGGTGGACTAGTGGGTGAGTGGATAGATGGGTGGGTAGATAGGTAGGTGGATGGATGGGGGAATGGATGGGTGACTGGTTACCTTAATGTAACCATCTGAGGTTTGGGCTGTAGGATTCTCTGGTCTATGCGTGCAATAGGTTCCAGGTCACAGAAGGATCTTAATTGTTTGCTTAAGACTTCTTCCTAAGTTATATTGACTAATGATTGAATGTGATAATACAAGAAACGAATTGTCGTTGGCTAATATTGACAGCAGAAGGAAGATTTTTCTAGAGAAAAACCCCATTGTGCACAACCTTCCACAGCTTGCCCATCAGGAGCCTCTGCTGTGCGTACCACCTGGGACCACCTAGATGTAACCTGGATTTGCCAACAGAGGGCACTAAACGCTTACTTTCTTGCCTCAGGTGGAACTCAGGGCAGTCACTGAGCAGCTGCAGAGAGGAAACCGAAGGGAAGAATAAAAGAAAGGCCAGGTAGTTCGTGTGCAGCAAGCACCCGTGGCTGGGGGTAGGCTGGGACTCAGCGCTACGGAGGCCTACTCGATCAAGAACTCTCCTGTCTGGAACCACACCCCGGCAGACAGCTCCAGCCTCCGACTTGCTGCTCCCTCTGGTGGTTCTCAAAATGTCTGCTTTGAAGCTGGAATTTGGGACAGAATGCTGGATGCTTTTATCAGTCCCCTTAAATAGCAAACATCATGGTGTGACTAGAAATCAGATTTAGCATCCACTGTAAGCCTGTATCCTACTCCTCCTCCCCTCCATGGTTTTCTAGTATCTGCTCCAAAAACAAATAAGATTCCACATGCAGGGTCTGGTGTGGTCTGCTTTAGAAGGCCCCGGGTTGGAAGGCAAACGGAGGGAGGTTGGGCACCCTGAGGGGAAGGTGGATTCCTCCTCCCAGAAGACCTCGGCCCCTGGCATCCTCTCAACTGCAAAACCTTTGCTGCCTTGCTGTCAGCTCCTTGGGCTGTGCAAATTCACATCCCAGAGAGGAGCCTGGTGGTCCTGGAGGTCAGCAGGACAAGCAGAGCCTGCCAAGGGTCCCCTGAGCCACCCCAGAGAGAAACTCAATGATCTAACACCCAAAGAGAGAGTGGGTGGGGCCTCCCTGAGAAAATTTGCCCCAGCTGTGGCCACAAACTGGCATTGGTAAGGACAGAGCTCTCTGCTCTCTCACCCTGAGTCCTGCATAATGGAATTCCCAACAGTTCAGCACAGAAACGCTCCATTTTACAGATGGCCACACTGAGCCTAGTAATGCTCTTCAAACCTGTTCAAGTTCATGCTGCATGAACTGTATTGGCTGCAGTCCTGTCCGAAGCCAGGCCCAGCGTCCTCCTCCAACATTGCTGGGCCTCAGGGACAGTCTCCTAAGAATTCCCCTCAAAGATCGTCTGGTCTTTGGGCTGTCTGAGGTGATGTGGAGGTAAGGGACTGAAGGGGAGGAAGGCCACAGTGTCTCTGACCCAGGAGTTGCTCAGTTGGTTGCTCCCCAGGGCACAGGCTTCTGCAAACCACTGGACCCACAGGGCCCTTCCTGCAGAGTGGCCCCTTTTCCAGAAGGTCCTGCTGCCAGCAGGCCCCTTGGGGTACCAGCTGGTCCCTGCTGTTCTGAGCAGTGACTGGTGGCTAAGAACTGTCTTTAACTCCAGTTCCAGGGGAATCCAACCCCTCTTCTGACCTCCACTGCATTGCACGACATGGGTACACCAACCTACATGCAGACAGTACACTCACACACATAAAAAAATAACAAATTGCCAGGCATGGTGGTATGCGCCTTTAATCCTAGCACTCAGGAGGCAGAGGCAGGTGGATCTTTGTGAGTTCAAGGCCAACCTGGTCTACAGAGTGAGTTCTTAGGTCTCAAGCCCTCAGACCAGACCAAATTGTGAAGACTTGAAAACACAAACTGGCCCTTTATGTTTTTTTCTCCCTTTAACCAACAGAGGCTGAGTATACTGTAGGTGCCAAATAGCTGCTTTTTGTTTACTTCTTTAGTATTTACATGGGAAGTCAGATCCCCAAAGCAAAATTTCAGGAAATTTTGAACCCAATTTGCAAACAATGTCGTCTGCCCTGGAGGACAGAAGAGAGGAGTGAATTAACATTTTTCTTTCCTTTTTTTATTTTCTTATTTTCTTTTTTTCTTTTATATTTTTGTATGTGTATGAATGTACTGTCTGCATGTAGGTTTTGTGCACCCATGTCGTGCAATGCCGCAGAGGTCAGAAGAGGGTCTCGGATTCCCCTGGAACTGGAGTTCTCCTGGAATTGGAGTTACAGACGGTTCTCAGCCACCATGTGGGTGCTGGGGATCGAATCCCGGTCCTCTGCAAGAGCGGTCGGTGCTCTTAACTGCTAGGCTATCTCTCCAGCTCCTATTCATTCCTTAACACACACTTTGCAAGCAACTGCCTTGCAGCCCTATGGGCCCCATGCGCCCAGGAGAGCAATGAACGTGGCCCAACATAAAAATGTAAGCTTACTTAAAACATTAGTTTTCTTTCTATTTACTTACTTATTTAGTAGCTCCGTTACAAGAGTCTCAAGTGTGAACTTTGGAGATGACAAGGTTCCAATGTCAAAAAGCTGGATCTGCTTGTCCAGGTACTATTCTCAGTACCAGCCACACAGAAGGCCACTGAATAGATGCCTCCCCCTTGCTATTTGCCTTTTAAAGTGGGTTGGCAGGTAATAAACAGCATCTATAAACAACTCTAAGGTAGGGGGTACTGAGAGCAAGAGAGGGTGCTATTTAGGTAGACAGCTGTAGGAATGACCTACAAAATGGACAGAGTCTGAACTGACTTTTTTTTCTTTTTTTGAGACAGGGTCTCCCTATAGCTCCCAGCTGGCCTGGACCTTACTCTGTAGACCAGGCTGGCCTTGAACTCACACAGATCTGCCTGCCTCTGCCTCCTGAGTGCTAGGATTAAAGGAAGGCATGGGCCACCACACCCAGCTTAAAGACAGTTCTTAGCCACCATGCGGGTGCTGGGAATCAAACCCGGGTCCTCTGCAAGAGCAGTCAGCACTCTTAACTGCTGAGCCATCTCTTCAGCCCCTGAACTGACTTTTTAAAAATTTATTTATTTATTTATTTATTTATTTATTTATTTTGGTCTTTTCAAGACAGGGTCTCCCTATAGCCCCAGCTGCCCTGGAACTCACTCTGTAGACCAGGTTGGCCTTGAACTCACAAAGATCCACCTGCCTCTGCCTCCTGAGTGCTAGGATTAAAGGCGCATACCACCATGCCTGGCAATTTATTATTTTTTTTATGTGTGTGAGTGTACTGTCTGCATGTAGGGTTGGTGTACCCATGTCGTGCAATGCAGTGGAGGTCAGAAGAGGGGTTGGATTCCCCTGGAACTGGAGTTAAAGACAGTTCTTAGCCACCATGTGGGTGCTGGGAATCGAACCCAGGTCCTCTGCAAGAGCAGTTAGCACTCTTAACCACTGAGTCATTTCTCCAGCCCCTGAACTGACTTTTAATTAACCTTGCAAACCCAAAACTGCAAACAAATTCACTGACTCATGTGCTCTTGGACCTGGGCACCTGACATTGATCCCTCAGAACTTCATTTTGCTGCTTCACCCAATAGTGAATGAGTGTGGTGTGCTTGAGAAATAACAAATCAAAGTGCTGAAAGGCAATGCATCTCCACTGAAAACAATGAAGATTGAGGAGAATGCTTTACATTGTGTGTGAGATGTTTTAGGCTTGGGGATGAAAGGGCAAGATGGTTATGACTGGATCCAAGCTTGTAGTTCCCCAAAATTAATGCTAGAGAAATGGTATTGAGTAGAAGTGTGGGTGAGGCTGGGCTTAGCATCACCTATATATATGGGAATAAATAGTGAATACTTATGGGGCTGGAGAGATGGCTCAGAGGTTAAGAGAAACAACTGCTCTTGCAGAGGACTGGGTTCGATTCCCAGCGCCCACATGGCAGGTAAGAACTGTCTTTAACTCCAGTTCAAGGGGAATCCAACCCCTCTTCTGACCTCTGTGGCATTGCACAACATGGGTGCACCAACCTACATGCAGACAGTACACTCATACACATAAAAAAATATTGAATACTAGCCGGGCGTGGTGGCTCATGCCTTTAATCCTAGCACTTGGGAGGCAGAGGCAGGCGGATCTTTGTGAGTTTAAGGCCAGCCTGGTCTACAGAGTGAGTTCCAGGACAGCTGGGGCTACAAGGAGACCCTGTCTCGAAAAGACAAAAAAAAAAAATATTGAATACTTAGTAAATTTTAATAACTAAGGGTAAATTTAGTAAATTTTTTTGTCTCATGGTATTAACTAAAAGCCTTCTGTATTAGATTAAAATAGATGGCTATTTCCAAAATAGAAAATAGTAACATGCTTAAGCAAATTAGAGGTACAGAATTGTTAATTTTCAGTCCATTCCTGACTTGTACTGGATTCCCAGTTATAGCTATTAGATTAAATGGACACAAATGTTCTCCATGTCTTTGTACTATACAAGTGTTAACTCTGACATTTCTTTTGCCCATAACAAGATCATTTGTCTGGGGAAAAGCTGGGTTCTACCTCTTTGAACCAGGAGTATGAAGTTCAGAAGGAGACAGTCTGAATGGGTGTGGTAAACCCTTTCCGATTAGTTCCTGTCTACAGGTATATGATACAACTCCTGCTTTCTGGAAGAAATCAGGATATGGGGGTCTGGGAAACAGGAGAGGCTGCTCTGATTGTAGTGACAATTACAAGGAGGAATATCCCTCCTCCCTCCAGGATTCAGTTTTGCTTTATGGGTAATAAAAAGCACATAGAGACTTCAGTGTCAGCTGTGGGCTGCCCCACCAGGAGCTGTTGGCCACAGAGCTTCTAAAAGCCCCCAAAACAAAGGCCATTTGTCTATAACTTTGGGTGCACACAAGAAATGGACAGTAAGACCCTATTGCTAAAGACATGGAGTAATATGAGCATGAAAAAGAAAAATTATGCTGAGACCCTGCACTGCAAATCAACAGCTGATCTCCATGGTGTCAGAGAGCACTATGAAAACTGCTGGAAAGAAATGGTCTCCAAAGTTTTACTACAGACCTCATATGCTGCACTTTTACTTGCCAAAGATGTAGTGCAATAGTGGCAGCCTGGTACGTGTACACCCGGAAAAAAAAATCCAGTTGGATCTATGGTCCATTCCCTGAGGGCATAGGACACATAACTGATACTGTAGCCTTGGCACCCCCTAGTGTCAGGAGACCATATAGGCTGCATTAGACAGCTATTGTCATCCCTTTGTCAAAGAGCTGTAATGCCCCCAACCAAGATACCATCTGTATTAGTCAGGGTTCTCTAAAGAAACAGAAGCAACAGGATGAATATATATAACTATATACAATTTATTGATTTGCTCACGTGACGGAGCTCAACAGTAGTGCCGAACTGGAGAGGCCGGGAATCCGGGGAACTGCTCAGTCCGCAAGGCTGGATGTCTCAGGAGTCCCAGTCTAGTGCTGAAGGCCCGAATGGATTCCAGGAGATCTGCCAGTCTCAGTACACGCTGGGATCCGAAAGGTTGATCACCGCAGCAAGACAAAATCACCAGATGAGAGAAGCAAGCCACAGGAGGAAAAGGGACCAGCTCCCGCTGCCATGGCCTTAAATACTGCCTGCCGGCAGAAGGTAACACCCACGTTTGGGGTGGGCCATCCGGGTTGAGGTGGTCCAATCAGAAGACCCTTTTCTCTTATTTGTTCCTTAGTCCAGTCAAGTTGACACCCAGGATTAACCATCACACCATCCAAGCATATGTATTTTTGCACAAAGCGTAGCTTGTTATAATGGTTAATATTTGTTTCTATTTGTGTTTTATTACTAGAATTAAAAGCAGACTCCTAAAAGAGCCACCAGTCTGTCGCAAACAGAACCTGGACAGACCCGAGAGTTTGATGTGTCACCTCAGAGAAAGAATGGATCTTCCTATCTCCCACTCTCTCTCACCCTCCCTCCAAGGCCCAGGGAGTCTCATGGAAGAGGTGGGCACATCAGATTGTAAGGGTCAAGGAAGGGGGGTGAATTGTGAGATCACAGCAAAAATAGACTGGACTTGTACTTGATCACCACGTTTGTGTAAGCAAACCTCTTCAGCTGAACTTGGGGACCTTGGGTTTTATAAGAACTGGACTCAGAGTTTGCTAATTGGGTTTACATGGCTACTCCTTATGTTTATTTCCTATGTTTAGGAAATAACTGGTCAAATAAAAAAATTAAGAAAGAAAAGAAAGAAAGAAAGAAAGAAAGAAAGAAAGAAAGAAAGAAAGAAAGAAAGAGAAGAAAGAAGCAGCCCAGGCAGGGTAGTCTGTGATAGAATCTGTGAATAGCAGAGGAACCATAAGCTTCACTGGGAAGGCCACAGGGTCATAAAACCCCTTGAAATGATCAAATGGCTTGAAACTAGCTATCTGGCCTTGCGGAGTCCTCATCCATGGGGCACTCGCAGGCAGCCTGTATGCAGAACTGGCTTTGAGGTACTGGCTTGCAAGGCCTGGCCTAGGAAGTGATCTTAACAAAAGGCTTTAAATTATGCAAAGACACCAGGCCATGGCATCAAACAAATTTGGGCTGAGCCCAAAGGGGAATAAAATGGTCCCACGACCCCCACCAAGGGGCGAAGAACTTCTCTTCCAGAGGAGAAGTTCCCTCTGCCCGTACCAGTGTTGCTTTAGTAAAGCTGCACAATCCTCGCCTGTGCAGCTCTGACTCTGGTCCTTATTTCTTAACTTTAAACTCCTTCCTTTTCCCTCCCCAAAAAACTCTAACAGTCTTTCAGGAAGGAGAGGAGCAAATGCAAAGGCCCTGGGGTAGGAATGGCCTGGAGCTGCTGTATTTGAAAAATAGATCCTTTAAGGTTTTGCAAACCATAGAAGGATTTGACTTTTATTCTGGATATTGTGAAAGTAGCACGGGTTTCCTGACCTGTCCCATGAGCTGCTCACTGCCCAGTGGGGCTGGGGGGAGGCGACCTAGTGCTGGTGGAACATATTCCTCCCCTTGGATCGACTTGCTATTACAAGAGAAAAATTTCTTTGTTCCTAGGTCCTCATCCAGGCCCCCCAGGCCTCCAGGCATTCTCAGGCATTGCTATGCTGCAGATACTGTCAATGAATGTTAAAGAATGCCTCAGGGGTGGGGACTGGAGGGATGCTCAGCAGCTCTGGCTGCTCTTATAGAGGACCTGGGTTTGAATCCAAGCACCCACATTGTGGCTAACAACCATCTATAACTCTAGTTCCAGGGGATCCGACATCCTCTTCTGACCTCCTTGGGCATTGCTCAACATAGGTGCAGTTACATACACATAGGCAATGCATTCATCGCATAAAAAAAAAAAAAAAAAAAAAGAGTGCCAAGTCTCAGTCATGCTGGCTGCCCTGGCCCCTGGGGCCGAGTCTCTGTCCTAGACGTTTCTGAAGCCTCTCATCGCCACCTAACCTTTGCCTGCTTGTACTTGCAGTGTTAGACACCCCTTAAGGCTTTTCACATTCCAGGTGAACTCAGTGTGTCTTCCACCTTCCCCATCTTCTAAGCCAGGGCCTTCTAAAGCAGGCCACACCAGACACTGGATAGGAATCTTGTTTGTGGGAGTAGATATCAGAAAACAGTGGAGGTGGGGTAGAGCCGACAGGGGATGTTGTAGTCACACCACCCATGTTTTTCTATTTATAGGGCACTGATCAAGGCATCCCTTTTGTCCCAAGTTCCATCGGCAAAACAGAGATTCTAAGAGCCACCAGGGCTTCCAACTGCCCTTCCCCCTCCGTCCTCCGCTCCCTGCCCCTCCCCTCCGGCAAGTGCCTTTTCTCTGGGGTTCCTTCCTCCATCTCATTAGGCTGCTGAGATTGATCCTGATGGCGGCGCCTGCCTGCCTCCCTCCCTCTCTCCCTCTCTCCCTCCCTCCCTCTCTCCCTCCTTTTCAGTCTTAGCATGTTCCAGCATCTAATTCAGTCAGCTCTGCTAGGCTGGAAGGTCAGTCTTCTCTGAGCTCTTTCTATTTGCCTTCCCCCAAGGTCTTCCAACCTTAACTAGCAAAGTGCAGCCCGCTCTATCCCCCATGTCCCCCCTGTCTAGAGCACGGAACCCTGCTTGTGTACAGAGAACAAGGTGTTGTTTTATTTTCTGTAGCTATTACCCGCAGTCACCCATGCTTCAAATCCATGGGCCCCCTTAGGAGCCTCGTGCTGGGAAAGAGGCCAAGTGACCTCAGCCCTTGAGGTGTGATGGGCGAGGAGACAGGAGCAGCAGCAGCAGCAGTGACTGATGTCCTGTTCCCCAGGGCCACAAGATGTCTGAAGTGAGCTCAGTGTCTGGGCCCAACAGTAGGTCAGGATTCCTGGAGAGGGCAACGGAGCAGGGTGCTGCTGTCTGATACGTGTTAGGCAGGGCCTGGGCTTGGAGATCTAAAGATGGCCTCTACCGCCCTTCTCTTTCAGTCAAAAGCCTACCTCGAACGCCTTTAATCCTAGCACTCAGGAGGCAGAGGCAGGTAGATCTCTGTGAGTTCAAGGCCAGCCTGGTCTACAGAGTGAGTTCCAGGACAGCTGGGGCTACAAGGAGACCCTGTCTCAAAAAAGACCAAAAAAAAAAAACCCAAAAGCCTACCTCATCTCAGGCCGCTGATGCAACTTCCCTTCCTGATGAGAGCACAGCCTAAGACCACATATGGTTATATTCCAGCTTCATGACGAACACTAAAGACCCACTCTGTCCCCTCCCACTGCACCAGTTTCGCCCTTACAAAGTACATGCTTTGTCTCGCCATCATTACCTCATCTTCCTCTCCTTAGAACTTACAAAAGCTCTCATCCGCAGCCCGAGTGCGCAACTCCCCTGGCCTCCCTCTCTGAGACCAGTGGACCCTCCCGGGAGCGTGTCCTAATAAACCTCCTTTTATACTTTGTTAATCTGGTTTGATCTGGCCTGTTTTGCTTCGAAAAAAGCCTTTCAATAAGGAGCTAAGAAGACTCATACTCAAGTCTCAGCTCAGACACTTATGTTCGATGTGGCTCTGGGGAAGTACCTAGACATCTCTCGACTTTACTTTCTCATCTACAAAGGCAGATCAGGAAGGGTTGAGTCTGTAAACAGCAAATACAAATTGAGTTGAATCTTTCCCCTTCAGCCCTGCCATCCACCCAAACATTCCCCCACCTGATTGCTTAAGCTTTTAATCTTTCTATAATTTTTCATCGAACGTTACTTAACTGTGGGCTTGCCTGTCTCCTGAGGCAGAAGCTGCTACAAGAAGCGTCCCAGAGGGAGCCCTGCTGATGTCTCTACTGTCACATCCCTCCCCCACCTCCATCTCCCAAGTGACCTCTTTCTGATAAGGACTTTCTCTCCTATCATGTTTGTGAGTTCCTTCCCAGAAGGAGCTTCCTGGCAGGTCTTGTCCCCAAGATGCCTCTTTTGGCCTGTTGATCCCATTCTTTCTACCTCAGACCCCGACTCCTCTGTGACACTGTGTTCACGCCTCCTTCTTCCTAGGACCCATGTCTTGCTTCCTGCTTCAGCTCAAGAGAAAAAGAGAGAGACAGAGACAGAGACAGAGAGAGGCAGAGAGATCCTTCAACTTCCAGAGCCCCGTTATGTGTGTGGCTCCTTTGTTCAGCCTAACCAGACACCTTGGAGGACCAGCTGTAAGAGAGGCCCACACTGACTCCATTTTGAGTATAGCCACCACTTTAAGCAATTACTGGAACCTGCCCAATTCAAGGAAAAGGTCAATTGCTCAAGGTCAGTTGCTTGAGGCCTCAAGAACAACTAACAAAATTCAAACTTGTCTAAAGATAACTGTTGATACTGCTGATATGTGAGGGTAGGTGGACTGACTCAACATTTCCTCGTTCCAGTAGCAGGATTGTGTCTAAAGATAACCTTTGGTACGTAGGGTTAGGTGGGCTGACCTAACCATGAGGTGTAACCCTGCTATTATCCAATAAGGCTAGAAGGTACCCAAACCCCACTAAAATTCCCCTAGACCCTGTATAAAAGGCCTGCGGGCCAACTTCCCTCCCACCCCAGCATGCTGGTTACTTTTTCCTGAAATAAAGTCTTGGTTTTCCATCCTTCAGTGCGTCTGGTGTGGACTCTCGGACCCTAACTTCACCAACGTATCACTTCATCCCCACAACCTGTAACCCTGGTAACCCTCTGGGAATGATACAGTAGGACTCATGCCCTTGCCCACTGGCTCTGGACTTGGCTGTGGGACACCATGACCATTGCGGCATAAGTAAGCACTGTCTGTACATGGCATTTGCACAGCACTGTGGGCTGTCCTCTTGAATGTTGACCCTTCCTGAATGGGCAGCTCAGAGCAGACTACAGGGTATGATAGGCCACATGAATCTATCTTGCAGGTTCCAGCCCTGGAAGGTTCCCACTGAACACATCGATAGCAGTACCCAGCAATACTCAGGGAAGCAGATGCCAAATCAGAAAGAAGTTCAGGAAGCTGGAGTACATTCAGAAAGCTGGAGTACATTTCCCACAGCTGCCCAGTGGGCTGACGTGGTAGCCATGAACTTCCTGTTAGAGGGAAGTTTGATTGATTGACAGCCCAGCAACTGTCCTGGGGTTCACCATTGCCTTCTTGCTGAGACCAAGCCACCCCACCCTGCTGCCCTCGCCACTGACTGAGCACAACGGGGGTGGGGGGTATGCACTCACCTTGCTAGAGTGACCCTAGGACTGTGTGACAGTGGCTCTCCCTTCTCTAACCCTAGGCTTCTCTCTTCTCTCCAGAGGCCGCTCAGTCTGAAGACTCCTCAGCCCCTCTGTTCCCTTTCTTTCATCCTCCACAGGTATTTCCTTCAATATGTATGTCGCCTTTTTAAACCTCACGGTGGGAAGGTTGAGACCTCCAGATGTTCTTCCTTTCAGGAAAAAGGGGCTTCTTCACGCATCACCACTGTCCAGACCGCAAGCTTCTAAGGCCTCCAACCCAGGAAAAACAAACCCAGGATCCTCTACAGACCTGTGGAAGTGGGGGTGGGGGGGTGGGGGGTGGGAACACACAGGACGCACATGGGACATCTGACATAGTCCAGGAGACCTGAGAAGGGACTGGCAGGTCACCTGCCCTTGCACACATTGTTTCATAGAATCCTCTCACACACTGGAAGACAGGTGTTAGAGTCCTATGTTGAGACTCAGAGAGGTGAAGCAGCTGGCCCTATGTCATGGCCACCTGAGACTTAAACTTACTGGGAAACTGACCAGCGGGGGACTTTCCAAACCAGTGTAAACTCCTGCCCTTCAAGGTGTTAATGGATCACTCTCCTCCAAGCATCAGAAGACCAGCTGTGTCTGCTTATAGCTGGGCTTGCTGACTACTGAGTTTCCTCATAGAACGAGAGGGCAGGAGGTTCATGGGACCCTCAGCTGAGTTTCCAGCCGCTCCTCCCAACCAGGTGTCTGCAGCTCTACCCTAATTGCAGGTGGCCTGAGGGTCTGGGGAAGGGGTAGAGTACACAGGCTGGGGGTACCATTTATGTAGCCATGGGAACCATCATCCATGCTGGGCACAGACTTTCCCGGGGGCTCCTTTAGGGCCACCCACTCTCCTCCCTATGACCTCTATGCATGCTCTGCTGTAAGTAAGCCTAATAAACTCCTTGATAACCCAGGGTAGACTTTGGTTCATAATTGGGACCTTATGTGGAGGGGGTAGAAGATATTGCTTAGTTCTCCTCACCCACCCCACCCCTGGGGGAAAAAAAATTATTGAAACACACGGTTCTTGGGAGACCTTGGGCACATTGTTTAAGACCCAAGTCTCAATTTCACCATATGTAAAACTGGGACCCTCACTGTATCTTTCCCTAGGGGTCCTGTAGGTACAGAGGAGGAAGGGAGTCCTGGGAGGGGCTGTTGGATCTCAATCTCTCTCTCTCTCTCTCTCTCTCTCTCTCTCTCTCTTGAACATGTGTACATGTGGTGGGGAGAAGGTATGTGGGGACCAGAAGTCAATGCCTAGTCTCTTTGTCAATTGCTTCTCTACCTTAAATTTTGTGGGGGTTTGTTGGTGGGGATAGCATTTTGCTTGTTTGTTTTGAGACAAGCTCTTCACTGTGTAGCACTGGCTGGCCTGGAACTCACTATGATAGACCAGTCTGGCCTCAAACTCACAGAGATCCACCTGCCTCTGCCTCCCAAGTGCTGAGATTTTAAAGGTGTGTGCCAGGCATCCACCTTGCTGAGCTTCTACCTTAGTTTTTGAGACAGGATCTCTGGCTGAACCTGGAGCTCACTGATTGGCTACATTGGCTGGCCAGTGAGCCCTGGAGATCTACCTGTCTCTATCTCCACAGCACTGGGATTATAGACACACCAGCAGACACCTTTTTCCATTGGTTCTGAGAACCCAAAGTCAGGTTCTCATGTTTGCACACACGGCAAGCACTGTACCGCGTCGTCTCCCAGCTCTATGTTCTGACCTCCACCCTCATCCCCCGCAAGCCAGCTGTATTTCCATGACACCGAGCTATTTCCATCCACTGTAGACACACGTACAGCACAAAAATTAAGAAAAAACCCCAGATCCCAGGTTGATCACCAGTTTCTTGAGAGATGATGAACAGAGCCGATTCATACTTCAGAGTTGCCTTTATCCAATAAAATAACACATCAACAACTAAAACCCCAATAAATCAGTGAAGGACACACAAAAACTGAAGGCTCTGATCCAGGACCCAAAAAAAAATCCCCCAGATTCCTTCCCCATGAGGGGAGATTTTCCACAGGGACCAGTCTCAAGCCTTGGCTGGGGACCACAAGGCCTCCTTGAGAAAGCTCCTGGGATAAAAATAGCCAGGCAGCAGGCAGCCCTTCTGGGGCTTGGAGAAGCGAGGGGAGGGAGCCTTGGCCTCCCGAGCTCTGTCTCTGAGAAACAGGAAGGGGAGCAGGGCTAAGCTCTGAGGAGACACTGTGAAGGCCTTCCCCAAGAACTGGAAAACATGCTCAGAGCAGGGGTGGAGAAGTAGCACAGTTGGTAGAGTGCTTACCTCGCATGCAAGAGGCCCTGGGTTTGACCCTCAGCACTCAGTAAGCTGTTACGGTGGTGCACACATTTGGGAAGTAGGGGCAGGAGGGTCAGAAGTTCAAGGTCATTCGGATCAGGACTCCTCCAATTAAGTGAATCAGAGATGTCTGAGAAATCTTGTTTGTGTTCTCACTCTGACCAGAGGGAGGAGGCTGCTAGACAGGGAGGAGATGGGCAGCTTCCCATCGTCACTAAGCAAAAAAGACCAAGAAGAGCTCTTTAGGTCACTGAAAAAAGTCACCAAACAAAATTTTACAAGGCCCAAGGGACCCTGGTTTGACTGTGGAGATGAACTCAGGCCAAAACAGTCACTTCCAGGAGGCCATGTTCCGCAAGTGCTGTCCCTGACCCCTGTTTATACTCAGCCCATCTGTGATCCCTTGGCCAGCCCAAGATCAAACTGCTCCTGCGCCGGCCACCTGCACAAGTGAGTGTGCAGGCAGAACCCAGGGTTCTAAGAAACTTGGGGTTGCAGACTCAAATGAAAAGGAACCTTCAAGACTGTCCTGCCTTTTCCAGAGCCTGCGTACAGGCTCGTAGAGCCAGAGAGCAACAGCAGAGAGCCTGGGCCTCGCAGCCAGTGTCCTCAGCCCCCTCTCAATGCCAATGTGCTGGATTTGGCCAGTGTCCCATTGATTCAGCAGTGCTGACTGTGCACCCACCGCACGATGCTGCAGGCATGTGACTGTGCGTCCTATGTCGTGTCTATAGAGAAAGACCTTCTGGGGAGGTGACACTTGAACAGAGGCCTCAAGGAAAGTGAGCCATGAAAGGAGTGGTGGGGCTGGGGAGAGAAGAAGCAAGCGTGAGGACATGAGTTTGATCCCCCAGAACCCATGAAAAAAGTTAAGCACAATGGTAGGTGGTTGTGATCCCAGTGCTGGGGAGACAGATAAGCAGATCCCTGGGGCCTGATGGCTGGCCAGCCAAGCCCTACCTGGTGAGAGACCCTGTCTGGGGTGTGGAGTGGGAAGAAAGAGGAAAGAAAAAAAAAGCAACAAATAAGCCAAGGTGGGGGCAGCAAAATGGCTCAGCAAGTAAAGGCACTTGGTGCCAAACCCAGTATCCTCAGTCCAGTCCCCAGAATCCACATAGTGGAAGGAGAAAACCAATCCCCTGCAACAAGTTGTCCTCTGACCTCCACATGCACACTAGGACACAATCCACCACCCCTACATGCACATGCACATGTGCACATGTACTCACACATGAACAATGCACACATGAGCACACACAAAAGAACACTTTCCAGATAGGGCTGGAAAGATGGCTCGGCGGCTGAGAGTACTTGCTCTTCCAGAGGACCCAAGTTTGCTCCCCAGCACCTGCAAGGGGGCCGCTCAAGGCTGCCTGTAACGACAGCTCCAGGAGATCCAATCCCTCCTCCAGCTCCCACAGGCACCGCTGCAAGTGCAAAGACCCCGAGGCTTAGCATGTTGAAGGACTACTGAGAAGCCAGGTCGGGTAGCTAGAGAGGAGCCTTGAGAGATGTGGTGACCTACAGAAAGTCCCGCTGCTCCTCAGGACTGTGGTTTATTCCTAGACGAGGCCTTACTGGCTTTTGAACAAGACTTGATCAGACTTGGAGTTAAACAAATCTCTCTGGTGATAGATGTTACTGCAGAAGTCAGTTGTGGGAACCAGACAAGAGACTGCAGTAATTCTGGAGCAAGGTGGTGACAGTGCAGTTCAGGATAGCCACGCTCAGTAGAAGTGGCTGGGTCCAGGCTGTGGTCAGGCTCCCAGGATCTGGTACTAGGTTAGACCTTGTATTAGTTCCTTTTCTATTGCTGTGATAAACACCATCACCAAGGCAGCTTATAGAAGGAAGAGTTTATTTGGCTTACAGTTCCAGAGGGGTAAGGAGTCCAACAGAGTAGGGGAGGCCTGGCAGCAGAGGCTGCCAGAGCAGAAAGTGGAGTGCTCACATCAAGCACCAGGAAGCAGAGAGGGCAAGCAGGAAATGGAACCAGGAAGCAGAGGGGGCAAGCGGGAAGTGGAACCAGGAAGCAGAGGGGGCAAGCAGGAAGTGGAACTAGGAAGCAGAGGGGGCAAGCAGGAAGTGGAACCAGGAAGCAGAGAGGGCAAGCAGGAAGTGGAGATGTAAGACCCAAATCAAGCCTTACCCTTGAGAGACCTCCGAGTGAGAGACGCAGAGACAAGACTCGATGCAAAAGCAAGAGGTTTATTCTTCCAGTGTACCGGGTTCGCCTGAACAATGGGGAGAGGCAAACCCTGAGCAATCTCTGCATGCAATTTTTATGCACTTAGAGCAGGTTACAGTAACAGAATCAGGGCATCTTTCTCTTGGCTCCCCAGGGTAACCCTTACAGGGTTTGGCTGGTTACAAATGAGGTGATACTCAGCATGCTTGGGGCCAGGGCCCTCAGGGTGGTTCTTCCTGGAATTATAACTGACTGTGGTTTCCTGTTATCTGCTAACCTAGGGAGGGAAAAGGCTCTGACCCCTGATAAGTTGGCTCATAGGCCTTTTATACAGGGTCTAGGGGAATCTTAGTGGGGTTTGGGTAACTTCTAGCCTTATTGGATAATAGCAGAGTTACAGCTCATAGTTAGGTCAGACCATCTGCCCCCACCTACCCAAGGTTATCTTTAGACAGTCTTGGGACAGGAACGGAACCAGGTCTAGGGGAATTTTTCTTTATCGGTTCAGACCAGACCTGTTTCCCAAGCCTCGGATGTGTCTGGTGGACTTCAGCCTGGGGGAAAGTGAATGCTTACCCTTTGCCCAGAGTAGAAGTGTGGAATCAACTCTTATCTCTTCAGAACCAGGAAGCAGGAAGTAGAACCAGGAAGCAGAGAGAGCAAGCCAGAAGTGGAAGCAGGAAGCAGAGAGGGCAAGCTGGAAGTGGAACCAGGGAAAAGGAAGGGGAAGGGGAAGGAGAGTAACTTGTTGACAGGTTTTCAGGAGCAACGAGTCCCTTGGCTGGGTCTGCTCAGGCCAGGCTGGGTGGAGAGGGGGTGAATGCATTTGGGCTAACAGTACCAGACATGTAACACAGTCTGGCCTGGGCTGCTGCTCTCAGCCTGCAGCCCACATGGCCTGCACTGCATATACTACATGCATCAGCTTGGCTCTGGGAACCAGTTCAGACTGAGGCTATACCACACAGTCCTTTCCCCTCCACATTTCCTCTGCTGTTGCTTTCCTGCCTCAGTAAATGGCAAACCTGGTTTTTCTGGAAGTTCGGGACAGCCCCTGGAGGCTGCTCCTTCCTACTCCAGGTTTGTGGTGGTTTGAGTGAAAAATATCCCTCATAGGCTCAAGTATTTGAATATTCTAATTTTTGCCCTGACAAACCATCACAAGAACATTGACAGTTGTTCCAATATCGATTTGCTCTTCAAGCTTACCTGCTATATGTTCTTTTTCCTAAGAGCAGAGTCATAGGTTTGATGTGTTGATTGCATCCACACATGGGATGAAGGTTGTTGAAAAGTTGTCTACAGGTGACTTCAGATTTTTCTCCTGATTGGACAGCATTGGGCATGGGCTTTGGAATCAGATAAGTACCTCACTATCTAACCAGCTGTGTGTCTTTGGGAACATTTCCACACCTCTCTGAGCTTCAGCTTTCTTATGTTTAAGGTAAAGGCACCTGCCAAACAAGCCTGGGGACCTCAGTTCAACTCCCAGGACCAACCTAAAGGTAGAGGAGAGGATTAATGCCACAAAACTGTCCTCTGACTTCTGCATGTGAGCCACGGGGTGTGAACCCACCCCCTCCCCCAAAAAAATAAATTCTAAAGACCAAACTGAGTTGTTTTGTATACATGTGTGCTGTGTGCACATGTGTGCACATTTGTGTGCTGGTACACATATCCATGTGTGCACATGCAAGGAAGATGCTGAGAGTCTTCCTCTATCTCTTATTCCTTTGAGACAGGACAGGATGGTTGTTTTTAATGCCAGCCCAGCACAGCTCAGAGGCACCTGGGAGGAGGGAACCTCACTCGACCAATTTCCTGATCTTTATGTAATGTGGGCGCATGCTTGCATGGCAAGTGCTCTATCCACTGAACCATCTCCCCTACTGAGTTCTCCTAGAAACTGGTGAAGAGCTTTAGGATACAGCACTCTGCCTGACACATAGTAACCATTCAGTTTCTTTATGAATCTCCTCCAGCTCTACCCAGAGCCAAAACCCTTAAAACTGCAAAGCCAAGAATAGGCATTCCCTAGGAGGTTGTAGAAAGCTTTCCCACACCTCTGGGAATACCAAAGTCTACATGCATGTGTGCATCATGAGAAATCCAAGATCTAACCCATCTCTCCTCCACTTTGCTTTGAGGCTCTGCACAGGACAAAGTGAAAGCTCCCACCGAGAGGCAAGTGGTCTTCCGGAGCATGGAACGCGTGCCCAATACACACAGAACACCATTGAGCTAAGGCCAGACACTCACTGCACATAGGAATTTTTTTTTTTTCTTTTGGACTTTTCGAGACAGCCCCAGCTGTCTTGGAACTTGCTCTGTAGACCAGGCTGGCCTTGAACCCACAAAGAGCTGCCTGCCTCTGCCTCCCAAGTGCTAGGATTGCACATAGGAATTTAAAGAAATCTCTAATACTACCCGACTTCCTAGTAAACAAGAAGAAAGTTCCAGGGCTGGGGTGTGGTTCAGCTGGCGGAGTATGTGCCTAACATTCCTGAAGCTCATGGTTTGATTCCCACAACTGCACAGACTGAGTGTGGTAGTGCATGTCTGTAATCCCAGAAGAGGTGGACACTGGAAGGTCAAAAGTTCCAGGTCATCTTTTTTGTTGTTGTTTTTACATTTTTATTTATTCTTTGTGTGTGTGTGTGTGTGTGTGTGTGTGTGTGTGTCTGTGTGTGTGTGTGTCTGTGTGTCTGTGTGTGTGTGTATTGCTTGCATGTAGGTAGGTGCATCCTTGTCAAGCAATGTCCATGAGGTCAGAATAGGGCATCAGATCCCTGGAACTAGAGTTATGGATGGTTGTTAGCCACCGTTTGGGTGCTGGAAATCAAAAACAAAAAAACTAACAAAAAAATACCTCAACAACAGGGGCTGGAGAGTTGGCTCAATGGTTAAGGCTCAGTGGCTGCTCTTGCAGAGGACCCAGGTTCAGTTCCCAGCACCCACATGGCAGCTAACAACTGTCTATAACTCTAGTTCCAGAGGATCCAACACCTCCAGAATTTCTAACCTCTGAGAGCACTGCATGACATGGGTGCACCTACCTACATGTAGGCAATACACTCATACACACACACAAATATTAACATAATAAATAAAATATATATTTTTAAAGAATGATAAATTTTTACCAAAAAGGAAACAATGACAAAAATTGAATTTATTAATTCCAATGTATACCCAAGGGCAGAGTCAAGAATAATATTGGCTAAAACTCCTGAGATTTGATGAAAATATTTATCTGCATCATCAAGAAGCCCAACAAACTCCAAGCAGGACAGACAACTTAAAGAGTTCCACATCTAGCCATATCATAAATAGGCAAAAGACCAAGCCCCCCCCCCTTTTTTTTTTGGTCTTTTCTAGACAGGGTCTCCCTATAGCCCCAGCTGTCCTGGAACTCACTCTGCAGACCAGGATGGCCTTGAACTCACAAAGATCCGCCTGTCTCTTCTCTTTTTGGTTATGTTTTTAGATATGATCTCATACAGCCCAAGCTGATGTGGAATTTACTATTTAGCTGAGGATGACCTTGAACTCCTGCTCCTACCTCCCAAAAGAGAAACGCGACTCATCAGACACAAGAGCTACTTACTCCCTACGGCTAAGAGCTGACTTCAGAGCAGTGACGGTGGAGGTCAGACACCAGGGAAGGGATGGCATGTCTGAAGCATCGAAAGAAAAAGTCTTTGGAACATGAATTTTATTATTTTTCAAAATCTTTTTGTACATTCTACTTCATTTGCGTGCCCGTGTGGCTGTGTAGATGTGCACAGGCATGCACAGCACATGCTATGACATGTCTGTGGAGGTCAGAGGACAACTTGCAGGAACCTATTTTCCCCTTCCACCATGTGGGTCCCAGGGATTGCCAGGCTTGACAACCAATGCCTATACCTGCCAAGCTGGCTCACTAGCCCAGGATCTCCTAGGCAAATCAGCAACAATGGAATGGAATGAATATTCAAACAAAACCAGTAAATTAGATCTAGCAGACTAAAATTCTTCGCCCAACAGCAGCAGAAGGTACACTCTTTTAAAAACTATTTTATTTGGGGGGGGGGGCTGGGCGGTAGAGATGGCCTAGCGGTTAAGAGCACCGACTGCTCTTACAGAGGACCTGGGTTCAATCCCCAGAACCCACATGGCGGCTGAGAACCGTCTGTAACTCCAATTCCAGGAGAACTCCTGTTCCAGGGGAATCTGACGCCCTCTTCTGACCTCTGTGGCATTGCACGACACGGGTGCACAAACCTACATGCAGACAGTACATTCATACACATAAATAAATAAATAAAATTAAAAAACAAAAAAGAAAAAAAAAATTATTTTTTTACTTGAGTTCCATTTGGTTGTTACAGTTACCTTGGTTGTTACAATTACCTTAACTGTAATTGATGGTTGTTGCCATAATAGTATACTGCCTGTATTTCTACCTCTAGTAATGGGCTTTATGTGTTAGATTTCAATATCCTTGAGCCTGGGTAAGTGCACAGTCTTTTTAAAAAGAAACATGGTTTACTTGCACAAAACTGATCAGATTTGAGAGATCATTAATGCGCTTGAAGTGGTTTTTGTGGGTGTGGAACAAATGGTGAGAATTTGAACTGTTCCCTTATTATATTATTGAAATTAAGTCTACTTAATCTATCAAATCATGTTCATGCCCTGATTTTATGTACTTGTATCTATCAATAAACATTGTGAAAAATAAAAAAATATTTTATTTTTATTTATTATTTATGTGTATGTGTGTGGGTATGTGCACATACGCGCAGGGGCCTGCAGAGGCCAGAAGATGCTGGATCCCCGTGAAGCTGGAGTCACAGGCAGCTGTGAGTCACCTGATAGGGGAACAGAGGCCAGACGCAGGTCCTCTGCAACAGCACCGCCATCTTAACCACAGAGCCATTTCAGGAAACACATTCTTCACAAGTACAAATGAACACTCCCCAGGATACACAGTATGTTTGGCCATAAAAACCAGTCTCGGTAGATTTGAAAGAATTGAAATCATGTCAAGTATTGTTCTCTGACCAGAATGGAATAAAATTAGAAATCTATTCATACTCTACAGAGTAATAAGTACATATGAAAAAGATTATATTTATATATATATAAAAAATCATATATATATATATATATATGATTTTGTATATATACGAAGATGTTTGGCATTGGCTGACAGTCATGCAGGCTGAGGTGCCCCACAGTCTGCAGTCTAAAAGCTGGAGATGCAGGCGAGCCAGAGGTGGGGTTCCAGGCTGTCTGTAGATGTGAGAACAGGAAGGACAATAGTGAAAATTCCCACACAAGGGCAGGAGAGAATAGATTTCCCAGCTCAAAATCTGTTTGGCCAAGAGACAGATTCTTCTGTCCATTGCTCCAGGTCATCAATGCACTGGATGGTGCCCAACCAGTTCAGGAGGGCATTCTACATTGCAAAGTCCACTGACTCAGATGCTAATCTCCTGTAAAGGCTCCCTCACAGACACACCCAGAAAGAAAGTGTAATCTGAGAGCACACCTTGCCCCAGTCAAGTTGATGCAGAAACAAGAATAGAAAATCTGAGAAATCTACTTGTACATGGAATTAAATAACACGCCTCAGCAGATTAGCAAATAAATTGTAGGGAACAGTACAAGGGCTTTGAGGTAAATAAAAAAGAAAAAGAAAAGAAAAAAAGAAAAATAAATAAATAAAAATGAAAATACAACATGCCAAACTAGATCAATGAAATAGATTTGAGAGTCCAGGACAAACCTGGACATTTATGGTCTACTGATTTTCAGTGAGAGTGGATGACAAGAACGATCTTTCTAGAAAAGAGTACCAAACAATGAGAGGCCCACACACAGAAGAGCGGAACTGGACCCCGCACTTACTACAAAAACCAACTCAAAGTGAATCAGAGACCTAAATGTAAAAAAAGCTCTAACACTCTTAGAAGAAAACTGTAGTAAATTCTCAGGGCCTTGAGATAGGTAATGATTTCTTAGATGTGGCAGCAAATGTTCAAGTGATAGAAATTTAAACTGTACTTCATCAAAACTGTCAATCTCAGAGACTCGGAGAATCCTTCCAGGAGGTGTAAAGACGACTTCAGAAGGAAAGAAAAGAAGTTACACACCGCGCAACTGGTAAAGATCCAGTGCTTAGAATTTGCAGATTGTAGCTGGGCATGGTGGTACACGCCTTTAATCCTAGCACTTGGGAGGCAGAAGCAGGCGGATCTTTGTGAGATCAAGGCCAGCCTGGTCTACAGAGTGAGTTCCAGGACAGCTGGGGCTACAGGGAGACCCTGTCTTGAAAAGACCAAAAAAAAAAAAAAAAAAAAAAGAATTTCTGCAAGATTTCCCTATAACGCTCAAAAGATTCAATTTTTTAAAAGTTCTTTATTTTATTTTATGGTGTGTTTGAGATGTGTTTGCCTATATGTATGAAGTGGCATTCCCTGAGCCCTCTTGCCAGCCCCACAACTCCATTTTATTTTTATTTTTTAATATTTTATTTAATATTTTTATTTTATGCATATGAGAGTTTTGCCTGCGTGTAAGTGCACTCAAGTCATGCAATGCCTTCAGAGGTCACAAGAGGGCATCTGATACCTTAGAACTTTGTTAGCCACCACATGGGTTCTGGGAATCAAACCAGGTCCTCTGCTGAGCCATCTTTCCAGCCTCAAAATTCAGTTTTAAAAATGGGTGACTGACTTGAACAATCTTTTTTTTTTTTTTTGAAGCAAATATACCATCAAGGATGTAGAAAAATACCTAACACCATTGGTTAGGGAACTGCAAATCAAAACCATAGGTTGGGCAGGCTCAGAAGGTAAGAGCACCTACCACCAAGCCTGAGGACCTGAGTTCAAACCCTGGGACCCGCATAGTGGAAGGGGAGAACTGACGCCCACAGGTGGTCCTTGGACTTCAACACCTGCATCACGGCATGCACACACCCATCTACACAAAGAAATGTTTTTCAAAGTTGAGAGAGAGAGAGAGAGAGAGAGAGAGAGAGAGAGAGAGAGAGACAGAGAGAGACAGAGACAGAGAGAGACAGAGAGAGAGACAGAGAGCACACTGGGACAGTCTGGGACAGCTACAGTGGGAATAACAGAGAGAAGTGGGCTTGGGAGAAGCATACTTTTTTCTAAACATTTTAATTTTATTTATTGTTGTATGTGTATGAATGTACTGTCTGCATGCAGGTTTGTGCACCTGTGTCGTGCAATGCCACGGAGGTCAGAAGAGGGTCTCGGATTCCCCTGGAACTGGAATTCTCCTGGAATTGGAGTTTCAGATGGTTTTCAGCTGCCATGTGGGTTCTGGGGATAGAACCCAGGTCCTCTGCAAGAGCAGTCGGCACTCTTAACCACTAGGCCATCTCTCCAGCCCCAGGAGAAGCATACTTTCAATCCCAGCTACTTGGGAGGCTGAAACATGAGGAGAAAGTTTGAGGAAAAAAAGTCTATAGCATGGGGCCTCTTTAACATGTGAATTCAGTGGCGCTTTTGGTCTGTTTGTCCTTCTGCTGCCTCTTGCCAGATGGTCTTGACACTTCTACACGCTCTCCAGGCAGTCTCTGGAAATGTGGACAACCTTGGCTGTGAACCTATCCCACGATATCAAGGAATTAGCAAGGGTGGCAACTCTCACATACTGTATTGGCTGCACTGTGAAATGCTGTGACCACTTTGAGAAACAATTTGACAGGTCCTCAAAAAGTTAAATACCAGGTTACCAAATGCCCAGCGATTCCACTCTCAGATACACACTCAAGGGAAGGCAAAACAAACATGCAACCCCAAATTCTTATATGAATGTTCCTAATAGACCCAAAGTGGAAAGAGTTAATGGAACAGATAAACAAAATGTGGTATATATCCTTTCAATGGAATACTATTCAACAATAAAAAGGAACAAAGTACTGAGACAGTACAACATCGATGGGTCTTGAAAAGATTTTGCTATATACAGAATCATTCATTAAAGATCACATGTTATGAGTCCATTTCTGAGAGAAACTCTGCTAAGAAGCCTCAGTGGTCCTGGGATGACCCTCCTGTCTCCGCTCCTCTAATGTTGACGTTACAGCCATGCACTACAACACCAGCTGAGTTGTATCCTTTTTATTTTTAGACAAAAAAGAGACAACTTTTGCCAGGCATGGTGGCTCATGCCTTTAATCCCAGCACTCAGAAGGCAGAGGCAGGCGGATGTCTGTGAGACTAAGGCAGCCTGGTCTACATAAAGAGCTCCAGGCTAGCTGGGGCTACAGGGAGACCCTGTCTCAAAAAGACCAAAAAGAGAAGACTTTTATACATGAATTACATTTTTAAAATGTAATGAGCACTTATTATTTGTTATTTCCTTATGTTATTATTTGTTCCCTGGCTAGAAACCCCTCTAACATTGATCTGGAGGGGGCTGGTGTTCCCCCACTAGGTCCAACAACTTCCGGCTACACTTTCCAAGGGAAAAGGAAGTGGGTGAGTCCAACCCTGCCAGAAGTCTCTGTCTTTACTGCAAGCCAGCTATAGCGGGAGGGATCAGGCTATGGGGTCACATCCCAGCACAGTGCAGCGAGTAGGAGGGCTCTTGTCCCTCAGCCCAGTGTGGGCACAGCTGGTATGGACATACAGAGGATAGGACTGCTGGCCCAGACTCCATCCAAACCTGGCTGAGTTTTCTGCCTGAGGCCACACTGGTCCCCCCAAAGCTGAGCCTCTCCCAAACCCTGCAGCTCTGGCCTCCTGGACCAAGGACCCCAGCTAACATAACCCTCCTTTCCCCCAGTGGGGTGGTGGGAGGAAGTGTGAGCACAGGGGCCCAGAGACCAGATGCAGGGAGGGGTCCAAGATCAGTGCTGGATGAGGAAAAGAACTCTGGTCCCCTGGGGCCCTGATTCCAATGTTTCTCAAAAAAATGTTTCCTAAAACAGTTCTCTCAGGAGACCCTGCTGGTGCCCTGGGAGTCATCTCAACATATAACTTGTGACAAAATTATTCTGATCTGGCAATGGCTCGTCTCCAGCTCAACCCGGAGCTGCACTCCCTTTTGCCGGAACTGCTCCATCCATCTCTTCTCCCCATCCCTGGAGGTCAGCATCCTTCATCCAGCCCAGAGCTAAGCATTTTACCTCTGTATTTGCACTCATCTCCTCCTTCACCCAAGGGACAGGAACTCATGGCCCCATTTTCAAGGAGGAAACTGACATAGAGCCTGTCAGTTCCCTGGTATCCACACAGCATCCGAGGAAACACTTGAACCTGGCCTCCTTGCACTGCTTTCCGAACCATTCAGAGCCTTAATGGGAAAATTAGCAGAGCTGATGACCCAGGACTTGGGGACCAACAGTCTTTCACAGGCAGGGACAGTAAGTGGGGACCCCAGAGGCCACTTCTCCAGACCCCTGCAGCCTTGCAAAGTGCTCCACCCACCCCAGCACTTCCCCCAGGGCTTCTGCATAGGTCCATGCAGATTGCACACAGGAAGCAGAATCACACTTACCACAAGTGTGAATGGTGCTCCCTGCTGTGCTGCGTGCCCTGACTTTTCATGGGGTCTGTGATGATAGCTTTAGTGTCAACTTGACACACCTTGGTTGAGGGAGCCTCAGTTGGGGAATTGGCTCCATTGGATCGGCCTGTGGCCACATCTGTGAAGTATTGTCTTGATGGTCGAGCAATGTGGGAGGGCTCAGCCCACAGTGGGTGGTGCCACCCTGGGCAGGTTGTTGTGTGCTGTATAAGGCGGCAGGGCTGGGCATGAGCCAGGGGAGCAAGCCAATGAACAGTACTCCTCCACGGCCTGTGCTTCAGCTCTTGCCTCCAGGTTCCTGCCCTGAGTTCCTGCCTTGGGCTCCCTGAAAACTCTGACCCAGGAGATGTAAGCTGAATAAACCCTTTCCTTCCCAAGTTGGTGTTGGTCAGAGTGTTTTGTCACAGCAATGGAAGACAAACTAGGACAGAAATTGGTACCAGGAGTGGGGTATTTCTGTGACAGACCTGACCTTGGTGTTTTGGGGAAGGATTGTGGAAGCATTTGGAACTTTGGGCTAGAAAAATCATTGTATGCCTAAAGACCATGGCTGTGGAACTTGGAAGAGTTTTGCTGAAAGAGTTGTAGAAGATGGAGGCCTGGCTTGTGAAGTTTCTAGTTTCAAAGGGAAACAGAGATCATCAGGACTGTGTAATCTGTGGGTTCTGGTCAGCTGGGGCTGAAGAATCAGCTGTAAGTAACAAGAGACCAGAACTTGAAGGTAAATCTTTGTTGTACTGGGACAATTGATGCTGGTTAGCTGGTGCTGAAAAATCAGCTGTAAGTAACAAGAGACCAGCATCACTGTGGTGAAATCTTCTGGAAAAAATTTCTTCAGGGTCAGCACACAGAAGCTATGTTCCAGAAGGGGCCCAAGCCTCCATGTCAATCAAGCCAGAAGCAGGACTTGGTAATGTGTAAGAGTCTCCTATATGGTTCCGGTGTTAAAAGCATGAAGGGGTCACAGAGAGCAGCTGAGGCCTGGCACTATGAGAGGCAAGGAAAGGCCACTGGTCAGAGTGCGGCCTTGGTTGCAGTGAAGACCTCAGGATTCCAGGGGTCAGGAAGAGAAGCTGAGGTTTTGCATCAGGAGAAGTCAGAAGCAACCTCAGTTTCAGTGACGACCCCAGGTTTTTGGGATGCCGGGACCATGGGATGACCACCAAGAGCAGCGGCAGGTGTGGAATGGAGTCAGCCTGCGAGATGAGCTGTGTGTGCCACAAATGGCAGAGTCAGAGAAGGGGAGCTGCCGAAACCCTTTTGGAGCTCAGAAGACTGTGAGTGAGTCCCAGGTGTCCAGCCTTGAGCTACTTGCTGGACTTAGGTTTTGTTTGAGTGTGCCTGATTCTTCCCTTTGAAATAAGACAGAACTTGTTTTGGATTTTACAGCAGCCCACAGTTAAGAGACTTTTAACAGACTGTGAACTTTTAAGTGTTTGGACATTTTAAGGACTGTGGGGCTTTTAAGGTTATACTGTCTTAGGTTGTGATTAATGTTAATATCATGCTTTGGTGATAAGAACTGGAAAGGTGGTGGTTTAATAGTGAAGTGTTTTGTGTGTCAAGTTGACAAGGGGTCAATTGTGCTGGATAGCTTTAGTGTCAACTTGACACATCTTGGTTGAGGGAGCCTCAGTTGGGGAATTGGCTCCATTGGATGGGCTTGTGGCCACATCTGTGGAGTATTGTCTTGAAGGTCAAGCAGTGTGGAGGGCTCAGCCCACGGTGGGTGGTGCCACCCTGGGCAGGTTGTTGTGTACTGTATAAGAAGGTGGGCTGGGGGGCTGGAGGGATGGCCTAGCGGTTAAGAGTGCCGACTGCTCTTGCAGAGGACCCGGGTTTGATCCCCAGCATCCACATGGCAGCTGAGAACCATCTGTGACTCCAGTTCCAGGGGAATTGAGACCCTCTTCTGACCTCTGCGGCATCGCACGACATGGGTGCGCAGACCTGCATGCAGACAATACATTCATACACATAAAAATAAATAAATAAATAAATAAATAAATAAATAAATAAATAAATAAATAAGGCAGGCAGGCTGGGCATGAGCCAGGGGAGCAAGCCAATGAACAGTACTCCTCCATGGCCTGTGCTTCAGCTCCTGCCTCCAGGTTCCTGCCCTGAGTTCCTGCCTTGGGCTCCCTGAAAACTCTGACCCAGGAGATGTAAGCTGAATAAACCCTTTCCTCCCCAAGTTGGTGTTGGTCAGAGTGTTTTGTCACAGCTAATGGAAGACAAACTAGGACAGGGTCTCACGGGCCCCCTGCTCCATGAGTCCCACCCATGTGAACAAGGTCAGGTTCGGATTCTACCCTGATCGTTTTTCCTCTGGACCCCAAAGCTAAGTGGCTCCCAGCGGCCCTGGCTGTGCAGCTGCCCGTGTGCAGTTGGGTGTTCTCGACAAGTGCCAGGAGGGCAGCGACTGTCCTTGAAATGACTTTTTTTTTTTCCCTCTCACCTGACGAGATGCCAAGGGCTCTATAAATATTTGCTCGTTGGCAGACTTCCAGATGGCGGGGATCAGGCAAAAACCCAAAAGTGAATCAGACTTTCAGAGCCAGGCCTTGAAATTTTTCGTGCGTGCTATTTTAGAACTAGGGAAACTGAGGCTGGAGGAGGGGAGTGGCCTGCACAGGTCACAAGGTCTACAGGAGCTTGGCCTTTCATCCCAACCTCTTGTCATCAACAACTTTGTGTCTTGGCTCTCAATCCTGCTTCTCCACAAGAGAGACACAGGACAGCAGGTTTGGAAGGGTGGGGGCAGCCTTATCCACTGGAAGGCTGGGAAAGCCCCCAGCCATAGAGTGCTGCAATTTGGTGCCAGAATGAGTCTTCCCTCTTGCTCCTGTGCCCTTTGGTTCCTAAGAACCACCCATCCCTTCCCTGAAGCTGCCCTGAACTGGCTTCCAACCCGATCCAATTCTATCTCTCTCTGAATCTATTAAAGCAACTATTTTGAACAATCAAGTTACAGAAGTCTGATCCCCACCCCCAAAAGCCTCAGATGAGAGCACAGTGGGAGGGGAGGGGACTGAGGAGCCTCTCCAATCCTGCCATGCCAGGCCCTGTGCCCCAATCCATCCAGCAAAAAAGTAGCAGCTACCAAGAGACTTCCCCCCCAGCATGATGGTGGTGACTAAGCTAGCCAGCAGTACTGCAGTCACAGACACCCAGAAACCGGGGGTTTTTCCACTTAAAAAAAAAAAAAAAAAAAAAGGGCAGGATCCGCCCATTCCAGAGCTGCAAAGGCACCCAGTTGTCCAGGGTCCAGGTTTCCTGGGAGCTTTGGGTCCTGATTTATCAAGGCACAAGGTGTCCTCTCAGTGTTGGCGTGGTCTTTGTGAGCCAGGAGAAATGTCATGGCCATGCAGGAACAATATGCCCTGTTAGAAGGAGGGTCCCTTTCTCAGTACAAAGAAGAGAATTTTTTACCAGATGGAGAGCTGGAGCTAAAGGGATGAAGGAAACAGGGACGTGGGTCTGAAGCAGCGCTTGCTGCCTACTGAGGCTTTTCACTTATTTCTCAAAACTAACTAGAAATTAACACCATTGCCCCTTCTTACAGATACGGAATCTGAAGCTCAGAAACATGTTATACTTGCCCAAGATCAAAAAAGCAGGATTTGAATGCAGGTTCATCCAATTGTCTCTCTGAAGATGAGCCCAGACCTTTCATACTGCAGACCCGTGTTTGCATGGTTGCTGTGAGTCTGAACTTCAGGGTAAAAATAGGAGACGATGCATCTGGCTCTTTGGACCTGGGCTCTGCCCTTCTCCCAAAGACCAAAGTGGCCTCTAACCTTGGGAGTACGCTATCTCTGCCTCAGACTTGGAGAGCAGGAGGTGAACTCTGGGCCCCAGGTTCACACCCTCCCTACTCCAGGGCCCTGACTCCCATGGAGGAAGGTGTCTGGGGCTATGCAGTGTGGAAGCAGAGCAGAGACTAGGGAGCCAGGTTGATGTGGGTGTGAGTCCTGTGCTGCTTTGGGCAATGTTCACCCTCTGGGCCTCCACTTCTCACCTATGAAATGGAACTGTCGTTATTACCAAGCTCACAGAGTAGGCCGGCTCAATGCAGATGGGTGTCTTGAAAAGATCTTGGTGTATAGTAAGCACACAGTATGTGGTTTGAAATGAACCACTGGCCCAGCACTGAGTGTTCATGGAGCATGTACTGAAAGCCAGTGGACATGGCATGAACGGTGCCTGCTGGATCCTGGGCACCCTCACATGAGTTATCACTACATCCCTGAGGATGGAAGAAGGCAGTCACGTGGCCATGGGGGCCTGTTGGAGGATGCTGAGACCCAAGAGGACTTGTGTATGAGCCCAAGTTGCAGAAGCACATCAGAGGCCTGGGTGCCTCATCTTCCTAGTCCCTGGTATCTGTATATGGTGCCTCCAGCTGGGTAGCAGGACTCATACATGTACCCTGGTCCCCTCCCTCCCTTCCCAGCCAGCTGGGACAGACCTGCCTTGAAAGCTCAGCTTCCAGGTGGGGCCCCCAAGGACCCCAGCCAATACAGTCCCCTCTCACACTGTGCCAGGGATGGTCTGTAGGACCAATGGAACATGGTAGAGACATGTTGTCTCACTTCTAAGAGTCCGTGGCATAGCTCTTCTCTCGGCTCATAGCTCCAGGAAAGCCACTGCCACGTCCTGGGGACAACCTGTGGCCTATATATGGTGTAGACGGCCACCTTTGGCTGACAGCTGCCAAGAAGGAAGTAGATCCTGCCCCAACCCCGCTTTCACATGAGGCCAGCATTGAGCATGCTAGACAGAGAACTGAGAAGTCAGAACTGGAACCACATACTAATCCTACTAAGCCGTGCTAGAATTCGACCTTCGGAAAACTTGGTTTGGGGCACTTTGTTTCACTGCAGTGGATAACTGACACCATCCCTCCCCTCCTGCACCCAGGGGCTCAGGGCCAAATAAAAGCAGTATTCAGCTTCATCTCCCTTAGCAAGGGACTGCTCTTCATCCAGCTTCAGTTTCCCCAGCAGTAAAGACGGCGTCTGAGAGGCCTTCTCAAGTCCCACATTAAGGTTAATGGAAATGAGTTCAGAACTAGGGGAGGTCTCTAGGGCACGATGGGTCTTTGCATGTTGTAAAACCCTACAGCCAGCTGTTTCCTACCCAAGCAGCTGGATCCATATGGCTACGAACAATCCCCACCCGCCCCCGCTTTTTCTGTCTTTTTGAGACAGGGTCTCCCTGTAGCTCCAGCTGGCCTTGAACTCAGAGATCCGCATGCCCAGCATAAACACCACTTCTTACGTCTGTTTTGCTGCAACCAAGGTAGACAAGACAGACCTATTTTTGTTTCATTCTTTTTAATCTACTTATTTGTCTTCGTTGTTTGAAACAGGCTCTCAATATACAGCCTGGGCTGGCCTGCTTCTGCCTCCTGGGTGCTAGGATTACAGATGTGAACCACCCTGCCCAGTGAATTGGGTTCAGTGGTGGTGATGGTTATAGAACCACCTACCTGATAGAAAGTTAGAAGAGCTCAAGAGCCCATGACATAAAAGTAAAGATCTTTCCTATTTGTCTCTCAGAGATAGCTATTATTAAGATATTTGCATCATGTCACATAAATTCCCTGTGCACAAGCATTCAGTTAATGATGTGTTTAGGTCTACCTCTCCTTTTTCCTTTTAATCAGTTAAGGAATGTTTATTGAGCATATATCATGTGCCAGAAAGAAAACCAATGACCTTGTGGCTTTATCATGTTCCACCGTTCTGATGAGACACCATGGATGGGGCCAGGTCCTTGGTGCCTGAATACTGAATCACTCTAATTTTGTGCATGAATGACACTGCAATGGACATCTTTGTGCATCGGTCTCAACACAACTTCAACTGTATCATGAGGTAAATTCCTGAAAGACAATTCGCCACATCAAGGATGTATGTCTCTACATTGTGTGTGTGTGTGTGTGTGTGTGTGTGCATGTGTGTTGGAGGGTACATATGTGTACACTAGAAGATGACCTCTGGTATCACTTCTCATGTCCTGTCCATTTTTTATTCTTAAAACTGGTATTCCTACTTTTTAATTTTTTTTGGGGGGGGGTCTTTTCAAGACAGGGTCTCCCTGTAGTCCCAGTTGTCCTGGAACTCACTCTGTAGACCAGGCTAGCCTTGAACTCACAAAGATCCACCTGCCTCTGCCTCTGCAGTGCTGGGATAAAAGGCGTGCGCCACCACACCCCATGTAATTTTTTAATGTTTAAATTTAGCACACAAGGTAAATCCACATGTTTTGAAGCCCTCTCTTACTGGCATGGAATTTGCCAAAGAGGCTGGGCTGGCAGGCCAGCAGGCCCTAGGGACCCACCTGTCTCTCCCTTCCCAGTGCTGGGATTACAAGCATGTACCATCATGCTGGCTTGTTTTTGTTTTTTTTAATTTATTTATTTTTTTTGCTGGCTTGTTTTTTAATGTGGGTTCTGGGGCTTGAACTCAGGTCTTGATGCTTGCAAGGCAAGTGCTTTACCAACGGAGCCATCTCCCCAGCCTCGTCTTTATGTTTTTGATAGATATTGCCAAATTGACCTGCAAACAGTTGATCCAATTTTTGCTCCCATAAAGAGTAGAACTCTTTTAAAGTGGGAAGATAGCTCAGTGGCAGAACACTTGCCTGTCATGTGTAAGGCCATGGGTTTAATCTCTAGTACAACAAGGATTAATGATAATAATGATCAAAATAAGTGATAATAGTAGAGAGCCTGCTCCATTACACCTAGACATCCCTGGATCTATATAGAAAACTGAGGATACCACAGCTAAAAACAGAAGCCTGTAGGAACAGCCAGCAGACCACTTCCGGGCCATCATCTCCTTTAGGAGTCCACAGGATCATACCAGGCAGGGCCTTGGTAGGAGGGACGGAGAAAAGGCTGGAAGAGAGGCCTTACCTTTTCTTCTACATCCTCTCCAAGCATCACCCACAGCTGATGGCCTCCCACACTTGAGCTTACCACCAAACATTCACCAGTGGACCAGTTCTACTGTCAGTGGGGGACTATTTTCAGAAGCACCCCCGCCATTCAGATACTAAGATCTGCAGATTCTCAAGTCCCTTGTATAAAGTGACCCACAAACAGCATCCCATAAACTTTAAGTCACTTCTAGATTGATCATGATACTTAAAAATGTAAGTGCTATATAAATAGTCACCACGCTCTACTGACTAGGGAATGAGGGAAAGAAAAATTATCTGTGTCCATTCAGTTCCGACCCAATATTTTCCCCAAATATTTTCAATCCTCAGTTGGTTGAATCCATGAACGTGGAGCCCACACACACAGAACCTCAAACAGAAAGGGCTAACTATATTTGTGCAAATAATTCATTGCACAGATTCTTGGTCTAAGGCTCCAGAGGCCTGGGTTGGCTGTCTTGTGCCTTCATAATTAATCAAATAGAAGCCTCACTCTCTTCCTCTTTATCCTCCAACCAAGGAGTCTTCTCTTCACCTCCCATACATTCCCACACCCAGGCAGGTTGCGATCCCCACACCCAGGCAGGTTGCAGTCCCGACACCAGAGTTGGGCTCTGAACAGGAAATGTTTCTTCCCCTATTTTATTGTTTTGGGGGAAAAAAACAGATTTCAAGTGTTACAGACATTGTACTTCTCTCCTTTTTATATTCTTCAGGTTTCCCAGATAGCTCTGTGGATAAAGGTGCTTGCAGCCAAGATTGATGACCTCTGAGTTGGATTCTTGGGAACTATACACTGGAGGAAGAGAATTGACCTTCATGTAGCACACATACACACCCAAGAAGAGAGAGAGAGAGGGAGAGAGGGAGAGGGAGGGGGGAGGGAGCCAATATTTACCAAGTACTTCCCTGGGGTCGAGACAGGGCAAGACAGAGATGGGGAGGGGCTAGAGCTAACTTACTACCAAATGTCCACAAAGCATTGCTTGAAGCGTGTTTCAAACTTCTCTCTTGTTCTTTGCAAGCACAAGGAACAGAAAGATGAGCAAAACCAGATGCAGTCCCTGCACTCGAGGACATTATAATGAAGTGGGGGAGACAGCCATAACTTCAGCAAGCTCGCTAATAAATCCCCTGTGAGCACTGTGGTAAATGCCAGGCCAGCTGGGGGCAGATCAGGCCTACTTGGGTGGGGCTGGGAGGGAAAAAGAAGTCAGGGACAGTGTGGCAGCTAAGCAGATGTCTAGATGAGAGGCAATGGTGACATAGACAGAAGAGCCCTTGGACGGATGGTGACATGGACAGAGCCAGGAGACAGCTGGGAGGGGAAAATCCCAATGTAATGAAGAGATTGGCAGGAAAGAGACTTGGGTTCCAGGTCACGGAGGGGACTTGGGTTCCAGGTCACGGAGGGGCCTTTTCCAAAGTGAAGCTATGTTGGAGGAGCCCCAGGCTCCAGCTCCGGATGCAGCAGTACCATATTTTAACTTATTTGGACTTTTTTGTCCCAGCTTTTCCATCATGCAGTTTGCCTAACTTGAGTCACCCTCCCTGACTAAGAATGGAGGTAACTTACATGGATATGTTTACGAATTCTTCCTAAAATGCAGCGCAGACTCCTCACGCCCAGCTCTCCCATTTGTGAAATCTCACACAGAGGTCCGCACTTCTTGTTCCTGTCTCTGTTTTCAATTTTCTTTTTTTTTTTTATATAATGAATACATCTTATTATTATTATTATTATTTTATTTATGTGTACAAATGTACTGTCTGCATGTAGGTCTGTGCACCTGTGTCATGCAATGCCACGGAGGTAAGAAGAGGGTATTGGATTCCCCTGGAACTGGAGTTCTCCTGGAATTGGAGTTACAGACGGTTCTCAGCCACCATGTGGGTGCTGGGGATCGAACCCGGGTCCTCTGCAAGAGCGGTCGGCACTCTTAACCGCTAGGCCATCTCTCCAGCCCCTCAATTTTCTTTTGCTATTTTTCAGACCAGGTAACTTCTCAGAAGGCCCAGACTAGGTGTCTGGAGTTAGGAGAACACAGCTGTGCCTGGCTGTCACTGCCACACCAGGCGGTTCCCAGGACACCTGGGATGGTAGACCACAGGGCTATGGGTAATGTATACAAACATGGCCAAACCACTCTGCACAGAGCCCTCAGGAAGGAAGGGACTTCTTCTCCCACTTATGTGACTCACTCAGACCTGAGAGGAATCAAGCAAGCTTTTCTAGCCCAACATAAATCTGAAACCCAAGTTGGCTTAGAACATATGACCACTTTATTGGGGAGGCTTTGGCTGTGTGTCTTCAGCAGTCAACGGAGGCGTGGGGTACAGGGGTCTATGCACTGTGAGCATTCCTGTTAGCAGAATGAGGGAATTTAAGGCTGCTTTCCCTCTCATTTATATATCAGCCCCTTCATTTAGTTTGCTTTTGTCATAAAACAGGTGTTTAAAGTAGGCCTGACTTATCATTATGTGTGTGTGTGTGCATTGCATGTGTGTGTGCGTGCATTTGTATGCGTGTGTGCACTGCCCTTCCCTGGCTTCTGTAGGTTCTTGGGATCTGAACTCAGGTCCGAATGTTGTGGAACAGGTGCTTTATGACCGAGCATGCCCCCAGCACCCTGGTCAGCTAATAATAAGAGAACTTTTGCTCAGGAAGGATGGAGAGTAGAAGGCTGAGTGCTGCTGACATAGTGTGTTCCTTCAGAAAAGAGGAGAGCTGTCTGCAGGCGAATAGAGCTCCTTTCCTCCAGGATGCCCAGTTCACTCACAGACTTAACAAGTCAGGATTCTGAATGGACCTTGCAATTGGTAGGAACATTATAAAGAGAGTGGGGTTTTACTTTTGTTTGTTTGGTTTTGGGTTTTTGAGACAAGGTCTTACTATGTGGCCTAGCTGGCCTGGAAGCTGCTGTGTACACCAGGATGACCCTGAGCTCACACAGATCTAAGTGCCTTTGCCTCCCAAAGCACTGGAATTAAAGGTGTGGGGCCACCATGCCTTGCTCGAGTGCTTTTTTTTTTTTTTTGGTGTTTTTGAGATAGGGTCTCCCTATAGCCCCAGCTGGCCTGGAACTCGCTCTGTAGACAAGGCTGGCCTTGAACTCACAGAGATCCACCTACCTCTGTCTTCTGGATTAAAGGTGTGCGCCACCACACTTGGCTCGAGTGTTGCTTTTTATTCCCCAAGATCTAGGATAAAGTCAATGATTTGTTGTAAAACTGCAGGTACGGTGGCTCCAGCGGGTCAGTTCTGACCTGCAGCCCAGCTATACTGTAGGGCTACCTAGAGGACGCTCTGCTTCAGAACTCACCCACATTGCTCTTTGCCCTGACACCCCTCGGAGGTCCCGAAGAGGCCAGCTGCCCAGTGACCCATGCTAACTGAACCCTGCTGTCCAGGCTCAGCCCCTGGATGCACTGCCTCAGAAGGTAGCTCATTCTGCCAGGGGCTCTCTAAGCACTAAGATACTGACATGTCCAGACTGATAGGGAACAAGATGCTTGGAAGGCAGGGGGAGCAACTGCTGTCCCCTCATATACACACACCAGGCTAGTCCAGCACCCATGGAGAATCCTAGTGGATGCTGTGCGATGCAAGAAACCTGTTCCTGCACAGAAGGGAGAACTGGACCCTGTATGATAATTCTATTAGTTGAGGCAAATTTCCCTACACTATCCAATTCAGCAGCATGCCACCTTAAAACCAGAGGAACAAAGAAGTGCATACCCGCACCTATTGTGTGTAGGTGACCTTACCAAGCCCATAACTTTCCATTTTCTCAGTTAATCCCTACCAGAAACCAGCAAGGCATTGTGCATTGTATTTCCCATTTTCCAGAAAAGCCTAAGGCTCAGAGAGGTGAACCACTTAGCCCCAGGCCACACAGCTCCTTCAAGGCAGAGGCAAGGTTTTAGTGGGACCGTCATACTATGTTTAGGAGTCTTTTCTTGGAATGATCCATGGCCTTGTCTCTCCCAGGCAGCAGGGTCTTGGTTGGAGGGATTTGCTTCATGCTGGGACACAGAGAAAGATCTGTCTGGCCTATTGCTGCCCAGCCACGGAGATCTTGAAGTCTCAGCTTTTGAGTGGATGCTCCTCAGAAGCAGAGATTTCACATCCCAGACAGGCATCTGGGAAGTGTCCACATCAGCCTCTGGTGTGTCTGGCTTAGACGGGTGCCTGGAGCCAGGAGCTCCTTCTCTCTCAAACTGACTTCAAATAAAATTCAGTCCCCAGGGACCCATTCATCTGGGGAGGAAGGAGCCAGTGGTATTCCTGGGGTGGCCCTGGGCAGAACTGGTAAAAACCAGAGCATGCCTGATACCAGTCTGCAGCTCCCTGCTTCAAGGGGCTGCCAGGTGGCACAATTCTGGCCTTGTATGGGCAAATCGTCTTGCCAAGCCTGGCTTTGAGTGAGTGTTCTCTATTTTAGGCCCCAGGGGTAACATTGCTTTGTGTCCTCAGCTCTCAGCTCTCCTTGGCTCAGCAGTCACCGGCCAAGATCCTTCATGTAGCCATAGGGGTGAGGGACAGGGGGCACTTATGGAGGAGGAGGAAGAGACTAAAAATAAAAAACAGTAATACACCAACTAGCTCCAATTCTCCCCCCCCCCCCCGACACACCCAACAGGCATCGTGACAAGGGCCTTCTGTGGATTGGCTCTTTCCTACAGCTTTAAGGAGATGAGCAACATCCTCATCCCCCTCACCAAGCACCTGCTGGAACTGGGTCACTGACCCAAGGTTACCGCAAGTTCAGCAAAAAGCTGCCAAGGGACCCGGCTCTTGGCTCCCCAGACGAGCTTGTTCCGGCCGGCACCCGAGCTGGAGGGCTTTGGCCTCCCCTCCAGCCAAGTCCCCATCCCCACAGGGAGTCCTGCCCTCCTGGGCTCTGCTTGGGTGTGGCAGGTCCATTTCTAGGTCACCCCAGCTTCAAGACCACAGCTTGGCTCGTCCACCAAGCACCCACCTTAGGGAGGCTCGCTGTTGACTTGCTCCTAAAACTGGTCTAGTTCTGGGATCCAGTCACCACAGAGAAATATTGGGAGTTGGTGGAGAGGTGGAGATAGGGCAGGGACTTGGGCCTGAGGAAAGGGGTTTTGGGATACTTGGCACAGCAGCCTCCCTCTGCTCTGCATTTGGACACAGTCCCTGCACTATGGATGTTTGGAGTCAATAAACCTGGGTCCAAGTCCAACTTCCACCACTGACCAGCCACCTGGCCCTGGGACAGAAAAATGTAAGGTCGTAGCCCACTAAGTCAGGGACTCCAGGAAGCAAACAGAGGCAGAAGTTCAGAGACATAATTACCCTGGACTGTGTTCTTGCAATCCAAGAAAAGATTGCTGCAACATCCTGCAACCATGCCTGACCAGAGACCACAGTTTCTTTCAAGATGCTCCTACTGATACCAGCCACAGACCCACCTACGCCCTATACCTACCTGATCCCCTCACCCCCACTTCCTTGTAAACTCACTTCCTTGTGTGCTTGGGTTTAAAGCTGCCACTTTGAGGACTTTCTAGCACTGGTCATCCTGATCCCGACACAGGGAGTCCAGCCACCATGCCTAAAATAAACCCGACTTTCTTTTTGTTGGAGTCCGAAATATTTTTCCTTTCTGAGTGTGGGATCTCCCCTCCTTAGTCCCCTAACCCTTCCATTCTTCATCTGTAAAACAGGGATAAAGAACCCACAGTCTGTTCCAGCTGTCCAGAGAATGACATGTCCTGAGTGGCCACGTATCCAGGATTCCCAGGAGCCTGCGCGGAGGTACTTTCAGTGGTAAGAACTGGGAGCGTCCTGGGAACCTACTTGGCCCTGTGGGATCTACAATGCAAAGCACTGAGACAGTAGAAAACAGTTCTCTGAACAAGGCCGACTGTTGCCTGCACATCCAGCTTCTCAGCCGCGGCTCCCTTAGACCGTTCTTGCCTGCGCTGAAGGAGATTTGGCACCCAGAGCCCCCAGCCCAGGAGCGGAGCAAAGCCTGGGGCTGCCCTCTGTGCCCCTCCCCGAGGTGGAACCCCTTTGTCCTTAGAGCCCTCCGCTCGCTACCCTGTGCAGGCAGGGCTGGGTGCCAGCGGCACATACAGAATCACTTATTCACAGCAGGCCGCACGTGCAGCGGTAATTAGGCAGTTTTAAGGGGTTGGAAAGCCTATCAGCCAATCAGGGAAGGGGATGCTGAATGGGACAATCAGCTTTGCCAGGTGGGGGGCTGGGAGCAGGAAAAATAGGGCTTGTGGAGGGAGGCAACGATTGAAACAGCTCCCCCACCCCCTCTACAGCTGCATAGTGAGGGGGTGGGGTGTCCTTGGTGGAAATAAAACACAGGGCAGGCTGGCTAAGGAAAACGTGGGGCGGAGGGCCTTTGAAAAGGAGGCCAGGCTTTCGTGAGATGCCTCCATAAAAAGCATGTCTCTTTCTAGGGTCTCAAAGTCCTTCTGTTGAAGGGTCCGCCCTTTCCAGGAAGCCCCCCCCCCGCCCCCAGCCACCCACCAACACAGGAAGCTGCACCCCTGAGCAGGAACGATTTCTCTAAGCCAAGCTTCTCCCAGTGGAAAGCCATAGCACGTTCCCAGCATTCTCTGCGAAGGGAGGCTCTGCTGCTGTGGGTCCAGGGAGGGGCCAGGAGGCTGCCCAGCGCCCTTTGGACTTGACTTTGAGGAGCAAGATTTCAGTGTATCTCTGGGGATGGAGTGGGTGAAGAAGAGGAAAGACTCTGGTCGTTTCTGGTGTGCGGCTTGGGCAAGCTCTCCCTCAATTCCCAGTCTTACTGAAAGCTGGAAAAAGAGGGGTGTTCTGCCCGCGTCACAAAGCTGGGCCGGGTGAAGTGAGGGAACTAGTGAACTTGCTCTTCTGAGCAGAAGAATGCAGATTCACGGGAGGGGTTGCTTAGTTTGGCTCCACAGGATTTAGGAAACTCTGGTGTTTGTGTGTGTGTGTGTTGGGGGGGGGTTGGCAGGGAGGGGCAGCCTGAGCTCGTTTCCTACCTGGGTGTGGAAATTAATTATCTCACCTCTTTCTATAAGTGTGAAGAGTGTGTGAGTGTTCGGTGGCACATAGAATGCCAGAAGGTCAACCTCAGGTGCCATCTTTGTTTATGACAGGGTCTCACTATGTAGCCTTGGATAGTGTGGAATTCACTGTATAGACCAGGCTGGCCTTGAACTCACAAAGATCTGCCTGCCTTTGTCCCCTAAGCAACAGAACTAAAGGTTGTGTACTACCATGCCTGGCCGGTTTTATAAAATTTCGGGAACGGGGGGGGGGGGGGGCGGAAAGACGGCTCTGTGGTTAGAGCACTGACTGCTTTTGCAGAGGACCCTGGTTTGAGTCCCAGCATCTACATGGTGGCTAACAACTGTCTGTAACTCCAGTTTCAGGGGATCCAACACCGTCTCCCCGTAGCCGCGGGACTCAGTAACTAGTGGGAGTCGAGGGGAGACCCCAAACCTGAAATTTAATGGGCGAGAGAAAAGAGCGAGACTTTGCAAAGGTTGTCAAAGTCTATTTTAATGAAATAAGCAGTTACATTTATACTTTGCAGAAAGGTAGGAAGTAAGGAGGGGAAGGGCAGGACATGCAAAACGTGTTTAAGATAAGCTTGGAATGTCTTGTGGGCTGGAACATCCTGAGGCTTATCTTTAGCAAACATTAGCATAGCCCCGACCCATGCTGGACGAGCAGGGCGTGTTCGGGCCTGTCCAGGTGGGACTGTGTCTCGGTCTCCAACAAACACCTTTTTCTGACCTCCACAGGCATTGCACAAAATGGTGGCACTTACACACATGCAGGCGATAAATTCATACGTATAAGAAAATAAGTGAATAAACTTATTTTTAAAGATCTCTCACTGGGACTTAAGGCTCACCAATTAGGCTAGCTTGGTGGCCCAGCTGTTAGGTCAGGGCTCAGGGCAAAAAGCCAAGATGGCATAGATAAGAAAGACCCTCCTTTCTTTTCTGGTCAGGCCAGATTCCCATGAGACCTCTGGACCTGAGACCCACCTCCAGATCTGAGCCCCTGACCTGGCTTTATTGGCCAGATTCCAACATATCACCATCTCCCCTTCCCCCATAAAAGGCTCTCCCAGCCTCCCAGAGGTGAGCTTTCTCCTGGTCCTATACGGCCATGGATTTGTGTGTGTGTGTGTGTGTGTGTGTGTGTGAGAGAGAGAGAGAGAGAGAGAGAGAGAGAGAGAGAGAGAGAGAGAGAGAAAAGAGCACCATTTCCTGGAATAAATGCCTGCCTTTATTTACATTTGTATGTTGAATCTTTTACCGAGTGAGCTATTCTTCCCAGCCAGCCCCTAATTCTTTCACTTCTTGATTTGGGGTTACAGTCCTGGGCAGTTTAGGATAGAGGGGTACGCCAAGAAGATATAGCTCAGATAAACCACCTGCTCAATGCCCTCCCCAGATTCCAGACTGACCTGACCTGGGTTCTCTTTGCTCCCAGCCTCTGAGCAGCCACTTGCCTCCCCGTTACCTGACTCAAGGTCTAGCATTTGGCTTCAGTTTCCCTCCCACCTGCAGGCTCCACTCCACCCCGTCCTGGGGACTCACAGGCATTAGAAACAGTAGGTCACAGGACAGCATTTGCTCAGGGCCTCTGATAGCTGGCTGTGGTGCCCCTGCCAGGAACATGGTTTCCCCTGCTTTCAGCCCAGAAGCCTCCTAGTCCTGGACAGTGGTTGGGGTCAGCTCCTGTGCTCCTCCTAACCAGAACTTTGAAGAGCCAGTCAAAAGTCAGCGCAGAATGGGAAATCACTGTTGGCCGGGTATAGAGTTTCTTCTGTACCTGATGAAAAGAGTTTTGGAAATGGATCGCAGGGATGGTCATGCAACATTGGGAAGGCATTTAACATCACAGAACTGCACATTTTTACATGCCCAAGAGGGAGGCTGAGGAGCTGACCCAGTGGGTAAAATGATGGCCATGCAAGCATGAGGTAAATAGCACCCAGATAAAAGCTGAGCAGTTATGACCACCCAGTGGTAGGGAGGCAAACTGGATAGCTAGATTGGCCAAAATATGAGCTCAGGGGTTCAAGTGAGAGACTATGCCTCAATATCTGACATGGAGAAAGCACACATATCCTCCTACACACACCCACACACACACACACATACACACACACATGCACACACACAAACAAATGGCTCAGATGCTGAATTTTATGTAACATGGTATGGTATAGAAAAAAAAGTGAATGCAGCTGGCAGTGGCCACAAAGCCACAGCCTCACCTTTGGAGCCGTCACCTGAGGAAGGTGTTAGCGTTTCCCTGCTGACACTCAGAACATGGTGAATGTGGTGCACTCATTTATTTTATTTTAATTTAATCTTTATTTTATGTGTATGAGTGTTTTGCCTTCAATGTAAGTGCACCCACCACATGTGTGCATTGCCCACAGAAGCCAGAAAAGGGCATCAGATCTCCTGGAACTGAAGTTACAAATGGTTGTTAGTTTCCATGTGGGTGCTGAGAAGTGAACCTGGGTCCTCTGCAAGAGCAGCCAGTGCTCTTAACCGCTGAGCATTTCTCCAGCCCACATGCACTAATTTTTAACTATAACTTTATCTCACACCCTTTTACAGAGCAGGTTCTTGTCATTATCTCTCTGCACACACTTTCCATTTTCAGAATGCTTATTATTATTTCAGGTAAACTTGAAGGTCTCACCCATGTCTGTCCCCTCCACTCCGAGAAAGCACTACCAATGCACCTGAAACCTCCTGGTGGCTCTGTAGTGAGACCCATGCCTCCCCATCCCCAGAGGGCCACCCTCAGAGTCCCATCCAGAACCCATCTCAAGGCCACAGTGGGCCTTCTTGTTTATGGAATGGTTTCTCCAGCCTTCTTCATCAAGTGCCTTGTCACTGCCCTTTGCATAGTTATCTCATTTAACTCACAAACCAAAAGTCACTGCTAAATAGGGTGGCTAGCCCCATTTACTGGGGAGCATCATACGGCTCAGAGAGCTTAAATATCTTACCTGAGTCACACAGCATTCAGAGTCATAGAAGACGACTGTCTTCTTCCAAAAGTCAGGCCTACAGGTGCCCCCTTCTCCCTGAATAGGAGGTGGTTCTCTCCCCCCCCCCCCCCACCACCCCGGAATAGAGTCTCCAGAACTGGCAGTTCCCAAAACCCAGTCTCTTGGGAAGTGAATGATAAACCTTAAAATGGTCCCCAGGGATATTGGCCCTCCTTCTGTGAGGACTAGTCATAAACAGAAACAAGAGGAAGGTATTTACTCAACTTCAGAGGACCACCCCTCCCCACAGTCCAATCTTTCCCTAGACACCATCCAAGGACTTTTTCCAGAAACTTCTCCCCAAGGGTGGGTCATTCCTGGGATCCTGATTCTGCTACCAAGATACAAGTGGGCCAGTTAGAGTGTCTGAGAGGAATGACTCATTCAAGACCAGGCATGGAGGCCTCTGTCTCAAGCCTCTCCCTCCTCCTCCTGTCTGCAGAGCACAGGGGGCCCGTGTCGTGGTGAAGCCCAGAGCACCCGGGAGAAGAGCAGGAGAAGAGCCTTCCTGCCTTCTTCCTGCCACCTTCCTGCCTTCTTCCTGCCTTCTTCATTTCATGGCCGTTCTTTCCTGCCTTCTTCCTGCCTTCTCCTGCCTTCTTCCTGCCTTCCTTTCCTGCCTTCTCTGCCTTTCTTTTACCTGCCACCTTCCTGCTTCTTCCGGCAGTCTTCTTTCTGCCTTCTTCCTGCCTTCTGCCTGCACCTTCCTGCCTCTTCCTGCCTTTCTTCCGCCTTCGTCCGCCTTCTTCCTGCCTTCTGGCCTTCTTCCTGTCACCTTCCCTGCCGTCCTGCCGTCCTGCCGCCTTTCCTGCCTTCTTCCTGCCACCTTCCTGCTTCCTGCGGCCTTCTTCCTGCCTTGTTTCCTCCGTCACTTCCGGCCAGTCTTCCTGCCTTTTTCCTGTCGACCTTCCTGTCTTCTTCCTGCCTTTTTCCTGTCACCACCTTCTGCCGTCTTCCTGCCTTCTTCCTGCATTCTTCCTACCACCTTCCCTGCCTTTCTGCCTTCTTTCCTGCTTCTTCCTGCCACCTTCCTGCCTTCCTGCCTTCTTCCTGCCTTTCTGCCTTCTTCCTGCTTTCTTCCTGCCTTTTTCCTGTCACCTTCCTGCCTTCTTCCTTTTTCCTGTCACCTTCATGCATTCTTCCTGCTTTTTTTTCCTGTCACCTTCCTGGCCTTCTTCCTCCTGCCTTCATTCTGCCTTCTTCCTACACCGTCCTCCTTCCTGCCTTTCTGGCTTCTTCCTGCCTTCCTTCCTGCCACCTTCCTGCCTTCCTGCCTTTCTGCCATCTTCCTGCCTTCCTTCCTGCCCTCCCTGCTCTTCCTGCCTTTTTCTGTCACCTTCCTGCTTTCTTCCTGCCTTTTTCCTGTCCCCTTCCTGCCTTCTTCCTGCCCCGTCCTTCTGCCTTCCTTCTGCCTTCTTTTCATACCACCTTCCTGCCTCCTGCCTTTCTGCCTTCTTTCCTGCCGTCTCCTGCCACCTTCCTAGCCTTCTTCCGCCCTTCTTCCTGCCTTTTTCCTGTCACCTTCCTGCCTTCTTCTTCTTCCTGCCTTTTTCCTGTCACCGTCCCTTCCTTCTTCCTGCCTTCTTCCTGCCGCCTTCCTGCCTTCCCTTCTGCCCCTTCCTGCCTTCCTGCCTTTCTGCCTTCTTCCTGCCTTCTTCCTGCAGCCTTCCTGCTGCCTTCCTGCCTTCTTCCTGCCTTTTTCCTGTCACCTTCCTGCCTTCTTCCTGCCTTCTTCCTGCCTTTTTCCTGTCACCTTCCTGCCTTCTTCCTGCCTTCTTCCTGCCTTCTTCCTACCACCTTCCTGCCTTCCTGCCTTTCTGCATTCGGCCTGCCTTCTTCCTGCCTTTTTCCTGTCACCTTCCTGCCTTCTTCCTGCCTTTTTCCTGTCACCTTCCTGCCTTCTTCCTGCCTTCTTCCTGCCGCTTTCTTCCTGCCTTCTTCCTGCCGCCTTCCTGCCTTCCTGCCTTTTCATCCAGCCTTCGCCTGCCTTCTTTCTTTCCTGCAGCCCTTCCCTGCGGCCTTCACTGCCTTCTTCCCCTGCCTTTTTTCCTGTCACCTTCGGCCTTTTTCCGTCACCTCCTTCCCTGACTTCTTCCTGCCTCTTCCTGCCACCTTTCTGCCTTTTTCCTGCCATTGTGCTTTCTTCCTGCCTTCTTCCTGGCCGTCTTCACATGGGCCTCTTCTTTCCCTGTGTGCCTTTTTCCCTGTCCACATTCCTGCCTTTTTCCTTTCCTGTCAACCGTCCTGCCGTCTTCCTGCCTTCTTCCTGCCGCCTTTCTGCCTTCTTTTCCTGAATTGTGCTTTCTTCCTCCTTCTTCCCTCCTTCTTCCTGCTGCCTTCCTGCCTTCCTTTCCTCCTTCTTCCTGCCTTCGTCCTGCCACCTTCCCTGCCACCTTCCTGCCTTCTGTCTTGCCTTCTTCCTGCCCTTCTTCCCTGCAACTTCCCTGGCCACCTTCACTGCCTTCTTTCCTGCCACCTCCCTGCCACCTCCTGGCCTTCTCCCTGCCCGCCTCCTGCCTTCTTCCTGCCTTCTTCCGCCATTGTGCCTTCTTCCCTGCCTTCTTCCTACCACCTTCCTGCCATCATTCCTTCTTCCTGCTGCCTTCCCTGCCGCCTTTCCTGCCTTCTTCCCTTCCTGCCTTCTTTCCTGCCACCTTCCTGCCTTCCTTCCCTGCGTTTTTCCTGTCCTGTCCTGCCTCTTCCTGCCTTCTTCCGGCCTTCTTCCTGCATCCTGCCTTCTCCTGCCTTCTTCCTGCGGCCTTCCTGCCATCTGCCTTTTTTCCTTCCACCTTCCTGCCGCCTTCCTGCCATCGTGCCTTCTTTCCCTGCCTTCTTCCTGCCACCTTCCTGCCACCTTCCTGCCTTCTTCCTGCCNCCGCCTTCCTGCCTTCTTCCTGCCTTCTTCCTGCCATTGTGCCTTCTTCCTGCCTTCTTCCTACCACCTTCCTGCCATCATTCCTTCTTCCTGCTGCCTTCCTGCCGCCTTTCTGCCTTCTTCCTGCCTTCTTCCTGCCACCTTCCTGCCTTCTTCCTGCCTTTTTCCTGTCACCTTCCTGCCTTCTTCCTGCCTTCTTCCTGCCTTCTTCCTGCCATCGTGCCTTCTTCCTGCCTTCTTCCTGCTGCCTTCCTGCCATCGTGCCTTTTTCCTTCCACCTTCCTGCCGCCTTCCTGCCATCGTGCCTTCTTCCTGCCTTCTTCCTGCCACCTTCCTGCCTTTTTCCTGCCTTCTTCCTGCCACCTTCCTGCCTTCTTCCTGCCATCGTACCTTCTTCCTGCCTTCTTCCTGCCTTCTTCCTGCCACCTTCCTGCCTTCTTCCTGCCTTCTTCCTGCCTTCCTGCCATCCTGCCTTCCTGCCGTCCTGCCCGCAGGTGGGGGGAAAAGCCGGCAGGAAGGCTGGAATTGCAAACCAGTTTCCTGCTCCTCTGGTTTGCCATCAAGGCCCCCTTCTGAGCCATTTTTAATTCTGGGAATGAACTTTCTGGCATTGAGGGCTTGGCCCCAGGGGGTCAAGGTATGCAGGGAGAAGGGGGCTCAGGACTCCCAGCCCCTGGAATCCCCTTGAGGGAGATGAGGAAAGGGCCTGAGAAGGAACAGGGCTCAGTCTCCTATCACACACACACACACACACACACACACACAAATACCTACACATACACATGTAACCTACACACACATCTTTCATACATATACACATAGACACATAGATCTTCCACATACACATACACACACCTTACACACACACACACACACACACACACACACACACACACACACACGGGGTTTTAACCCATAATATGGAGGAGAAATACAAGGGAAATAGCATATCCAAAATCAGTTGCATTTCATACTATGAGTAAAAGCTCGCTCTTCAAATGCTCACTGCTGTAACAACCAGGTGTAATCTTCAAGCCATGCTCCAGTGATGCACTCCCCCAACCTAGACTCCACCTCCTGAGTTTCCACCATCTTCCCAATAGCACTACCAGATGGGAGCCTGTGGGGGACCATTCATATTAACACCACAGAATCCTGCCCCAGTTCTTCCAAATACTTATGGCTATCTCATAACACAAACTACATTCAGTTCATCTTCAAGAGTCCCCAAAGTCAACACTGTTCAAAAGTCTACAGCCCAGAGTTGCTATTGAGACTGAAGGTAAGCTCCTAGCCATGAGTCCCTTACCATCAAAAATAAAGTCATACATTTCCAACATACAAGAGAACAGAGGAAATGTATCTGTTCCAAAGAAAAAGACCAACAAGGAAGGGTCAGGCCAAAGCAAGACTCACCATGGCAAACACTAAATCCTGTCACTCCATGTCCACATTACTGGGCACAGGGTGTCATGAAGTGACCGCCAGAGATCTTCTTGGCAGCCCCACCACCTCTACGGCTTTGCCACCTTCAGCCCTTACGGCCTGTCTCCTGGGCTGTCTCCCTTCACTGCCTGACGCTTTCCTTAGCAGAAGTTCTGTGATCATGACATCTCTAACATTGTGGAAACTCCGAAGCATCTTAAGCTTCCTTCCCACACCTCCATACCTGCCCCTCCAGGAGCTGCCTAGAGAGACTTCTTCCCTGTCACACATTTCCTGGCTCCCTGGGCTTCCCTTTGAATCTGGGTGGAAGCCTCCACGACTCCATAACTTGTATTCTGCATGCCTGCAAAGCCACCATCATGTGGAGGATGCTGGGGCCCAGCACCAGCTTGAACGAGAGTTGGACTATGGTCATAGCCAGCTCCTCAGAATGCACAGGGTCAGTACTTACCATAGTGAAATGAAGTCTGGGATGACAACTTCCTGGGTGCCCCTTGGGGAGCAGAATATCCAGACAAACTCTTTTTTTTTTTTTTTTTTTTTTTTNACGAGAGTTGGACTATGGTCATAGCCAGCTCCTCAGAATGCACAGGGTCAGTACTTACCATAGTGAAATGAAGTCTGGGATGACAACTTCCTGGGTGCCCCTTGGGGAGCAGAATATCCAGACAAACTCTTTTTTTTTTTTTTTTTTTTGGTCTTTTCAAGACAGGTCTCCCTGTAGCCCAGGTGTCCTGGAACTCACTGTATAGACCAGGCTGGCCTTGAGCTCACAAAGATCTGCCTGCCTCTGCCTCCCAAGTGCTAGGATTAAAGGCGTGTGCCACCCACCACGCCCAGCTCCAGACAAACTCTTTTTAAAGGAAAGTCTTTCAAAGGAGTTTTCTCTTTGATGGGTGAGGTCTAGCCAAGTGCTGAGATGTCCACAGGTTATCATTTTACTCTTATTGTCAATACTTGGGGTGTGTGTGTGTGTGTGTGTGTGTGTGTCTGGAGATTAATCTAGGGTCTTGTTCTTCCTAGGCAAACACTGAACTACATCTCTAGCATTCTTTCATTTTTGAGACTGAGTCTCATTTACTTGTCTGGGATGGCTTTGAACCTACTCTGCAGCTTGGATAGGGCTTACACTTGTGAACTGCCTGCCTCTGCCTCCCAAGTAGGTCAGATAATAGGACTGTACCACCAGGCTGAGCTGTTTGGCTTGCTGTTAGCTGTGTGTGCCATCTTTATGTCACACATTTCCACAACCTCTTCTCATAGAGTTTTCACCTTTCTACTCTCGGCTCTTTGTTCCTTTGTCTCCTTGCAAACCTGGGTAAAAGTGGTTAACAATAGCCAGGCCACAGTCTGAATGCTAAAGTGCCTGGAAATCTCAGCCACCAGATTAACTAGTCCATTATCTTGACACTCGGCTTTCCATAAGAACCTAATGAGCACAGTCCTCCATGTCTGCATTTCTACTGAGGTCCCACTAGAATCACTCATTAAGCTCTGCTTACAGCATTTTAGGGCCATTCTATCCTGCATCTCCCAATGTCTCCATATTCCTCCCATGAACTAATCCCAAAGGCTAAATAACTACATAATCAGGTTTAATCACAGCCATGACCCAACTTCTTTGATACCAATTTATTGTGTGAGTTACTTTTTTTGTAGCTATGACTAAAATACCTGTGAGAGCAAGTAAAAAGGTGGAACATTTTTTTTTATCTCATAGTTTCGAATACTCGAAAGTGTAGTCAATGGCTCTGCTGATTCTGAGCCCAGGGTGAGACAGAAGATTGTGGAGTGTGTACAGGACATTGTGGAGTGTGTACAGGAGACCTGGGTTTCTGCTGTGTACCTCAAAGAGAATAGAAGGCAGATAGAGAGAGAAACTGACCAAAAACAATGTACCCTTTGTCCTAGCTTCTTTCCTGGTTGCTGTGATAGAGCACCCTGACAAAGACAACTTAAAGAAAAAAGGATTTATCTTACAGCCCATCACAATAAGAAGGCATGGAGGCAGGCAGGGAGAGACAGGAAGGAGAGGTCACATTGTGTCCACACTCAGGAAGCAGAGAGTGATGACAGCCATTGGTCAGGACATGTTGGCTAGCTCAATTAGTCAAAGAAGTTGTCTCAATCCTATTTTTTTAATTTTATTTATTTTTGTATGTGTATGAGTGTACTGTCTGCATGTAGGTTTGTGCACCCATGTCGTGCAATACTGAGGAGGTCAGAAGAGGGTCTCAGATTCCCCTGGAACTGGACTTCTCCTGGAATTGGAGTTACAGACGGTTCTTAGCCGCCATGTGGGTGCTGGGGATCGAACCTGGGTCCTCTGCAAGAGCAGTCAGTGCTCTTAACCGCTAGGCTATCTCTCCAGCCCTCGACCCTATTTTCAGGGGCTCTATACAGCCTCGGAGATGTGGGGCCATGTTATAGTCTTTTTTTACTTTTATGTGTATGAATGTACTGTCTGCATGTAGGTTGGTGCATCCGTGTTGTGCAATGCTTCGGAGATCAGAAGAGGGCATTAGATTCCCCTGGAACTGGAGTTAAAGAAGGTTCTTAGCCACCATGTGGGTGCTGGGAATTGAACCCGGCTCCTCTGCAAGAGCAGTTGATGTTCTTATCCACTGAGCCATCTCTCCAACCCCATGTTATAGTCTTAAGTCTATGCCCAGTGACCCATTTCCTCCACTGCAGCTCCCCTCCTAAAGGTTCCACAGCCTTCCCAAACAGCACCAACCAAGTGTTCGAACACGAGAACCTATGAGGTCCATTTTCCATTCAAACTACAACAACCTTCAAAGGCATGTCCCCAACCACTTACTTCTGGTCCAGCTAGGCTTCACCTCCTAAAGATTATTCTTAAAATAGCATTACGAGAGGGGATCAAGCATTCAACATATGTGCCTGTGAGGGAAATGACATGTTCAAATCATAGCAACAAAATAACTCCGTTCAGATAGTAGAGGACTCCCCCAACCCCCTCCTCTGGGCTGCAGAGAAGGGCACTGAGCTGGAGTGCCAGTCTAACCACACCCACTTGTCAATCCATGCTGGGCTGAGACTACCTGAATAGTTCATAGCTATGGCCCCTTCCGGCCCACTGGGAGGATAGAGAGGCCAGCCATTGGTTGGGGCATGCTGGGTAGCTCAATTAGTCAAAGAAGTTGGCTCATCCCTATTTTCAGGAGCTATATACAGCCCCAGGAGTTGGGGCTCAGGCAGACTGAAGCCCTGTTTTTGTTGGGGCTGGACTGAGCTGTCTGTCCTGACCAGAGATCTATCTGTGGCACAAGCACCATCTCAAGAGCTGCAGTGATGCGAATTTCCCTGGCCAGATGCCCTCAGCTGCAGTCTGAAAGGGCCCTTTGAAAGCTGAGCCTCCCTTTTCCTGCCCCTCCCCCAACATACAGCCACTGGAAAGCAGAAGCCAGACCGCTGGCTGACCCTCACTGGACAGAGTAGCATCTCTCACCCAAACTGGCACCTTGGACAGTTCCTCAACCATCAGCCACCCCACCCCCGCCTGCACACCCCCCTGCCTGTCCACCCCCATGCCTGTCCACCCCCTGCCTGCCCACCCCCATGTCTGCCCACCCCCTTCCTGCCCACCCCTCCGCCTGCCCACCCCCCTGCCTGCCCACCCCCATGCCTGCCCACCCTCATGCCTGTCCACCCCCATGCCTGCCCACCCCCTGCCTGCCCCTTCTCTCTAGTCACATACCTGGGCTGAGCATCTCAGAAACACAAGCAGGAAAGATTCCTAATGGGAATCTTAGAGTCTCAATGGGAAAATTTTGGAGGTGTTATGGGCTTGGGGGGTGATCTGGCATTTAGTAGGCAAAAGCCAAGGCTGCCGAAGATTGAGACTGTGGGGCAGAGCTTCTCAAACTTGAACTAGGCTCCACTCCGGGCCTACAGACTCAGCAGGTTTGCAGTGAGCTGGAGAGACTGCATTTCTAACAGTTCAGAAGGAATTCTATACTGCTGATGCAGGGACCACACAGAAAACCACTGCTGGTGTGGGGTGTCTATTTTTAAAGATCTAAAGCTTAAAATATCATTCTGTTGTACATCTCAATGTATTTATTGAAAAATTTTTAGAGACAGAACCTTGCTATGTAGCTCTGACTGACCTCAATGTGTGACTGTCCTGCCTTCGCCTCCTGAGTACTGGGATTACAGGAAGCAGCGTTTCTATACTCACGTTCTTTCCCTGGCTTGTGACTACCATATAGATCAAGCTCTTCTGTTCTGTTGGAACTTCAGGAGCTGTTTTCCATCCCAGAAATCACAGCCCTCATTGGGAGCGCAGCCAGAGACACCCATGCCATCCGTTTCCATTCTGCAGCTGGGATGCTCCTGGCAAGTGCTTGAGCACTGGCCAGCTTCTGCCTGTGGCCAGTCACTCCATTTGTGACAATCTTGAGGTCAACCTGAGTAAACTGAGCAGAATCTAGTAGGTCAGCAAAGCATATCCCTGAGTGTGTCTGGGGCTTGTTATCAGAGCTGATTGACTAAAGGGAGACAATCTGCCCTGACTCTGTGCACCCACCATCCCAAAGGCTGGAAGCCTAGATAGGATAAAATAGAAAGGAAAAAGGGCTGGAGAGATGGCTCCATAATTAAGAGCACTGGCTGCTCTTGCAGATGACCTGGGTTCTGTTCCCAGCACCCACATGGCAGCTAACAACTGCCTACAACTCCAGTTCCAGAGAATCCAATGCCCTTTTCTAGCCTCTGTGGGCACTGCATGCACAGATAAGACACTCATACAAATAAAATTATAATAAATAAGAAAGAAAGGAATTAAAAATAGAGAATGACTGGGGAGATGGCTCAGTGGGTGAAGCGCTTGTTGTACAGCCTTGAGAACCTGAGTTCAGATCCCCAGAAGCCACAGAAGGTCAGATGCAGATGTGGTAGCATGTGTATAATCCCAGCACTATGAGCTGGAAGGCAGGGAGGGGAGAATCCCGGGAAAATCACAGGCCAACTTGCCTGGAGCACACAGTGATGAACAAAGAGACCCTGCCTCAGAGAAGGCAGAAGTTCAGGACTGACCCCTGAGCTTGTCCTCTGACATCTACATACCTGCTGCAGTACACACTACACACATGCCCGCACTCACACACATGAACATGCACACACATACCTACTACATTGCATATATACTACATACCATATCTCTCACACACATACACATACCACACACAAAACACATACACAGTTTTAAAAAAAAATAGAAAAGAAAATTAAAGAAAGCCACCCATCACGGTATTCTCTCTGAACTTCCTGGTCACAATAATGTCTGTTGTTCTGTGCTACCACCAGGATGGATTGAGACCCCAGAAACCAAGAGCCAACACAAATAATCCCTCACTAAACTGTTTAGATCAGGCCTTGTGTCATAGTAACACAAGAGCAACTAATACAGAAAGTTGGCACTTAGAATGAGGTGACTGCCGGGACCAAACCTGACCATGCAGCTCTTAAGCCTTTGGAACTGGTTTGCGGAAGAACTAAGGAAAAGTCTAGAGATGCAAGCCAGAGAAACCATGGGATGCCGTGAGCTCAATTTATGGGGATTCTGGTGAGAGCTTGGACGACCAGAATGCTTCTTAGGAATGCAGGCTGTGAAGACTGTGTGTAAACATTCTGATGGGAACAAGGGCTCTGCTGGAATTAGACCTGAGGACATTTGTGTTATATTTAAAGGCGGTGGATTAGTTAGTCTGGCAGAGGAAATTTCAAGATGGCCCAGCATGGTAGCACTGCTTTTAGCCAGATTTACAGTGAGAATCAGAAACAAAAAAATGAGTGCAAGTGGGGAAAAACCTTCTGGATTGGTCAGAAAAGGCTGTAAAGATAGGGCTCAGGAAGGAATAGTGTGTACAGAGATTAGGACTGTTAAAAGGAAGTCACCCAGACAATGGGAAAGATGCTTAAAGGGTGTCTCTGTCCTGTCCATGAATTGTTCAAGAGTTAACACATTTGGGATGGAGAGATAGCCTAGCGGTTAAAAGCACCGACTGCTCTTGCAGAGGACCCAGGTTCGATCCCCAGCACCCACATAGCGGCTGAGAACTGTCTTCGGCTCCAGTTCCAGGGGAATCCAACACCCTCTTCTGACCTCCGAGGCATTGCACAACACGGGTGCACAAACCTACATGCAGACAGTACACTCATACACATAAAAAATAAAAATAAAAAAAGAACATTCAAAAAAAAGAGTAAACACATTTGAAAAACTTAACCTTGAAAAGAGAAAGTTTTCCAAGATATCTTACACTCTAGGGATACCTAGGAAGTTGTCTCAAGAATTCATTTCATTGTGCTCAGCCACCCAGGCACTCAAAGCTGCTACAGCACTGTCTAAGGAGGCCTGGCTACTGCTCAAGCTGGTGGCAATCCTGGGCATTCTGCAGACTGTGCTTGTGTTTCAGGAGTGCAGAGTGTAAGAGTCATCAAGTTATTGAGGCTTCCACCCAGGTTTCAGAGTAAATCCAGGACAAGATTGCAGTCTCTGCAGATAATGTCTAATGAGGAAGGTTCAGGATATTGGAGAATGTCAGTACAATAAAACATCTTCTGAGGAAAGCCACAGGCTTCAAGCAGAGCCAGCTCAGGAGCTAAACCATGTGGGTCAGGGGTGTCCTTGGGGTAGGGGAGGGCTCCCCAAAGCAGATCACGTCACACAGCCATGTGTCCAGTACTCTAGACATAGAGTGCTTGCCTGTCTGCTTTCTGTCTCGCTTTGGTCTGCTCCTTCCCTAGGATTCTGTGATTCCTCTGTTATACTGTTATCTTTGAAATGTGTAACTTTCTTTTTGTTTTACAGGAGCTCACAGCTAAGAGATTCCCTGGACTCTCAGAAGAGATTTTGGATTGGACATTCAAATAAATAAATAAATAAACAAATAAATAAATAAATAAAAGTTTAAAACAAATAAAGCTTTAAAAAAGAGATTCAATATTGGTTTAAAGGCTGATAAAAACGGTAATGCATCTGAGTTAATTGGTGATATAAACTGCTGTTGTCCACATTAGCTTTAATTAAAAACTGTATAAAAATTACTTTGGGATTGGTATAAACAAATGTTCTCTATAATTATGCTGTCATATAGTATGACGTGGTAACACTCTCTTTCACCTATAGGATGATTTAATCTAAAAATAAAGTTTGTTTCCCAAGTTAATCACATACAGTAACCCAAAACAGCATGGGTGAACTTGATGAAAGCTGTGCCTTGACTCCACCCTATAGGTATATATAATACAACTGCTTTCTTGAGACTTATGGGTCAAAAATAAAAACCTAAAATAAAAAAGGGGGATATATATAAATATGAAAACTTTTTGTCAAAAAACCTGGCAATCCAAAGCTTAAAACTAACTACGGGAAAGGATTTGTATGTTCCAACAGGCCAGAGTATCACCACCTTAATGGCTGAAAAAGAAAATGCAGCTTTGCAAGGAATAGGAAGTACCAGAAAGTCCCAGCAGAAGGATTGACTCCTCTGGGCATTGAAGGGAAGAAATGCCTCAGATTGCTGCAGACATCAGGCCCCTCTCTGGATCCTACTAGTAACAACTATTTTTAATGATTCCTAATGAAGCTTACCTTCTAGGTGCCACAAAGGTTTTAATACAAGAGACTTTCTTAACTCCACCCCATAGAATAAGGAGAAATATGATGATGATGAGGTCGTTCTCCAGCTGTAGATTGGAGCCAGCTGTTATAGAGGTATTCTCTTGTAAAATCAGTAAAACTGCCTTCTTTAATTGACTAATGGACATAGAAACTGTGAAAAGGATTATTCTCTATTCAGAACCAAATATAATGCTAAAGTCTCCTTAAGCTATGCACTTAAGCAAAATATATTAATACAGGAGCTCTGACATCAACAATGGATTATTCTACCAAGGAGATGTTGGCCAGGGGATCCAAGCCCCCACAAAAGGTAAAGGCTCCTTGCCTCCAAACTGGGATATCTGCAGGAAGAGAGGCGATAAGGCCCTGCTGTTGAAGACCTGATATAAACATGGGAAAGATGTATGGAGACCGCACTTGCAAGTATACAGATGGTCTCTGGAATGCCAGAGAGTGTTACCAAAGGCCACTAAACCAATAAAGCAAATATAGGTCTCCTTGAGTCAAGCAAGACTCCTCCGTCAGCACCAGCTACACCTCATCTGCCTGGAAATACTGTGCAGCAGTGGCAGCCATATGTCTGTATATCCCAAATCTAATTGGCTATTAGCTCTCTCCTTGGAGGAATAACCCACGGCTGATGCCACAAGCTTACATCCTCTAATGGTTAGGAGATGTTATAAACCACACGAAGACCCTGCCATACTTAACAGAAGAAAATGTAATTCATGAATTAACATACCATCCAAACATCTGTGTCTATACCAAAGTAACCTACCATAACAATTAGTACTGTTTAAATACCTATATATCTAATTGCGTGTGCTTCATTAGTAGGATCGAAAGGCTATATATTATACTGTTTAAATACCTAAATATCTAATTGCATGTGCTTCATTAGTAGGATCGAAAGGTTATGCCTGGACAAGCTGGCAGCCCATGAAAGAAAACAGCCAGAACTGACTAGAGACCAAGACATCAGCTCCAGAGAAAGTAGAGTGTTTTGCTTCTCATCCACCTGTGCCCCTTTTCTAAGCCTAGGGAACAATCTGCGGAAGAGGGGGCGTGGTAGAATGTAAGGGCTTCGATTGGGGTTAATGGTGAAACTACAACAATATAGACTGGACACTCATTTGATCAACTTGATTGAACATACAAGCCCCCCCTGCTGGATGGTGGGACCCATGAGCTGTGTGGGTTTGGGCACAACTGCTTGCAAATTGGTTTTACATGAAGGATGCTTGTACTCACAAATTATCACTTATTGTTAAAAAAAATGAAAACAAAACAAAACAAAAAAGCAGAGAAAGATGCAGAAAACTTACGGCAGAATGCATGATCTGGGATGGGTAGGGGTGGGGTGGGGGGAAGGGAAGGGGATATATGCCTGAACTGAATTGGAAAATGATGTATGAAATACACAAAACATCAATTAAAAAAAAAAAAAAAAACAATAAAGCAAAAATTGGTAAAAAAAAAAAAAAGAGATTTGGGGGATTCATATAGATGAACACAGTTTGTTCTTTGTTTTTAATAATTTATTTACTGTTTTAATTTTATGTGTATGAGTGTTTTGCCTGCATTTATGTAAGTGCACCCATGTCATGCAATGCCTGAAAAAGTTAGAAGAGGGGGTTGGATCCCCTGGAACTGGAGTTACAGACAGTTGTTAGCCACCAGGCGGGTACTGGAAACAAACCTGGGTCCTCTGCAAGAGTGACTAACCAGTGCTCTTAACCGCTGAGCCATTTCTTCAGCCCCCTGCACAGTTTGTCTTACGAGATGGCCAGGAGCCTTTGGAGGTCAGAGATGGAATGTCATGGTTTGAATATGAACTGTCTCCATAGGGTCAAATGTGGAATGTGTGGTCCTAGCTGGTGCTGCTGCTGTTTTGGAAGGTGGGGTGGTTTGAATGAGAAGTGTCCTCACAGGCTCATGTATTTGAACCCTTGTTCCCCAGCTGGTCGTACTGTTCGGGAAGGTTATGGAACTTTTAAGAGGTTGGAACCTTGCTGGAGGAGGTCCCTGGGGGCAGGCCTTAAGGTTTTTGTAACCTGGCCCCACTTCCTGTTCTTTCCCTCTTCTTCCTATATGTGGATTAAGTGTGATCCCTCTTCTTCCTGACTGCCAGGCAAACCTCACGCTCCTCCTCCCATGCCCCCCTCCATGACGAATGACATCCTGTCTGGAACCCTAAGCCAAAATGAACCTTATCTTCCCTAACTTGCTTTTTGTCAGGGTATTTTATCACAGCAACAGAAAACAAGACTGAAACCTTAGGAGCAGAGCATTGCCGGGTCACTGTGGAGTGGCTTTGAGGTTATGCTTGGCCCCCAGGTCTGTCCTCCCAGCCTTCTGATCATCAAGAGGTGACCGGCTTTGCACCTCCATGCCTTCCTCCACACTGTGAGCCAGAAACAAGGCAGAGTACCCAGAGACACGAGATGCCACCATCCATCTTCCCTCCTTCAGTTTATTCTCTTGGGTATTTTGGTTCTAGACATGCCACAGTAACCAGTACAGATAGTAACCACAGCGCCAGTCTACAGTCTCCCCCCAGCCCCCATTTCCTAGGCCGTGCAATTAGCACTAGCTAATGGAATAGCCACAGTCCAAGCTTTAGAAGCTACTCTCACTTGCTCTTTCTGCTGGTCAATGCAGATGACAGAGGGCCTACTTCATGGTGGAGCACAAATGGAAAGATCCAGGACTCTGACATCTCCATGTGAAGGAGAGCCACAGACAGACAAGGGACAGTTACTTACACTTACTTTTGTGGTGCCTGACCAGCAGTATCAGAAGAAACAATAGACACAAAACTTCTGTTGTGGATTCAATTGAAGTTCAAATTTCTATTGTGTTCAAACCAGTCTATATTCTGTGGTCTACTTGTTACTGCAGCTGAGGTTAACAGGCACTTTCCATAGCACTAGCATGAAGTGACACTCTGTATCTTCTGCAGCTGGCAATGGTTTATGACATTGGCCAGGGCCTCTCTCCTCCAGTGGAGCATGAATCTCTAACATCAGTCATACTTTTCCCTTGGGTAAACTGAGGTCGTTCATCAGACATATCTCAGTGCACATGTAGAAATAGTCACTAAAGTCATAATGTTATGAGGCATGGCCCTCAGGAAGAATAAGGTGCAAAGAATCTACTTTCACACAAAGGATTATGATGTGATGAAAAAGGATTGAAGGGGGGTCTGTTTTGAATGGAAACTGGAGCCTTGCTGGAGGAAGTAGGATTTTTTTTTTTTTTTGGTCTTTTTTGAAACAGGGTTTGTTGGGCCCTGTGGGCCCTAGAGAATGTGGCCTACTGTAACCCCCTGAGCCTGACTAGACTTTAGCGACCTGACTCTGGCCGTCACTTCTGCATAGGAGTGACTCAGCATAGCCCGACCTGAAAACACCTATGACCGATGTGGCGAGTTACTATTGGCCCAAAGCTATCCCCCCACTCTATGTATCTCCTCTCCCGCCTTCCTTTTTCCACCCCTCCCACCAAACATATATAAGCCGCTGCCTGACGCAATAAAGTGAGCCCTTGCTTTGACGAGACTCCCAACCCCCATGTGGTTCTTTTCTTTTCGGGTAGTTGACACTCGCCATCCCACTCAGGCCTGGAGGAGAGACAGGCTGGCCCGGCTCTCCTCTCTGCCCTACCTGCCAGAGGACCCGGCAGACATTTCCCTTTAACTCTAACTGGCCTGGAACTTACTATGAAGACCAGGCTGGCTTTGAACTCACAGAGATCTGCCTGCCTCTGCTTCCCAAGTGCTGGGATTAAAGGTGTGTGCCACCATACCTGGCCAGGAAGTAAAATTTAATAAGGTAAGGTGTCCCAGCTGCACACTTCCCCTCCAGGATGGATTGTCTTCCCTTAAACTGCAAGCCTAAACAAACCCTTCCTCCCTTAAGTCACTTCTTCCAGGCATTTGGTCACAGCAACAAGAAAGCAGAACCCTCTTCCCATCTGTCCCTTCTACCAGAGAGGACACAGCTTTAAAACAAAATGTATGTGTACTAGTGTCTTGCCTGCACATATGTAAGTGCACCCACGTCATGCAATGCCTGTGGAGGTTGGAAGAAGGTGCTAGATCCCCTGGAACTGGAGTTAGGACAGTTGTTAGCTGCCATGTGGGTGCTGGATTCAAACTCTAGTCCTCTACAAGAGCAGCCAGTGCTCTTAACCACTGAGCCACTTCTCCAGGCCTAAGGAGGTCACAGCTTTTGTCCCCTTCAGAGGACCATGATGTTGGAAGCAGAGAGCAAGCCCTTACCAGACATGGATTCTGCTAGCATCATGATCTTAGATGCCGCAAGCCTCCAGAACTGAGAGAAATAAATGACATAGTCTAAGGTCATTTGTTGTAATGACCTGAACATCTGAGACAGGGAGGTCCCATTGCAGAGCTTCACCTGTGCTAACTCAGTATCCACAACCCAGAGATGCAGGAGGTTAGGTCCTTATTTCTCTTTTATGGATGAGTAAATTGAAGCACAGTGAATGGACACAGATCTAGCATGAACAGAGGGAGTATTCCAAGCCAGGCATGCTCGGGTCAGAGCTGTTGATGAGCAGGAAAGGAGGCTGTATTAGTTCTCTGTCCTTGTGATAAACGTAATAACCAAGGCAACTTATAGAAGGAAGAGTTTATTGTGGTTACAGTTCCATGGAGAGAGGAGGCATGGCAGGAGCTGGGCAGAGCAGAAAGCTGAGCGCTCTAATCTTCAAGCAGGAAGCAGGGACGGAGTACAAATGGATGTGGCTGTGAAGCCCACCCCCCATGATGTGCTTCCTCCAGCAAGGCCACCCCGCAGTCAGACGGGCTGAAGTTGTGGAGCTGCTGGCTCCCCTGACCCAATGAGCTGAAGAGCCAGCTTTGGGACTGATAGCCCCACAGCCAAGCATGGCTGCAGTGAAAGCCGGGGGACCACATCAGATGGTGCAAATCCATGAAATCGGTTTATTCTACGTAACAGGCAGCTTATACAGATTTGGGGGAGGGCAGCTGCTACGTCGCATGACATCACCTCCTAGTGGCCAATCTTTGATCTCCACACCATCATGTGTCATCCCATTTCGTGGGGCATATTCAGAAGAAGGGTATGGTGACAAGCAAACTGACTTGTGACTTCTGAGAGCCTGCTAGCTGAAAACAGGGTGTGTCCTGCATCCTAGCGTGCTAAGCAGATTGATAGCCTGCACACACTCAAAATACATCTGAGTCCAGGATTGTTGCCCCACACCTAGGGATTTCATAACCTTCCCAAATAGCACCACCAACCTAGCAAGTATTCGGGTATGTGAGCCTCCAGAGGACACCTCATTCAAACCACCACATAAGCCGACGAGCCAAGGGCAGCTCCCAGGTTTTTAGCCTGGTCACTGACAACTTTGGGGGCTTCTGTTTTCCAGACAAGCCAGGCTGCATGCCAGGCCTGACCCTAACCTCCTGACCAGGCCAGCATTCTGGGTGGCCTTGGATTCTCTGTGGAGGGTCTAGGTGGCATTAAAGCTGCATGCGCACGTGTGTTTTTGTGTGTGTGTGATGCAGATGGCTCCACCCACACCAACTACACTCATCCCTTATTGTAAAGTTCTGCCTGGTGACAGGGTGCACTGCTGCCATTGATAACACTGCATGTAAGGAGCCCCCAGGTACACAGGGGCTGAGCCAGGACGAAGTCCAGCCCCAGGCTCCCATTTCTCCATTTCGAGATAAGCCTCTGTCTAGTCTCTCACTCCACCTCCTTTGGGTGCCTGACCTTCACCTGGGCTGAGTGGATCTGTCATGGTGCCTGGGCTGGGAGCCAGGATGTGGGGGCTCCCAGGGCACAGGCCATAAGGAATGGAAGGGCTGGGAGTGAGGGGCAAAGGAAGGGCAAGGCCAGCTTGCTGGGCATCCTGCGAATAGAGACCTGAAGCTACCACATGGCCTCAGGCAGGAAAGGAACTGAGAGGCCTCTCAAAATAGAGCAGCGAGTGGCTGGCTGCGTTTCCCAGCTCCCACCATCTGGCCAAGCCTGGGCCAGAAGAGAGGCAGGGGAGGGGAAAGCCAGTGTGTAGATGAGCCCCAGCCTGTGGAACTGAGCTTACTAGGGTGCCCACCATCCACCTAGCACCTTCTCCTACCAGGCTTGGTGCTCATGGCCTTTGACTCTTCTGGCATCATTGAGAGGCAATATCATCTGACAGATAAGTTAACCAAGTCTCAGAGAAGTCATGGGACATGTCCAAGGCTACACAGCTTGAGGGTAGCAGAATTGAGCTGGTAGGAATCCTGGGCTAAATTATCCCCACACCTTTGTGGATGGCTATTAGATGAAGTGATGTGTGTAAGGCTCGACAGAGAGTGCATTTGAACAATGCTCTGTAATTTGTTCGCTATCATTAGTCATTGCTGTAGCCATCATCTCTGTTGCTATCAACACAAGGTCCTGTGTTTGGCACTGGATCTGTAAGAGGGTCTATAAAAACAGAGGCCTACGCCGGGCGTGGTGGCGCGCGCCTTTAATCCTAGCACTTAGGAGGCAGAGGAAGGCGGATCTCTGTGAGTTCAAGGCCAGCCTGGTCTACAGAGTGAGTTCCAGGACAGCCAGAGCTACGGGGATACCCTGTCTCAAAAAGACAAAAAATTAAATAAATAAATAAATAAATAAATAAATAAATAAATAAATATAAAAACAGAGGCCTGCACTCCAAGATTTCAGAGTGCTCGGAGCAGTCAGAAGTCAGAAGTCACACCTTAGAATAAGTTACTGTTGTATATACTGTCTTTGTAATAGAAGGGAGGAGACTTCCTCTTGAGAAAGCCAAGTCCATGTCAGAGAGGGTCTCACTCTGAAAATTCTTGCTAGGGAAGCCACAGTCAGGGAAATTCTTCCATCCTGCTTTGTTTTCTTGGGAGGAGATGGAAATAGGGTGACAGATCTGACCCCGAGTTTCCACAGAGATCCTTTCAGATTCTGGAAATTCCCTGCAAGAGGTGGAGAAAGAAGTGTCCATTTACAAGGAGCCTCGCTTGCCAAAAGCACACTGTTCCCACCATGTCCAGCTTCAGCCCTTCTCCTGGGATCCCACCAGTCTGCGGCGTGGACCCAGGGCTTCAGCTCTCTTGATCATGCTCCCCTGGGAAAACAGCCAGTGCTCCCACGAATCAGAACAGTCCCTGGTCCTGGCCTGGGTGACCTCAGAGGGAGGCTGGGCCAACCCGGGTGCAGCTGGGGGAGGGGGCTTGGCAGGCTGGTGACCCAGATTCTACTTCCTGTCCTGCTTCCCTCCATTCCCAGACAGCAGCTGTGGTTGGAACTGGAACAGACCTCAGGGCAGCCGGGAAACACTACACCAGATCTCTGCTGTTAGCCGGCTCCAGCTGCACCCAGCCTCTCAAATGGGCACCTGCAGCCCCTCCCCATGGACGCCCAGTCCCTCTCCATGGACACCCAGACCCTACCCATGGACACCCAGTCCCTCCCCATGGACACCCAGCCCCTCCCCATGGACACCCAGTCCCTCTCCATGGACACCCAGACCCTACCCATGGCCATCAGTCCCTCCCCATGTCCATCAGCCCCTCCCCATGGACACCCAGTCCCTCCCCATGGACACCCAGTCCCTCCCCATGGACACCCAGTCCCCATGGACAACCAGTCCCTCCCTATGGCCATCAGCCCCTCCCATGGACACCCAGTCCCTCCCCATGGACACCCAGTCTCTCCCCATGGACACCCAGTCCCTCCCCATGGACAACCAGTCCCTCCCCATGGCCATCAGCCCCTCCCCATGGACACCCAGCCCCTCCCCATGGTCACCCAGTCCCTCCCATGGACACCCGGTCCCTCTCCATGGACACCCAGTCCCTCCCCATGGACACCCAGTCCCTCTCCATGGACAACCAGTCCCTCCCCATGGCCATCAGCCCCTCCCCATGGTCACCCAGTCCCTCCCCATGGACACCCAGCCCCTCCCCATGGACACCCGGTCCCTCCCTATGGACACCCAGTCCCTCCCCATGGACACCCAGTCCCTCCCCATGGACACCCAGTCCCTCCCCATGGACACCCAGTCCCGGAGGGACCGGGTGTCCATGGGGAGGGACGGGTGTCCATGGGAGGGACGGGTGTCCATGGGGAGGGACTGGGTGTCCATGGGGAGGGACTGGGTGCCATGGGGAGGGGCTGTGGGCCATGGGGAGGGACTCGGGTGTCCATGGGAGGGACTGGGTGTCCATGGGAGGGACTGGGTGTCCATGGGAGGGACTGGGTGTCCATGGGGAGGGACTGGGTGTCCATGGGAGGGACTGGGTGTCCATGGGA
>VZQC01001310.1:646072-668659 GCA_009823505.1 Rhizomys pruinosus
CCCTCCCCATGGATACCCGGTCCCTCCCCATGGACACCCGGTCCCTCCCATGGACACCTGGTCCCTCCCCATGGACACCTGGTCCCTCCCATGGACACCCGGTCCCTCCCCATGGACACCCGGTCCCTCCCATGGACACCTGGTCCCTCCCCATGGACACCCAGTCCCTCCCCATGGACACCCAGTCCCAACTGGACCACAGAGGACATCCTGCTTCCATTCCTACTTCACAGGACAGAGGCCCGGAGTGGCTCAAAGATCTTCCCAAAGCTATGGAGTGGGTGGGTGTCAGAATTCACCTTCATCTAGCTCTGTACCTTCTGACCCCCCAAAACAGTCCATAGGCACTGAGTGGATTTGCCAGGAGGGTGTGGTGGCTCAAACCTTTAATCCTAGCACATGGGAGGCAGAGGCAGGCAGATCTCTGTCAGTTCAAGGCCAGCCTGGTCTACAGAGTGAGTTCCAGGCCAGCTGGGAGTAAAAGGAGACCCTATCTCAAAAAGACAAAAAAAAAAAAAGAAAGAAAGAAAGAAAGAAAAGAAAAAGAAAAAAGAAGGGTGCCCAGATGGCTGGTAAAGGAGGAACTCCTGCTAGGTGTGTCCCGTCAGGACACACAGGTCAGAAATCCATTGTCTGGGCCCTGCCATGCCCATGCAATGGCCAGAGTTGAGGTGTGGACACCCCTGGAGACAGTTTCTCTGGACCTTTCTGAGGGGCTCTCTCTCTTTCCTCTAGGCCAGAGAGTTGTGGACACACTAGCATTTAGCAGTAGATGCTTGACAGGGTGATGCGTCCTGAGATGGGTCCACATTTCAGGCCGAGTCAAGGTTGGTTACTTGTGGGGGAGGGGGGGAGCCAACTAGCAACCCAAAGAATGTAGGATGCCAGTGGGCAGACACCTGCTCGAAAAAGGCAAACCACGCTGAGGTACACACATCTGGTGGGAGGAAGGACGGTGGGCATGTTTGAATCTAGGTGGAGGGTGGTCCCAGGTTAGGGGTGTGGCTGGCTTGTTTTCTCAGCCAATTAAAGAATTAAAGAACAGGAAAAATCTCAGACACAGCAAAGAGCAACAAGCAACAGATTTTATTAAAAGATGAAGACTCACACCCACACAGAAAAAAAGATTCCTCATGAGTGGGGAGGGGATTCAGAAACTGTTAAATCCAAGTCCCCCTGGTTAGGCCTGGGGTTTTTAAGGTTTCACTGGATCCCTCCTCCCCTGATTTTGGATTGGTCAACTTAAACAAACAAGAGTCGGCTGATAGATTTAGGACGGCAGATGAACAGGTTTCTAGGTTCAAGGTCTTATCTGAAGTTATCTGGACTGATTGGCTGGAAAAGGGGTCCTGCTGGCCGGAGGGGAGCCCCCAGGTCTTTGTCTCAGACCAAGAAGATGGAAGTGCTCCATCTTTATCACTCATCAGCAGTCCTTTCCCTGTCTGTCTACCAGTCCCCAAAATATGGCTAGCTCAGACAGGTGACATTTAGCTGAGCTGAGTATATGAGAAAGAATAAATCAAGCCCTAGGAAAGGGTTCTTCCAGGTAGAAAGGAGCGGCTGGGGCAAAGACCCTGAGATGAGCAACAGCTAGGCATTGTCACCCAAGAAAGGCCTGATGGGTGGCTGGGGTCCCATGAGGCCGGCCAGGGCCAGTTATACAAGGTCTCATGACAAGCTTGGATCTTGATCTGAAAGCAGTGTGAAGCCAGCCAAAGGTTGTAAGAGGATTGCTGGGTCTGGTTAATGGCGGTGGGAAGAGGGAGAGGCAGGGAGAGGTGGAGAGATGCTGGCGGCCCTGTTGATGGTAATAAGAAGGGTACTGTTTGAAGAGAGCTTGAGATGGCCAGATGGCTGGCTGCACAGGAGTTGCTGAGTGTGAAAGACAGAAGGAAAGGCCAACTCCTGGTCTCTGTCTTTAATAGCTGCGTGGATGCTGTTCCCAAGACAGTTGACAATAATCATGGCCAGCAAGCTAGAAGATCCTCCCTGGGGAGAGTTCAGAGACAGGAGGATCCTGGGGAAGGCACCAGACCGCAGCCCCAGAGGACCAGCAAGCAGCCTGACTTGGCCCTTAGCTCTGTTCTCACGGTGGCTATAGCTCAGGGTCCCGGACCTGCTGGGAGGACTCAGTGAGTATTTGTGGACGGCTGTTTGCTCCGAAGCTGAATCAGCTCTCTATCCCCTGGCAGACTCCGCCCTGGAACTGTGCAGCCCTACCTCTCAGCTGCTCGCCTTCCCTGTTTCCTGCCAGGAACCAGAGCCCCCAGGAATAAATCATTAACTGGAACCACCTCTCTCAGCCGGCTCTCCATTTGCAAAAACATTTTGCCTCCATTATCTTGAAGGATGCTTAAAAGCACCCTGGGTGGTGCACAGACTCAGGCGGAAGGGCTGCCCTGGGGAGGGTCTGGTACTCTGGAGGGAATCGGGCCTCCTGTCGCCTTCTACCCAAGGACATATAGGGCTCTGACAACCTCCTGCTCCCCAAGGACACTGCATTTAAAACATCTAAAGAGAAGGAATCTGCCTTAGTCCATTCAAGCTGGTAAAGAAAACACTAAGAGCTGGTAGCTGTAAACAACAGAGCCCTATTCCTCATAGCTCAGGAAGCTGGAAGTCTAAGGTCCCGGAGCCAGCAGAGGCAGAGTCTGGCCAGGACCTGGTTTACATAGATGGTGCCTTCTCAGGGGTCCTTGGATGGTGGGAGGGAAGAATTCTGGTCTCTTGGGCATATTACAAAGACACCGATCTACTCATAAAGGATCCATCCTTCTGAACTAATTACCTCCCAGAGGCCCCACCTCCTAATCCCACAGTTTTGGGGCTAGGCTGCTCCAGGTGAATTGGGAGGGGCCTAGAAAGGAGACCTTAACTTAGTGTTAATGGTGATTTTTTTTTTTTTTTGTAATTTTGAGACAGGGTCTCCCTTTAGACCCAGCAGGCCTGGAGCTTGCTCTGTAGACCAGGCTGGCCTTGAACTCACAGAGATCCACTTGCCTCTGCTGCCCAAGTGATTAAAGATATTTTATTTATTTTTTAAATTTTATTTATTTATTATGTGTACGAATGTACTGTCTGCATGTAGGTTTGTGCACCCATGTCGTGCAATGCCACAGAGGTCAGAGGAGGGTGTTGGATTCCCCTGGAACTGGAGTTAAAGATGCTTCTCAGCCGCCATGTGGGTGCTGGGGATCGAACCCAGGTCCTCTGCAAGAGCAGTCGACGCTCTTAACCACTAGGCCATCTCTCCAGCCCCAAAGATGTTTTAACATCTGGCCCAAGGAGTGTGCACATCCAGATGAAGATCAGGGCCCTCAGTCAGGTCAGGGGAGAACTCCTCACCCAGTCTCTGAATGGAGTCCTAGAGGGCTAGCCACCTGTCCTGGCCTTCCAGGTTCTACCATATTCCATGTTGCAGCCTCTTCTTCACCCTAATAACTGCCACAAGTGCCAGAGGTTTAGTGGAAGGAACTCTCTACACTGCTTTGGACAACCTCAGAGCCTCAGTTTTCCCTGCTGACAAATGGGGATTTGGATGAAATACAGCCAGTCCCTTTTGGCTCTGCAAATCTCAGAGACTTCCTTCTTTGAAGGTCCACCTCTGAACTCTCCCCAGGGAGGATCTGAAGACTGATCTGAAGGGGCTGGGGAGCTGTGTTTGGATGCCTAGCCTAGCATGGTGGTACATGCTTGTAATCTCAGCACCGGGAGGCAGAGACAGGAGGAATCTTGGGAAGACACTAAGTCCCTACTAAGGGCTACTGAGAAGTATTAAAGACGACACACTTCCTGTCTCTTCTTGGTGTCTGCTATGAAGGTCTTGTTATTTATTTATTTATTTATTTATTTATTTATATGAGTGCACTGTCTGCATGTAGGTCTGTGCACCTGTGTTGTGCAATGCTGCGCAGGTCAAAAGAGGGTGTCGGATTCCCCTGGAACTGGAGTTAAAGTTAAAGTTAAAAAGTTAAAGTTAAGCCACCATGTGGGTGCTGGGAATCGAACCCAGGTCCTCTGCAAGAGCAGTCGGTGCTCTTAACCACTGAGCCATCTCTCCAGCCCTGAAGGCCTTTTATTATTAACTCCAACAGGGCCCCCTTCAACTGACTTGGCTTAAAGCTTGGAGTTGTGACTTATCAGCACCCACTTCTTTGGGTTTTTTTTTTTTTCTCTTTTTTATTGTTATTAAACTTTTTTCATACATCATACATCATTTATCAATCGAATTTAGAGTCACTTCCCTTTCCATGCCCCCCCACCCCACCTGAGTTTCTACACTCTGCCATGCATGTCTCACATATTTTTCCAAGTCCAGTAAGCACATGTCCTGTCTTGATCTTCCTGTACTGGCCTCCATGATACAGCCTGGGTAGTCTAACAATGGCAGTCTATACTCTGATGAGGCTGAAATCCCCATAGCTGCTCAGTCCACAAGCTGGATGTCTCAGTAGTCCCCATCTGGCATTGAAGGTTTGGAGAATTCTTGGAGAGACATGAGTCCTCAGTCCATATTGGAAGGTTAAAAAGCTGTGTCTCATGTCTTTGAAGAGTGGCAAAAGCAGTGGCAGCCACAGAGTAGATGCACTTGCCAGCAAGAACTGAAGACAGGCCAAAACAACAGTGCTCTCTCTTTTTTCTTTTTGTCTTTTTACTAAGATCTCACGTTTTATATCTGAAGTACAAATTCTCTGGCCTTACTGATTATTTCCAGTTTTACTTCCCTTTTGGATGCTTAAGGCCACACAGTTAGCCCAGATTAACCAAGGTTTTTGTTTTCTTGAGGTCAGTTGAGGATCTGGTCCACAGGGGTCTCTGGGAGTTTTTTGGGGGGGGCACTTCTTTGTTTAAATTGACCAATCCAAAATTAGGGGACAGAAAACCACTAAAACCCTTAAAAACTCAGGCCTTTCTGGAGCCTTTAGATTTTTGGTTTCTGGGTCCTTTCCCCACTTGTAGTGAGCTTTTCTCTCTGATTACATGTATGTATATGAATCTTAATCTTTCAATACAAATTGGTTTGTCTGTTGTTCCTGCTGGTTTGAGACAGAGACCATCCTCAGTTCTGTTCTGGTAGCACTTAGCGCTCCCTGGCCATCTAGTGCTGAAGGACTGAGCTCCAGTTTCAGTGAGAGACTTGTTCTCAAAAAACAGAGTAGAAAGTGAGGAAGACACTTCAGATGAGCCTCTGGCCTACACACACACACACACACACACACTCAGAGAAACACTTATACATGTATATACTACACATATGTACAAGACTGACATGAAGGCCTCTCATGCCCCTGCCACACCATGGCTGTCTAGCACCTCCACAGGAGCTGGTAGCACTGAGCGATGGGACCCCAGAGATCCTGGTCATGTCCTAGCAGACACATACTACCTACTGTCTTACACACAGGCCCATGGCCTCATGCCTAGAATGGTTCCCCCATTAGGCAAGACTGTAACAGGACCTAAATCTGTTTGGAAAACCCATTGTGCAACTCTGTCCTACCCTGGAAGGCATGTGGCCACCAGGAAAGGCGGCCTGGAAGAGCCAGGACCTTCTTTGAAATGAAGATCTTGGCAAGACCCACCAAGAAATGTCCTTTCAGACGTCAGTAACTCTAGGTCACGGCTAATTTACTCAGAGCTGACTGCAGCATCTTGATCTGGTATCCCAGGAGACCAAGCCTTGTGGGGTCATTGTCACGTGGATACAGAACTGTGGTGCCTGATACCCTACCCATAACCCTTCTGTTTTTATCCAGAGGATCTGAGTCTGCAGCCCTGTACTGTGCTTCCTCTCCCAAGGCCAGCAAGGACTGCGTTTTCAGGAACAAGTCGAAGATATTTTGAATCAAGTCTAAATAAAGCAGACAACGTGACAGGGGGTGGAGGGGAGATTTTAGTGGAAGACTGCACACAGCTGTGCTTCCTTAGAACTCAAGGTGTTCAGAAGATAATGCGGTGATCACATCCTTGTTTCAAATACATGCGTGCTAACACGTAATAGACACCGACTAAGTGCCGGCCAGAAAACAGACTAGGCATTGTATTATGTCTCCTCTCTACAAAGTGAGTTTTCTTAACAGTCCTGCAATCGAGAAAACAGAGGCACTGAGGGGTCGGGAGCTGGGATCCAAGCCACATCCTGGCAATTTCGCCCCTGTCTTCTGCCAGGCCCCCCGTGATATGCTGAGCAAGGACATTTAACAAGTGGTTTTTACAGAAGTGACCCCAGGCCATGATTCTTCCATCTGCTCAGCATGCCTTAAAAAGTGGCATCCCCGGGCTGGAGAGATGGCCTAGCGGTTAAGAGCGCCGACCGCTCTTACAGAGGACCCGGGTTCGATCCCCAGCACCCACATGGCGGCCGAGAACCGTCTGAAACTCCAATTCCAGGAGAACTCCAGTTCCAGGGGAATCTGAGACCCTCTTCTGACCTCCGCGGCATTGCACGACACGGGTGCACAGACTTGCATGCAGGCAGTACATTCATATACATACATAAATAAATAAAATTAATTAAAAAAAAAAGTGGCATCCCCTTGTGATCAGTCTGAGAGCATTCTCTGCTTTCCTCTCCCCTTAAAGTGGGCATCCTGCCCCTGCCCAGCACAGCTGGGCTCCCAGGACAGGCCTTTCCTTCCCTTCTCCATCCAACATGACTCCCTAGTGCATCACCCTCCTGCCGGTCCTTCTCTGTCTTTCCCTACAGCCTTGGTCATCACCCAATCGCACCTTCTATCTGCACTTGATGACCTTCCTGAAGGTCAGAACCGTATCCCTGGGCCAGGCACAGAGTAAACACCCAATCAGTGTTCCAGATGGATGCAAGAGAATTCTTCCCCTTATGAATTCTCTTTTTCTTCTCTCTCTCTCTCTCTCTCTCTCTCTCTCTCTCTCTCTCTCTCTGGGTCTCATGTATCTCAAGCTGACCTTGAACTCTTTTTTATTTTTTTCTTTATTTTTGTATGTGTATGAATGTACATGTACTGTCTGCGTGCAGGTCTGTGCACCCATGTCGTGCAATGCCGAGGAGGTCAGAAGAGGGCGTCGGATTCCCCTGGAACTGGAGTTCTCCTGGAATTGGAGTTACAGACGGTTCTTAGCCGCCATGTGGGTGCTGGGGATCGAACCTGGGTCCTCTGCAAGAGCAGTTGGTGCTCTTAACCGATAGGCTATCTCTCTAGCCCTGACCTTGAACTCTTTATGTAGCTGGGGATGACTCAGAATTCCTGCTTCTCCTGTTTCTCCCAAGTGCTGGGATTACAGTTAGGATATAGGTATGTGCTACCATGACCACACATGACCAGTTATGCAAAGATGCTGGGGATGGAACGGAGGGTTTCATGCATGCTAGGCAAGCACTCTACCAACCTCGCTACCTCCCCAGGCTCTCCCTTCGGAATATTCCCTAATTCCAACCTCGTCTCTTGTTCTACAACCAGGTAACTGTTTAGCCCAACATCTGTTCTAAAATCCCTTATCTACACTTATCCTACACCGTAAGTTCTTTGAGAACTAGGGGGAGGGAGATGCACTTGTCCTCTTTGAGGGATAGCATCGGTGAAGACAAGGATTGTGGGGTGGCCCACTCAGAAACCCGTCCGTGGCTCAGGGACTTGTCCCAGCTCTCAGCAGCAACCATTATGAGGAGAACCTCTGCTGGAAAGAACATCCTCTTCAGTGTCATGACACTCAGTTATAGACTGGCTGACCAGAGTGTGGAGGCCTGTACGCTAGCCACTGCTAAGGACAGAGCTGCAAAGTCCCTCCAGCCTCGCAGTGGCCTGAGTGGATGAATGCATCAAGCTTCTTGCTCCCTTGTTCCTCCTTTATCACAGCCTGACTCCAAGAGCACACCTTGGTTATGGCTTTGCACACACCATGTTCCTCTTGGGGTCTACTTCTGGGGGACTGACATTTGTCAGGAGGCTCCCCCCGAACCTGCCGTGTTCTCTATAGGTTCTATGACTGGATGAGGCCAGGGCTCTGCACCCCTGACTCTCAGGCTCATGTTAGTGGGTAGGGCTCTGCAAGCCAGGTTCATGTCTGCAATAGAGACCCAGCCAGGTGCTCAGCAGATGGCCAGAGTCACACACTTTGCAAAGAAGGCAGATAAAGTGGCCATAACATTGTATTTAAAAAAGATCGGAAGCAGTCCAGTGGGCCTTGTGGGGGACAGAGGTTGGGTAGTTTTCTCTGGAGGGGTGGGGCTTCCTGACAAGGGAAGGGGAAGGACCGGCCAGCAGGGCCCCCCCCAACCTGACTCGACAGCTCCCAGGCTGCAGTTAGATTGGGAGTTAGCAAATTAGGAAGAGGGTTGCTGGAGTCCCCTTGGGTCCCAGGTCAGCTCCCTCTGCACTCAAGGGAAGCTGCTGAGGTTTCTGTTCTAGATGGAGGTGGAAAATGAAAAGAAGATGGTGTTCTGAGAAGGAGAAGGGGAAGGGGAAGGGGAAGGGGAAGATGTAGGGCATGGGGATGCCCATCGGCCTACCTTATAACTTTGTCCAAAGGACACAGCATCAAGGCCAGTCCTTCCTAGCCAGGCAGCCTGCCAGGAAAGGCCATCTGAAGCAGGTTGTGTACAAAGGGGCCCAGAGTTTAGTTCAGACTGGCCTCTTGGACCTCAACAGGTAAAGGAGCCTGCCTCCTCTCCTCCTGAAACCCACTCTTAGGGAGGCCACTGGGAGGAGCTGGTTAACCTGGGAGGAGCCACCCTGAGAGAAAGTTTTCATTTTACAAATAAACACCCATCAGAGGTGCCCTGCTGCGTTTTCACATTTTATTCTCAGCATAAACTTGGCTGTGGTGACAGGTCCCGGCTAGCGCACACGCCTAGACGTCTAGCTTCCAGCACCAGTGCTGAGGGGTTCTACCTTGGGCTTTCCTCAGCCCCAGCTGTGCTATGAACGTGTAGCTTCTCAGACCTGATCCCTGCCAATGGTCAGCCACCTATTGGACAAAGCCCCCTGCCTCTTTCCCTCAGTGAGACTCCAGGGAGGCATTCAATTTAGCATCCCAGGGGTCCCCCAAGCAGACCACACTGGTGACCCTCATCAACATGATCGTACTAGTTGCTTTCCCAGCTCATTTCTCTATCCAGTCACTGCTCTATGACATTGAATTCCAAAAAAGTCCACCCTCAGATTCCTGTCTTAAGACGCTTCTGGGCACTTCAAAGGGTGTTCAGTGCCGCTGGGCCTTACTGTCTCCCCTCTACAACCCAGCTGCCTTAAACGTCTGGGTCTCAATTTCCTCTTCTATTAAATAGAGGCCACAATAATAGTACTTCCCTCAATAGTGTGTTGTAAGGACTGGATGGGACAATTCATGTAAAAGTGCTCACAGTACCTGGTATGCAGCATTACCATGCCACATGACAGTTAAAACCTGAGTAAAACATCCTGACTCTCTTTAGTTTTTAAGAGTGGTCCTGGGGGACTGGAGAGATAGCTCAGCGGTTAAGAGCACTGACTGCTCTTGCAGAGGACCTGGGTTCTATTCCCAGCACCCGCATGGTGGCTAAGAACCATCTGTAGTGCCAGGGCATGGTGGCACATGCCTTTAATCCCAGCAGAGGCAGACAGATCTCTGTAAATTCAAGGCCAGCCAGGTCTACATTGTGAGTTCCAAGCCAGCTGGGACTAAAATCTGAGTAACTATGGTTAAACATAAAACAGAGCTAAGTGATAAACACCTTGTGAAAAATTTAGTGATAAGCCAAAGATAATTAACCTTTGTTAGGTTGCTGGCAGACTCCTAAAATGGCAGAGCAGCCCCCAATATTCTAAAATGGCAGGCCTCGGGCCTGTGCCTGTCAAACAATTGTGGGCTAAGCCACCCAGCCCACATCATGGAAACTGCCTATAAAGGCTGCCGACTTCTGCTGGTGGCTGCTGCTCTCTCTTTGATCCCAGCAAGAGCAGCCTAGAAGTCTATTCCCCAATAAACTGCTGTTCCCCATGGAGTTGTCTTGGTCGACGGTCTTCACTGTTCCTCTTTCTGTATATCCTTAATATACAGAGAACTCATACATTATTAAAAGTAAGACAAAAGTACCTTGTGGAAGAGCAGTAATGAACACGAATAGGTAATTTACAAAGAATAAATGTATATATCCAATAAGCATACTCATAGATGCTCATGATGTTAGTAATCATGAATGGAATACTAAGAATGCAACAAATAATAGTTCAATCAGGTAGATCTGTCTGCTGGGCAATATTTTTAGCTTTTTATTAATTTAAATATTTATTCTTTAATTTGGTACTGTGTGACATTTAATACATGTAAAAAGTGTGTAGTGGCCTGATCAGAGTAACTGGAATAAATGCCACTTCATCCACTTACCATTTCTGTGTAAGCAGCTACAGTGGATTAGTCAGTGAGTTATCACCAGCCATGTGCCCCTGTGAGCTGTAGAGTATTCCAAGTTATTCCTGCAATCCAATTGCACCCCCTTCTCTTTTTTTAATCTCTTTGTGTATGTGTGTGCACACGTATGTGAATATACTGGTTCTTAGCTTGCTTTCTATTACTGTGATAAAGCACTCTGATCAAAACCAGTTTGGGGAGGAACAGGTTTATTTAGCTTACATTTCCACATCACAGTCCACCTGTGAAGGAGATCAACCAAGAACTCAAAGCAGGAAGCTAGAGCCAGGAACCGAAACACAGACCATGGAGGAATGCTTCTTACTGGCTTGCTTCTCTGACCCATGCTCAGCTTGCATTTTTATACAGCCCAAGACCACCTGCCAGGGGTGGCCCCACCCACAGTGGGCTGGGCCCTCCCACATCACTCAACAACCAAGAACATGTCTCACAAATGTGCCCACAGGCCAATTCCCCAGTTAAGGTTCCTTCTTCCCAGGTGTGTCAAGTTGAGAGAAAAGATGATAGGACAACCTTGGGTATGTCCACCCCACCTTCCACCTTGCTTTGAGGCAGGGTCTCTTTGTTGTTTTTCCTCTGAGTAATCCAGGCTAAGCTGGCTCAGGGGCTTCCAGGAATTTTTCCTATCTGTCTCTCACTTCCTGGTAGGAGCATTAGGATTACAGACACGTTTTAGACATGTGCTTCTGCATCAAGCTTTCCTGTGTGGATCGAATTCAGATCACACTTGCACAGCAAGCACTTTACTCACTGAGCCAGCTTTCCAGCACAGGCCATTGCCTCTACACCACCTTTTCTCCAACCTCCCTGCACACACTCTCAGGTACTGGTGACCACTGCCCTCTCTGCTCCTAGGAGGTCAGCATTTTAGCTTCCACAAATAAATGAGAACTTGAAGTTTAGTCTTTCTGTGGACAATTTTTCTAATGGTTGACAATATCCTGTGGTGTTAAAGGTGCAGCAAAAAAGGCAGCTGACTTAAAAGTGTAAGTTGTCCAGTCTTTCACAGAGCAGTTGGGTGGCTCACTCAGTGGCACCACACATTTAAGAAGTCTAGCTGGGCATGGGAGTGCAAGCCTTTAATTACACCACTTGGGAGGCAGTGGCAGGTGGATCTCTGTGAGTTTAAGGCCAGCCTAGATTACATAGCAAATTCCAGGCCACCTGGGACTGCAGGGAGACCCTGTCTCAAAAAGGCCAAAGAGAGAGGGGGAGAGAGAGAGACAGAGAGAATTTGTCCTGCAGAAGTCCAAAGCTTCAGTTAATAATGTCCATTATACCATTACATATACAAAATTAATAACACCACAAAATAGCAGTCACCAAGGGATTAAATAAGTAAATTATAGTATATTCCAACCATGGAATTCTAGGCAGGCATGAAGAATGAGTTAGATATGTATGGGACAGCATGAAGAATGAGTTAGATATGTTTGATATCTTCTACTTTCTAGAACATATCAAACAACTCTATGGGAAGATTCTATTTCTGATTAGAAGATACTTTTATATAGCTTCAGACATTTTTGTAATTGCATAGAAAAATCTGGAAGGAATCAAATAGTGATAGTTATTTTGGAGGCCTAAGCTTGCAGACATTTTCTACGTCTAAGTCTCAAGCATCTGCAGTGTTTGGGATTTTGAGGCAGCTACGTGGTCAGAAATTGCTCTGACCCCCATTGGCCACCTGCCCCATTCCCCCGGAGCTACCAGAACATAGAGTAGATATCCTGCAAGTGTCACCGCCCACCTCACAGGACCACGGGGCACAGACTATGCGATTCTCAATCAAAGTGGAGCCTAGAAATAATTGACAATGAAGAAATATCATAATATTATGTGTTTTTGTAAATTAACTGGGTAAAATTATTTACATCAAGAAAAAAATATCTGGAAGAAAAGCAGTAAAAATCTAACAGCTTGGTAGCCGGGCGTGGAGGCGCACGCCTTTAATCCTAGCACTTGGGAGGCAGAGGCAGGTGGATCTTTGTGAGTTCAAGGCCAGCCTGGTCTTCATAGTGAGTTTCAGGACAGCCTGGAGCTCCAGGGAGACCCTGTCTCGAAAAGACCAGAAAAAAAAAAAAATCTAACAGCTTGGGAAATTCTCCTCCCTCAGCCTCCTGAGTAGCTGAGATTACAGGTACAGGCCACCATGCCTGGCTACATTTGAAAAACGTGGGATGGGGGTGGCAAGGGCTCAGAGGGTAAAAGCACCTGCTACCAAACATGAAAGTCTCAGTTTGATCCCACACATAAAAAGAGAGAACCAATGCCCACAATCTGTCCTCTGACCTCCACATCTGCATACACCCACTAAACAAACAAAATGTAACAACAAAAATTTTTTTTTGGTCTTTTTGAGACAGGGTCTCCTGGTAGCACCAGCTGTCCTGGAACTCACTGTATAGAACAGACTGGCCTTGAACTCACAGAGATCTGCCTGCCTCTGCCTCCCAAGTGCTAGGATTAAAGGCTTGAGCCCCCCCCCCACAAATGTAACAAAGTTTAAAAATATATTTGGATTAAAAAAAAAGAATCTATCTAGGAAAAAAATAAAAATATATTTGGGTATGGTTCATATTTTTCCAAGATACACAAATCTCACTTTACTTAGAAACGAAGCCTATGAAATTTAAAGGGATGACCCCCAGCGGCGGTCTCAGTTGGTTATAATTTACCTTTTTTGGGGGTACAGGGTTTCCCTACCTAGCTTGCCTGGAACTTGCTATGTAGATAGAATAAGCTGGCCCCAAACTCATAGAGATCCATTTGCCTCTGCTTCCCAAATGGCCAAAGGCTGGGATTAAATGCCTGTACCACCACTCACAGCTCACAATCCACTTTTTGAGGAATAGAGTGAGAATATTCTGGAAAATGTCTACTTTGCATCAATATACAGTTCAGAGGATACTGTAGATAGGTCCTCAGCCCTACTATGACTTTTTTTTTTTTTTTTGTAGTAACAGCCTGGGACCATCATGAGCAACAGGGACTTCAGCCCCAGCCCCATGCAGACACCCAGGTACCTCCTCCCACTTTGATTCAGTCAGTCTGGCAAAGTAGTCATCAGGAGCATTTTACCTTGGCTTGACATAAATCTCCTTGACTCTGTACATGAGGCTGTTCTTTGACCCCTTTCCCACACCTCATCCAAAAACCATTCCTCATGCAGAAATAGTAACAATAATAGTGCCAGAAGGATTCTCCATTAAACCTCAAATCAGTCAGTTGCACTAAGAGTTGTGCCAGATAATTGGAGGCCTGAAACTCCTTACCAGACCGTCTGACACGGGGAACTCAGAGGACACACGCACCTGGAGAGGTGCAGTCTCCCCGTCTCCACCCAGAAAGTCCACCTGTTTGATATGGGGATTTGAAGCGTCAGGCAGACGAGGCATTTCACCAACCCGAGTGAACATGGTTTCAGTGAGGAGAAAAACATGTCTCCCTGCCTCAAAAGGGGTCAGTCAAGGGAGACAACCAGATCTACCTGGAGGTGTGGGCAGGGGTCTTGTTTAAATTGAAGAAGGGGCCTCTGGGCTCTGACCCCTATCTTGCCAAAATCACCTCATAGCCAAGTCATTGGTTCAAGGACAGCCCTTGTCTAGCTTGAACCAACTAGTGAAGGAAAACTATCTCCTCCTGCTGGCACTCTGTCCGCTGTCAGTTGCCCATTGCATGTGGATTCTAGTTTAGTATTGTACCAACATGATGCCACTCAGTCCTCACACCACCCTGGTCATCACAGCCCCATTCTGCAGGTACGGAGTCTGAGGCTCAGGACAATGAAATGTCTCAGCCCAGGTCTCTCAGCTGGTGTGTAGTGAGGTCTGGTTCAAGCCTGGGCCTCCCTGACTCTGTAGAGAGAGAAGGAGCAGAGATAACCCAGAGGTCTCCTAATTAGCTTGATGCCTTGGTTTCTTGTTGCTGTGACAAATCACCACAGACCTCCTATTTTAGAGCTCAAAGGAGGCTCATTGGGCTGAAGGCACAGGAAGGCTGCCCTGCGCTCTCTTCTGGAGGCTCTAGGACAAACCTGCTCCCGTCCCCTTCTGTCTTCTGAGGCTGCCTGTGCCCCCATCACAGGCTCCCTCCCCCCATTTTGAGGACTAGCAGTGGTCTGCTGAGTCTTGCTGTGCCGATCCTTTGGGTTTTACTCTTCTGCTCGACTCACCTTCATTTAAAGATCATTGTAGTCATCGATACCCAGATGTTCTAGATAATGCAAGATAATCTCATTTTATGGTCAGCAACCATAATTTCACCTGAAACTAATCTCCCCTTGTTATACTAGAACATATCACCCTCAGGTTCTGAGGGTCAGGGCAAGGACTTCTTTGAGGGACCATTATTCTGCCTACAACATTCACAGACCTGTTCATGAGACACCCTCCCCCCAGCCCAGGGTCTAGCTTTCACCTTCCAGTGGAGATAGAGAAATTGGCATCCTGACAAAATGTCTAAGAGACTGAATTATTGGAAATGCGTGGCCAACCACATGGACGACAGTCCTTTCCAGAGACGTCTCCACTCAGAGCAACTCTATCCTGTTCTGTTGGAGTCAGAGAGACTCAGCATGAGGCTACTTATTCACGGGTACCAGACAAATGAAAGGTCCTCATATAAGATACTCAAATGTTACAGAAACAACAGTGTGACACTATAACCTGCCTATCAGTACCCTGGGCACATCTTAGTCCATTTGTCCCAGCCTTTCCTGGCCATGTACATTAGTCTGTTTTCCATGACTATAATGAAATACCCGAGGCTGGGTGATTTAGAAAGAGAAGAGGTCAGCTAAGCTCAGGGTTCTGCAGGTCTGAGAGAAGGATGTTGGGTCCTGCTTAGTTCTGGTGAGAGCCCTATGGAGGACAGCATCACAGTGTCAGGAGTATGTGTGGGAGCACATGGAGAGACAGGAAGCCAGAAGGGAGTGGGACACAGGCTTTTTAATAACTACTCTTTAGAGAGAACGAATTCATGGTCCAATACAAACCACCTAATCATTTCTAGGGCAGCACTTCCCACTAGTCTCCACCTCTTAAAAGCCCCTCTGCCTTCCACACCATTACACCGAACACCAAGCTTTCAACACAGGAAGCCCTGGCTGAGTCTCTCAAATCATAGCCAAACCACACACCACGTGACACAGGCCAACCAGTGAAGATGGACAGAAATGAAGGATACCATTTCCAGGTCTGGCCACAGGAAACCACGTCCAGATGACATGTCTGCTCCTCCTCCTTCCTTGGAGCATCCCATGTGAAAATTGAAACTGGAAATCCAGATCTTTGCTTAGAGGAGAAAAACAAACTGGATCTGGGTTTGACCTTAGGAGCCAGGAACCAAGTTCCATTGTGAACGCCAAGGCTGTGGCTCATTGTTCCTGAGGTTCCCATTCCTATAAAAACCCTTAGTCATGGAAATGTTGCTAAATCTTTCTAGATGAGTTACGTGGTGGATCAAAAGTGTGCACATGCAATACAAATAAGGAAATGCTACCCTGCACTTATCCATGGATGGAAATGCTCAGGTTGACCTGAGTGGGTTCTAACCTACAGCACGGTGACCGCACTGCAGAAAGAATGAATCCAGGGGCTGGAGAGATGGCTTAGCGGTTAAGAGTGCCAACTGCTCTTGCAGAGGACCCGGGTTCGATCCCTGTCCTAGTTTGTCTTCAATTGCTGTGACAAAATACTCTGACCGACACCAACTTGGGGAGGAAAGGGTTTATTCAGCTTACATCTCCTGGGTCACAGTTCATCACTCAGGGAGCCCAAGACAGGAACTTAGGGCAGGAACCTGGAGGCAGGAGCTGAAGCACAGGCCATGGAGGAATGCTGTTCACTGGCTTGCTCCTTTGGATCATGCCCAGCCTGCTTTCTTATACCGTATACAACAACCTGCCCAGGGTGGCACTACTCATTGTGGGCTGGGCCCTCCCATACTGCTTGACAATTAAGACAATACTCCACAGATGTGGCCACAGGCCAATCCAATGGAGCCAATTGAGGCTCCCTCAACCCAGGTGTGTCAAGTTGACACTAAAGCTATCCAGCGCAATCCCCAGCACCCACATGGCGGCTGAGAACCATCTTTAACTCCAGTTCCAGGGGAATCCGACACCCTCTTCTGACCTCTGCAGCATTGCACGACATGGGTGCACAGACCTACATGCAGACAGTACATTCATACACATACAAAAGAAATAAAATTTTAAAAAAAGAATGAATCCATCTTATGTGTCCTCACACAAACAAATATGTGAGGTAGCAGATCATTAATTAGTTTAAGCATATTAATGGCTTCATCATTTTCTGGGCCTTTACTATATATAGTATCTAACTCTAAGAAGCTGGAGAGCTGGGCAGAGGGCTCAGTCAGTAAAGTACTTACCTTACAAAGGTCTGAGTTCAGTTCTCAACACACACACACGTACACACACACACACACACACACACACACACACACACACACACAAACAGCTGGTGTGGTGGAACACATTTGTAATCCCAGCACAGGGGAGGTGGAGGCCGGTGGATCCCTGAGGCTCACTGGCCAGCCAGGTTAGCCTACTTAATGAGCTCTAGGTCAGTGAGACCCTGTCTCAATAAACCAGGGGGATGTCACATCAAGAATGACATCTGAGGTTGTCCTCTGGGCTCCACATATGCACACACAAGTGTACCCTCCCACACACACTAAAATTAACTAATTCATTAAACCTAGAAAAAAGTAGAAATGGTATCGTGATGAAAAGCTATTTGGTAACTTGTTCTTTTCCATAGCAGCAGACCAACCACTTCTTTTGGTACTAAAGGTATTTGGTTTCTAGCAATATCCCATTTCTCCTGCCCCACAATTAGCATTGTTGCTCAGCTTGGATATTGGGTTTCTGGGGTGATGTCTAATGCTGTTGCCGATGTCTCCGCACACACATCTGCACGGCCTTGTGCTGGTATGCAGAGGCTTTGCACCTATGAAACCTTCTGGGCAGCAAAATTTTATCGAAAGAGTTCCCATCCTTCCCAGAAGAATGATTTTTGAAGGCTTACCATAAAAGTGCTTTCCCCCCAGCCGGGCGTGGTGGCGCACTCCTTTAATCCTAGCACTTGGGAGGCAGAGGCAGGCGGATCTTTGTGAGTTCAAGGCCAGCCTGGTCTACAGAGTAAGTTCCAGGACAGCTGGGACTACAGGGAGACCCTGTCTCGAAAAGACCAAAAAAAAAAAACAAAAAAATAAAGGTGCTTTCCCCCAAGTCTCTACCAATGTCAACTCTAGCAGCTGGCATAAGTGCCCACTTTACAAAATCCTTGCCAACACTGGGACCAGCGAGCTGCACCATCTGTGCCCACCTGATAGACAGGAAACGCTGGCTCATTTTTCTTGGTATAGTGAAAATGCTCTGGCAGATGATCATTTTTGCATTGCTATAGTTGGGTGAATTGAAGAACCAGGGTTGAGCCAAGGGGACCAGCTGGAGCCTTGGATTTCTCTAGTTTTGAGGGAGGTGGCCTCTTTCACCTCCTTCCTGAAAGCTGGTGGGGGTGGAGGGATCTTTGCAGCCTTGAAAGACTGATACGGCTTGCAGTACAACTGGCTATGTCAAGGGCTCGACCTTGATCACATACTCAAAGCCTAAGGAAAACAAAATGTCTATCTACAAATGAATAGACAAACAAAATATGGCCTTAAGAAGGAGAGGGTTTTGTTCTGTTTTGTTTTGAGACAAGGTCTCACTAGGTAGGTATCCTTGGCTGACCTAGAACTCACTATGTAGACCAAGCTGGCCTCAAACACAGAGATGCACCTGCCTCCCAAGTGCTGAGATTAAAGGCATGCCTCATCACGCTTAGCTAAGAAATTCTGAGATGCTCTATAACATGGATAAACCTTCAAGACATCATGTCCAATGAAAGAAGACGTGAAAGGAATGGTTCCCTTTATGTGAGGTTTCTGGAATATTCAAGCTCAAAGAGACAGAGTAGAATGGTGGTTTCCTCCTAGGGGGTGGTGGGATGGGGATGAGGAGTCAGAGACTAATAGTAGAATTTCAGATTTGCATAATGGAAAACGTCCAAGATGGTGGTGACGGCTGTTTAGTGATATGAATGGGCTTGATGCCTCTGAGGTACTGATGAGGTGCATCCCCCAACGCCCAGACGCCCTTCCTGCCTAGAGTTATCTCAGACACAGGCAGCACATCTGTGGCTCTCTTCAGATCACCAAAGAGCCTCAGCCTCTCATGGGAGGAGAGGTCTCCTTCACTAAATGCCTGGCATAGGTCAGAACGGTCTATGAGGCGGCAGCCTCTGTCCTCTTACAAAGCCTGCTGAGACAAATTCAGCACAAACAATGGCTTTCTGAACACTTCCCAGCATCTTCAGCCCAGGCAGGCTGACAAGACCTCTCCACACTACCTTGGCCACCCTGCCTCCCCACCCACACTCAAACCTGCTTGCCTCATTGCAGCCCCCGGCGAGGGATGGCTCACTGCAGGTAGAACCCTTCTGTCCACAAAAGCTCGCATTCTAGAAGGTTCCCAGGCAACTAGGAGAGACTGAGGTGCTTCAGAAGCAACCCAAGGAAAGGCTCAAAACTGCCTTGCAGGAGGTATGACACCACCCAGTGCCTTCAAACTGGAAGGGAAATTGAAGGCTACTACCACATTAAAGAATTGGTTTTCACTCTTAATTCTGAGTTATTTCAAACATATAGAAAATGCTTGAACTGTCACCTCTGTGTTCGTCACCTGGAGTATATAGACTTAATGCTTCATCATATTTGCCTCAGTTTCTTTTTTTTTTTTAATTTTTTTTTATTAATTTTATTTATTTCTATATGTGTATGAATGTACTGTCTGCATGCAAGTCTGTGCACCCGTGTCGTGCAATGCCGCGGAGGTCAGAAGAGGGTCTCGGATTCCCCTGGAACTGGAGTTCTCCTGGAATTGGAGTTTCAGACGGTTCTCGGCCGCCATGTGGGTGCTGGGGATCGAACCCGGGTCCTCTGTAAGAGCGGTCGGCGCTCTTAACCGCTAGGCCATCTCTCCAGCCCTTGCCTCAGTTTCTTTTATTTATTTTCTGCATGTACACAAGTTTGTGTGGTACACATGTGTGGTGAGGCCAGAGGTTAATCTCAGGTAACATTCCCCGGGTACCATCCAACCTGATGATTTGTTTTGTTTTGTTTTAGGCAGGGTCTCACTGGAACTCACCATGTAGACCAGGCTGGCTTCAGTCTCATAGAGATCTACCTGCCTCTGCCTCCTGAGTGCTGGGATTAAAGGTGTGTGCCACTATGCCCAGCCCAATTTGTTTTGGGCAGGGAAGTTGTTTGCTTATTTGTTTTGTTTTTTTATTTTTTTGTATGAGTGTTTTGCCTGCATGTATGTTGTGTGCCCATGTCATGCACTGCCCAAATTGGCCAGAAGAGGGCATCAGATCCTCTGGAACTAGAGTTATGGCTGGTTATTAGCTGCCATGTAGGTGCTGGGAACTGAACTCAGGTCTTCTGCAAGAGCAACTGCTCTCTAAGCTACTCTTAATCACTGAGTAGCCTAGGCTGCTGGCCAGTGAGCTCTAGGGAGTCTGTCTGTCTCTACCTCCTCAGCACCAGGATTACCAGTGCATGCCATCGTGTCTGGTTTTATGTGGGTACTGGGGATAGAACTTAGTTCCTCATACTTGTTAGCACTTTGCTAACTCAGCTATTGTCCCAGCCCTCTCTTATTTCTTCTTTTATAAAGTTACAGAAATATGGCTGAAAATTCACCTGTCCTTTAATCTCATCTGCCTTCTTCCCAGGTGATTTCCCAGACATACCTGTGATCAGTTCCAGCCTATGTCTTAATGACACAGCTTGTTCAGTGTCTCGAGTAGCCGACGTTAACACTAAAACCTGCATTTGAAGTATGCTGTAATCACCCAGTGTGAGGTCTACCTTCACCAGGTTCAAATGTACAATGTTTTATTCATTTTAACTACTGCTTAGCCCTTTGTCCTGCATTTATAACAAGATGGCTAGGCTACTGTTGTGTATATAACTGTATCAGGAAGGTTGGATGGGCTGAGGGGCAAGAGAGGTACCCTTTGGCTTTCTTTTTGTTTTGTTTTAAATTTCTATCCTTAGCATTTAGCATCTTTCTTCACAGGAGAAAAGTTTCTTGATGGATCCCAGAGGTGGAATCCTTGGTTGTTCGTTGATAAACATTGTCAACTTTGTTAGGTTTCAGGAAGTTAGTCTTTCATATGGGTGCACCCATTCCCACACAGAGCAGCAACTGTGACTAGACCTGATGGATACAAAGTATTATCATTGTAAGAGTGTTTGCAGTCCTAGTAAGGATTTAGTATCTTGTCAGTAAGGCTGGCCAATAAAATGCAGGAGGGGTACCTCCAGGAACGCAAAAGGGAGACCTCCTTATGTTAGGAACTCATTCGCTGTTAACATGTCCTGTATTGTTACAGTCCATGAACTGCCGTTTGAAACCCTTTGCCCATTTTTCTACTGACTTTTTTAAAATTATTAATTGAGAGATGGCCATGGTAACTATGGACACCATTTGCAATTTTGTAAATTCCCAATATTTCTTCCCCATCTGTGGGGCATTTTTTTATCTGGCATAGGATGTCTTTGTTTAACAAAGGGGCTTTTTATTGTTTTGATTTCAGTACAAAGCAGTCATTGAGACATTTAGCCTGCTTTCTTCTGCAAAGGTTTCTTTCTTTTCTTTCTCTATTTTCATGTTGCTGTGGGGTGTGTGTGACTGTGTGTGTGTCTGTCTGTCTGTCTGAGGCTGATATAGGGATTCATCCTCCTTTGCTCTTTCACTTTATTCTGTGAGGCAGAATCTCTCTGTCAAACCCAGAGCTCACCAAGATGGTTAGTTGCATCAGCCCGTTTGTTCTTGGGATCCACTATCTCCACCTCTAGGGCTGGAATCACAGGCAGACCACCATGTCCACCCAGCATTGCTGTGGGTTCTGGGGATCCAAACTCTGTCCTTACATTGTGTGGCAAGAGCTTTAACCACTTGGCTATCTCCTTAGCCCCTCAAAGGTTCTTAATCTGCCCAGAATGTATAACTACATGAGGTGCTAGGCAGGCATCAACGGGCATTTATGTTTTTCCATCTGGATAGACACTTTCCCAGCAGGAAGGACAGGTTGCACCGTCTGTATGTCCCCCAATCTGTAGTGCTTGTCTGTCTATGCAATCTTCCTGTACGTGTATACATCTGTTTCTAAGTTCCCAAGTCCCTTCCCAGATCTGCTTGTTCCTACTCTGCAGAACACATTGTTTAAATAGCGTTACTTCTTCAGTAAATACTAGTGTGTTGTAGAATGGTGTCTCCATGTTTCTCCAAAATTGTCCTTGCCCTTCCAGGCTAACTGCTCCTCAGTATGAATTTTCTCTAATCCAATATGAGGGATTGATTTAGAAACAAACATTGCCAGCACAGCCCCAAAGTCTCTCTTCTCTACAGCCTAAGTGTATGTGACCAGGCAGTTCCTTCCTGGAATGTGGCCAGCCTCGGGCTCAGTTCCTGCTTCTGTCCCTTTCTAGTCCTTTGACCCTGAACTGGTGACTTCACTTGTTTACGCCCCAGTTTCCACTTCTTAAAATGAGGATAAAAAAAGTAGAATCTGCCTCACAGGGTCACTAGGAGGGTTACCACGTGTAATACTACTCACCTATCCTTAGGTAATTTGGAAACAGAGTTAATGTGATTAAGGGCTTATGCTCTGATGTCAGCTGCCTAGAATAGAACTGTTCTCATCACTCATTCATTAAGACAACAGAACTTCTTTGTTATGAAATGTGACACAGGAGAGGGCCACAAGCAAAGGCAGAACATATCCTGTATCCAGTAACTAGGAAAGTAAACCCAAGATAAACTGCAAAGAAATCAACCTGCTGGCAGCTCCTTCACCCTGTTTCCTGATCGCCACACTGACTCTCACAGCAGCCAAAATGTTTGGTATGCTCTGCCCCCCCCCGACCCCCCCCCCCCCGCAAGATGCCTCAGAGGTAAAGGCTGATGTCACCAAGTCTGATGACCTAAATTGAATCCCCAAGACCCACATGGTGGTGCCATGTTTAAGAACCAAGTCTTGGAATTATCCTCTGGCCTCCACACCGAGCTATGGCACACCAGTAGCCCCCAAACACACATAAATTGGTGTAATAAAAAAT
>VZQC01001310.1:668855-804314 GCA_009823505.1 Rhizomys pruinosus
AAAAAAAAAAAAAAAAAAAAAAAAAAAATTAAAATGTTTAAAATTACTCGATAACTCCCTTTATCTCTATCAACATTTTTGTCTTAAAATTTGCTTTAATGTTGATATAATTGCATTGTTATTTTATTGTTTAGCATTTCCATGAGCTCATTTTCATTCTTTCAGTTGATTTTATGTTTTAGATTATAAGAGATGTCTTGTAAATAGCATATAGATTGATATTTTAAATGTAGTTTGACCATATTTGCTTTTTAATCAATTAGTCCATCAATTTTTATTAAATTTACCCAGTCAGTGTCACACCTACTACCTTATGCTCGACTTTCTGTTTTTTTTTTTTTTTTTTCTTTTTGAGACAGGGTCGTCTTTCTATAGTCTATTTACTGTATGTTTCTTTTTCGTTTTTCTTTTTTGCCTTTGGAAGGGTTGTGAATCTTTCCATTTTCTTTCCCATGGTTAGCATCGGACACATACTCACTTTGTGTGCTCTGGAAGCTGTGATACATATCGAAGACTTGTACAGCTTAGTGTGATTCCATAGCAGTTGTGTTCTATACCACACAAGGACTGCAGCCATTTAGACTCCTTTATTCAGTTTCAGTTATTCACCATTATTTGGTTGCTTGTTCTATGATCTTAAGGGTGTATTGGTGATGCTGCAGTGATTTTACATAATCACTGTTTACTGGTATTTACCTTTTCTTGACCATTTTCTTCATCTCCTTTTGTATGATTTTTAATTTTTCAAGACAGGGTCTTTTCAATTTTTTTTTAATTTATATTTTATGTGTATGAGTATTATGCCTACATGTAAGTGTACCACATGCCTGCAGTGCTCCCAGAGGCCAGAAGAGGGTAGCAGATCTCCTGGAAATGGAGCTACTGACGGTTGAAAGCCACCATGTGGATGCTGGGAACCAAACCACGTCTTCTGCAAGAGCAGTTAAGTGTTCTTAATCACTGTGCCATCTCTCCAGCCCCTCCAAGAGAGGGTCTTATGTAGATCAGGCTGGCCTGGAATTCATTAGACATTTGAGGATGACCTTGAATTCCAGATCCTCCTTATCTCCACATCTCAAGTGCTGGAGTTTGAGGTGTGTACCACCATGCACGGCTCATCATTCTTTCCTGTGTTGTCTATTCTTCCACACATATTTTCCCTTCTGCCTGAGATTCCTTTAGAATGCTTGAGTAAAGAGGTGTTTGTCTGAAAACTTTTCATTTTGATTTGATTCTTTTTTTTCAGCTTTTTTATTATGAAAAGGTAGGCATAAACAAAAGAAAATACCTAAACTAATCTAAGGAACCCCCACCTTGTATACCACAACTTAATTTCTATTTAAGCATTTAATAGAACCCAAGGACAGCCCTGTTTCCTGCACCCTCTGGCTGGTCCTTCACTCTGAATTGCTCAGCAAACCTAAACCATCATTCCATTTCACCTGCAAATATTTTTGTAGTATCTCTTCAAAGAAGAGGACTCACTCTTTAAACACAACCACATCATCTGCCTGGAAAAGCAACAGCAATGGCGGTTACATCATCTCGTATCCACATTCCCCCAACTGTCTTATTAATTTTTTAATTGCGATTCAAACAATTTCTTTGTCTGGTTACTGGCTCACTTTTTGCCTGTTTCTGTAGGTTTTCTGTTGTTGTTGTTGTTGTTTCCCCCCTTGTTTTGCTCTTGTTGTTACTGAAGCGACAGTCTGGGGTACTGCAGTCCAAGGTACTGCAGGCATTCCCGCAATGTTACTCCATGAGCTCTTTGCTTCTCTGTGTTTTCTACACATTGGCAACTCTGTTGCATAGGGGAGATTGTGTTGCCTAGGTGAGATTGCATGTTTCATCAGGAAGCAGGCAAGGTCTACTTCCTGCTCTTTGGAGGATATAAACAGGGGCCCAAGACAATTTCTGAGACCCATCCATTCATCAGAGGTTGGAAATGGTGGTGTAAAGGGCTAGGTATTAAGAGCACAATGATGATCCCAAATTCCAGAGGCTAAGGTAGGAGAATTTCAAGTTCAAGTTCAGCTTGTTTTCAACAAAAACACTTTTTTTTTTAATTTTTAAAAATCTATTTATTTCTGTTATGTGTATGAATGTACTGTCTGCATGCAAGTCTGTGCACCCGTGTCATGCAATGCCGCGGAGGACAGAAGAGGGTGTCGGATTCCCCTGGAACTGGAGTTCTGGAATTGGAGTCTCAGACGGTTCTCGGCCGCCATGTGGGTGCTGGGGATCGAACCCGGGTACTCTGTAAGAGCGGTCGGCGCTCTTAACCACTAGGCCATCTCTCCAGCCCTCAACAAAAACACTTCTATGAAGAGAAACTTTTCTACATCAAATCATTTGCTAATCTGGAGAATTTTTACAGAGAGAAACAGGAGAAATGATTCTCTCCCTGTGTTTGGCATTCTCAAGTATAATTAGTTCTTTGGCTCCTCCCAACAGTTAGTGTCTTTTATGAACTCGTAGAGCTAAGCATATGTGATGTGCTTCAGTCCAGTGTAGTGGCACCTTTAAGATGTGCTTATTGTCCCATAAATTTGTAGTATTATGCTAGATTCAAATGTGTGATTCCAGGGTTTTTACAGAATCGCATCAATCACTCTCCCACACCACCAAGTACAGTTCTCTATGGTGCCGATGTGTTCCTTCATTAACTTGATCCTACATGGAGCAGATGAGGCTCAAGTGTGCAGATGGTAAGGAGGCATTGCTTCCCTGGGGAGCAGGTGCTGAAAACCTCCTTGAACTCTGGGCCCTGGGCTTTCCCTACCTGGCCTGATCCACACCTGTACATACGATGCATACAACCCTCCCAGAACAGCAACACCAACTCCAGTACCCACAAGGCAATTACTAGAAAGAGCCCAAGGCTTGGCAGTAGTTTTAACACTGTTGTTCTGGGTGTTTTCTATTCATGTATGCATTCTTTTAAGGTGTGAAGTGATCACTGTGCTGTGTGTATTTGAAATAACTCCTTTCTGTGTTGATAGGGCACTATCTAGATACATAAATGGTCTACCTGTTTTCACTTTTAATTCTAGGGATTCATAAATTTAATTCTGTTTTATAACTGTGTAAGAGATTATATACTTTCAAAGTCAAATGTATAAAACAGTTATTCAAAGATGCCTAGCCTCTGTTCATGACACTCTTCTTTTCCATTATTCTCCTATTTATTCTCTCTTATCAAAAAGTTACAGCTTGCATCCTTTGTGCCTTTTTGCTGTGGTCTCAGATGAAAGGTAATGTACTACATGTGCCTTCAGTAGTTAATATGCCCTGAATTCCCTCTAGAGAACCATATGGAGACATTCTCCATTTCTTCTTACATTTGTGCAGTCTTCTATGATGCTATGTGTCACGCACCATTCCTTCAACCGTCCCCATTGATGAAGTCTTTCAGGAATTTTCTATTGCACATTATATGATATTGTAATGAACAACTTGGGCCATTTGTCTTTTAATTTTTAAAATTTTTCCTGAAAAATATTGCTTTGAAATTCCCAAAGTATGTTTCCACGGGAAACATAATTCTACATTGGCATTCACGCTTTTTAGCACGTATTTTAGAAGTCAGAGATCTTCCCAGCTCTCTTGCAGCTAGACAGTCAACTCACAGTCTTACTGTTGCACCTGTGCACAGTCTTTTTGCCTTTGCTTATTTCAATGCCTTTTTTTTCTTTTTTTATATTTTTTTATTTATTTCTGTATGTGTATCAATGAACTGTCTGCATGCAGGTTTGTGCACCTGTGTCGTGCAATGCCGCGGAGGTCAGAAGAGGGTGTTGGATTCCCCTGGAACTGGAGTTCTCCTGGAATTGGAGTTTCAGATGGTTCTCGGCCGCCATGTGGGTGCTGGGGCTCAAACCCGGGTCCTCTGTAAGAGCGGCCGGCGCTCTTAACCGCTAGGCCATCTCTCCAGCCCAACCTTTTTTTTTTTCTTTCTTTATCCATGGTTTTATGCTTTTCTTCAGACTTATTCAGGTTTTTTGGATCTGTAGATTGCTTTCTTTAATCAATTCTGGGACATTTTCAGCCATTCTCCCTTCCACTGTCACCTTTGCTTTGGCTCTATTTCCCGTCTTTGTAGCACTCTGACGAAAACAGACTTTAGGTCTTCCAACTGCTCCCTTTCTATCTCTTGCCATTGCTTGTACAATGTATTTCTCCGATTTCATTGCTGAATTCTTGATGTTTCCTTCTGACCCACCTAATACATCATGAAAGGGAACTGGGCAAAGATGTCAATGTCAGAAGATGAAGATTAATGGGTATATATGATACTGGTTGCTGCTGTGACAAAGTGCAACTTATACAAGGAAGGGCTTATTTTGGCTTACGGTTTCAGACAGGTCAAGTCTGTCAGGCAGGGATGCACGGCATCAGACAGCCAGAGCAGGAAGCTGAGAAATCACAACCACACACAGGAAACAGAAAGAGCAACCTGGAAGTGGGTTGAGGTTATAAACTCTCAAAGCCCACCCCCAAAGCCCACCCCCAGTGATGCATCTCCTCCAGCAAGGCTGCACCTCCTTAAAGGTTTCCTCCCCAAACAGCGCCACCACCAGGGGCCCAAGTGCCCAGTTACATGAACCTATGGGGGACGGTTCCCATTCAAACCACCAATGGGGGAAACATTAGAGGCTGGCTACTGCCATCTGTCCCCTGGTTTTAATTATCCATATAGCTCCTACATGTAAGATATACTCTATGCCAAGATCCCCAAAGTCCTCTCCTATTACAGCACCAGCTTGAAATCCAGAATCTCATCGTCTCAGTCGGGGCAGCTGCAGAAGAAAAGCCTAGGAACCTGAGGACGGCTGCTTGAATACATTTCTTCTCAATCTTAGACCCAAGAGCTACAGAGGCGAGTTACCTTGTCCCCTACACAGACAATAAGCAGCAGTGGTAAGATATAGAAATCACTGTTGTGAAGTGGCAAACGGATGACATAAAGAAATCACTGAGCAGCAATAATACAGTCCACACAACAAATGGAGATTCCTCAAGACTCGATCTTGGTCCTGTAAAGAAGTGCTCTGTGCTCTCCCATGGTGCGGCCTCCCATGGTGCGGCCTGCACCCCTAGCTTTACCCTCTGAGTCACCCTTCCACTTCCATGTGAGGCGGCACATGGGTGCTGGTTGGGAGTTTTCTTTGTCAGCTTTCTGTAAAAAGTTGGAGGGCCCAGATCATTCTTTTTTTATTGCAAGCATCATCCGTCCTGTTCAGATTGAGTGCTTGATACTTCTGTTGAGAGAATTTCTTTGAAAGCTTCTGCATATCATATTAAAAAACATTTTAGGGGCTGGAGAGATGGCTCAATGGTTAAGAGCTCCGATTGCTCTTACAGAGGACTGGGGTTCGATCCCCAGCACCCACATGGCAGCTGAGAACCATCTATAACTCCAGTTCCAGGGGAATCTGACACCCTCTTCTGACCTCTGCAGCATTGCACAACAAGGGTGCACAAACCTACATGCAGACAGTACATTCATACGCATAATAAATAAATAAATTAATTAATTTAAAAAATACTTACTTGGGTTTTTGTTTGTTTATTTGGCATTTTAGACAAGGTCTCACGCTCTAGGCCAAGTTGGATTTTAATTCACTAAGCAGCCCAGGTTCACCTCAAGCTCACGATCTTCATGCCTCAGCTTCTAAATGGCCTGGATTCCAAACATGCACACCTTTTAGAAGCCCGGCCTTTGCTGCAGTGAGCTTGTAAGACTTACTCTTGAAACTCCAGGGATATTCTATCTATAGGAAAACCATTCTCAGACTCTTCTTGGATTTGTTTCTGAAGTCTTAAAGTGTCTGACAGTCATACTCGGGTATTTTTTTGCGGTTTGTTGAAGGGGGGTAGGGCAAAGGGCAGCAGGGTGGGACTCAGAGCCCTAGATGAGATCTTCGTAAGATGCATTTCTTATTTTTAACACTGTTTGCATCTAGAGGAGCTTAGAATTTTCAAATATATCAAAAGTCCACTTCCTCATGTTTACCAGTGCGGCTAAGCTTCCTGCCACTACATTACATGGATTTCTAATTTCCTTAAGATCTCTCTCCCCCCGCTCCTTCTCTCCATTCCTTACCCCTCCCTTCCTTCATTCTTCTTTCCCTTCTTTCCACATTCCTACCTTTCCTCTCGTCCTTACTTGATGCCTCCACAAAAGATACCATTCTTCTCTAAGAAATCTCTTTAGGACATTCAGAATCTCACACACTCTGTCCTTACACCCTCTTCCCATGGTGTAGTTCCAAAATCATCCCTATGTTTTTAGATGTTTTTATAACAGTATCTCACTCCTGGTATGAAGATCTGGATTTACAATCTATTACCATGTAATGAACTTAGCAGTTTTAAACAACAAACATTTATTATCTCTACATTTCTGTATTAGAATTTGAGAGCTGCTTAGTTGGGAGGTCCTGGCTCGGAGTCTCACATGAGGTTGCAATCATGGTATTGGCCAGGGTTGCAGTCGCCTGGGCTTGGATGGAGCTGTGGAAGAGCTGCCTGGGGCACATTCTTGTGGTGTGGGACCACAGGCTTTTGTTTCTGCCACATGAGCCTTTCCACAGAGGTGCTTGGGATGTGGGATGGTGCATTCTACTGATCTCACAGATCAATGTTTGCACACTGTGAGAGCTGACTACTTAAGAATTTGAGTACCAGAGGCAGGGATCATTAACCTGTGAATATGAAGTTATTTGTAAAAGGGATCTTTGAGTATGTAATTAGGATATAGAGCTCAAATTATTTAAGTAGATCCTAAGTCCAACAATAAAGGTCTTTTTAAAAGATGTGTGTATGTGTGTGTGTGTGTGTGTGTGTGTGTGTGTGTGTATGAGTGTTTAAGTGCACTCACCCATGTAGGTGCAGGTAGAGGTAGAGGTCAGAGGTTGATATGGGATGCCTTCCTCTTGTTCTCCATCTCATTCTTTGAAGCAGGATCTCTCACTGAATCTAAAGCCCACAGTTTTGGCTAGGCTGGCTGACCAGGGAGCAACCCAACCCCAAGATCCACTCATCTCATCCCCCAGCACTGGGTTACAGGAATGCACTCCCATGCTTGGTTTTTTATATGTGTGTCAGGGATCCGAACTCGGGTCCCCAAGATTGCACAGCAGATGCTCTACCCACTGAGCCATTTCTCCAGCCCATATGACAAAGGTCTAATAAGAAAAGAGTTTGGAGCACACAACATACCAGAATACAGAAGACCCTGATGTCAAGCCCTAACACCATGAGGAAGAAGAGAGGAGAAGAAAAGGGTGGGGGGGCGAAGAGGAAGGGAGGAAGAGGTGAGTAGGAAGAGGAGGGGGAGGGAGAGGGGGGAGAGAAGGCGTCAAAACAGAAGCTACAGACAGAAGACCAAATGGAGATGGAAATAGAGCTAGGACTGACATGCCTGCATGCCAAGGAGTGTCACCAATTCCTGGCAAAAGCTAAAAGCAAGGAAAGAGGCATGGAATATGTTTTCCCCCAGAGCCTCCAGGATTCAGCACTAGACTGACAGTATCACAGTACACTCATCAGCCGTCCACCACAAGAAGTCAGTTCTGTGTGTGTGTGTGTGTGTGTGTGTGTGTGTGTGTGTGTTTGAGACAGGGTCTCCCTTTAGCCCCAGCTGGCCTGGAATTCACTATGTACAACAGGCTGGCCTCAATCTCACAGAGATCCACCTACCTCTGCCTCCAGAGTGAAAGCCATGCACCACCTTGCCTGGCTAGCTGATACGGTTCTTAATTCAAAGCTGTGCTCTGGAGATGGGAGTTTCTACTTACCTTTGCCTTGTAGACTCTCCAGACATCTATTCCACAAACGTTTGTAGAACTTCTTCCATTTACTAGGTACTGTTTTCAGAGCCAGGCCACAGCGAACTGCAGAAAGCAACTCCGCCTTCCAGGAGTGCTCATTCCACCGGATGTCAGTTCTATATCCTGGAATCTATACTTTGGCTTTTTCAAATTTTCCATTTTATAAGGACCTTATACACCCAGTGGAGGAAAACTAAGGCTCAGTTCTGAGATGGGAGGAATCATTCATCTAGTGAATGCAGAAATTTCAACAGAAAGATTGGGCTGGGGTGAGTTATACTAAGCGTATACTCTTGCTAAAGTTCCCCAAAACTTCATTTGTGTGTGTGTGTGTGTGTGTGTGTGTGTGTGTGTGTGTGGTGTGCATGGTGTATTGTGTGGTGCACACCCATGTCTGGAGGTCAGAGCAGGATTTTGGTTGTCTTTCTCTGTGGCTCTCCATATTTCCTTGAGACAGGGTTTCTCTTGGAACCAGAGGCTCAGTGTTTTGGCTAACCGGTGAGCTCTAATGAGCATTCTGTCTCTAACCCCCAATGCTTCCATTATAGGCACACGCAGATATGCTCAGCTTTTTACATGGGTGGTAGGGATTTGAACTCAGGACCTCATGCTTACAGAGCAAGCATTCCTTCCTGCTGAGCCATGCCCTCAACCTCAATCTTCAATGGGATGAAACAACACCTTCCACCAACTTCTCAGAGACACTTCAGGCTCTTTTTCTTTTTCAATTTCATTGTTTCTTTTGTTTCTTTTTTCTTTATCCCAGTCTGGGAGTTCCCTTTTATATCAAATGCAGTCAAACAGTCCAATTTTAGCCCAACACAAGGATCAAAGTGTGATAGGGCACCTCAAGACTGCTCATAGCTATACTATATTATGAGCCTCAGCTGAGCCCAGTAGTTAAAACTTAACTTAAAGTATGGGAATAAAAGAAAAGTTTAATTCAGTTGAACTGGGACAGGAGTTTTGAGAACAGGTCAGCATGTACTTGATTGCTTAGAAACTAACTGCATGCCTTCTGTGCTTCATGCTTGGCTTGCTTTTAGAGAATAGGAGTTGTTAGAAAATAGGTTTTCCTTAAGCTTGGGAACTTAAACTTTTCAATCTTGGATATGTTTTTTCCTATATAAACACCTCCCAACTGTGACTTGGGGCTCCACACCCTGGACTGAGAGTCTGACTAAAAAGTCTTTCTATTAGCCTTATGTTATGTCTGAGTTGTCTTCTCTGGTGAAATTACCCCATTACAAAAAAAAAAAAAAAAAAGAGTAAAGAACTTTTTTAGACTGTTGAGAGCATGGTATTTGATTAAATTGTCACTTGAAACTCTACTGCATATACTGAAGTTTCTTTTCCAGTTGCTATATCAACCCCACCAAACAACGTGGCATCTGCATTTAAAAATATATGATGCATCTGCATGCAGAATCCATAAATGGTATGCTTACACGCTGCAACTGCCACTCAGAGTCATCTTAGGCACAAAACATATTATACAACCATTTCTCAACTTCCTGGAATGAAAGAGTTGGCTTCCTGCACAACACTTGTGTCCCCACCTGTCCATTTGGCACTGACTACGGCTCATCCCAGGTCACGTTATGAAATCTTTCATCTATGACACTGGATATCCAGGTCTAGTATCATACTAGCATCACTTTGGATGGGAAAGAGCTTATAAAAATAAAAAAATCATTGGGATGTGGTAGCACATGCCTTTAATCCCAGCACTTGGGAAAATCTTTGTGAGTTCAAGACCAGCCTGGTCTACAGAATGAGTTCCAGGACACCTGGGGCTACAGGGAGACCCTGTCTCGAAAAGACAAAAAAAAAAAAAAAAAAAAAAAAAATTCACCACAGAAGTTGTGATTTGGCGTAATGAAATGTTTGAATATGAAATGTCTGTCATAGATTTATGTGTTGAACACTTGGTTCCCAGCAGGTGGCGGTGTTTGGAAAGGTTGTGGACACTTTAAGAGGTGGAGCCTCACCAGAGGAAGTGAGTCACTAGGGGTGGGCCTTGAAGCTCTATCGCTCCTCCACTCCCTGTTCTGTTTCCTGAGTGTGAATACAGTGCAACCAGCCAGCTTCCCTGCATGCTGCCATAACGTCCCCAAGGTGATAAACTGTATCATTCTTGACTGTGGGCCAAAAGAAACTTTCTCCCTTAAGTTGGTTTTGTCAGGTTATTTTACCAGGGCAATAGAAAAGTAATTAAGACAGATCAGGACACCCACAGTTGTGCTGACCTGGAGCACATCTCAGGCAGCCTGGCAGGGATGCCTTCCCTCAGCCTCGAGATGGCAAACAGCCAGGTGCTCCCTGCCTTCCTGCTGTGCGGCACGTGCTGGTCCTCAAGATGTAGGCGGTGGCTGTCATCACCGGCTACACCAGGCTGCAGAAGAAGGCTTTTGCTAACCCCGAGGACGCCCTAAAACAAGGAGGTCTCCAGTACTGCCGGAGTGACCCGGACGTGGAACGCTACCTCAGGGCCCACAGGGATGACAGTAAAAACATCTACCCTTTCCTCTTCGTGGAAAACATCTACCCTTTCCTCTTCGTGGAAAACATCTACCCTTTCTTGTTCGTGGGCTTTGTCTACTCACTCCCGGGACCTAACCTTTTGGTCCCCTGGATACACTTCCTCATCATCCTCCTGTGTCGTATCGTGCACACCCGTGACCTATCTGGGCAAGCTGAACCCACGTGTCCGCTCTGGGTTCTGCGTCCTGGCCCAGTTCGCCAGTGTGTCCATGGCTCTGCAGATCCCCTGGGAAGTGAGTGGCCCAACACCTGTGACCAGCAGCCGATGACTCCTCGGCCACCACACTGTGGGTCATGAGCCACTAAGCTGAACCTGGGGGCTTGGTGTCTAGAATGAGGTCAGGGTTAGGTCCTGGACCCAGTGTGTGTGCGCGTGTGTGTCCGTGCGTGTGTGTGTGTGTGCACATGTGCGTGTGCGTGCGCATGTGTGTGTGTGTGTGCGCGTGTGCTTGTGTGTGTGTGTGTGTGTGTGTGTGTGTGTGTGTGTGAGTCTTTGGATCCTGGATAAAGTGGCCAGTTCCAATCACAAATAGATGAGTTGTCAGGACTGACAACATCTTTCATTTCATAACAGCTTTAAACAAGTGAGGAGAGAGAGGGGGACCCTCCACGCAGGGTTCTCCCACCCAGCCATCATCTCATTCAGGCCTGAAAATGCAGACATTTCAGATCCATAAAAGATTCTGGCCCAGCCCATGGAGAGACAAGCCTAGACTCTGTGTTCCAGGAAGGCCCCGGATGAGGCCCAGCAGCGACTAGCTCCTGGGGCTCCCAGGGCAGCAGAGGCGCTCTCTGTTTTCCTGGAGGACATTGGCTGAGCTGACAGATCTGAGCTTCTCTGTCCCCTGATGGTGCCTCCCCTTTGTGCTGAATACCTTAGGGCACATACAGGCAGGCTCAGGAATGGGTGGGAACATCCACAGTCAGGCTGTCCTGCTTCATGGAGGCCTTAGTCCTCCAAAGAGGCTGTCAATCATAAGCAACGGGCTTTGAGTGACCCACCGCTAGTGGAAAGGAATCTTCAGTCTGTGAAGTTTGAAGGCTTCAGATGTCTGCCCCTCTAGGAAACCTCTATGTACGTACCTGGTATCTCCCCTAGACTCTCCTCAACCCTAATCGTTAAACATCAATGTCTGGGAAAAAAAAAAAAAAAAGACAGATCAGATCCGAGATTCTGCATCTAACCAGCTCCTTCAGTGATTCTGATACAGAGAAAAAATTCCTGGGTTTTCTCTACCTGGCCCTAGCTCTATGCTCAGGGTATAAGTGGCCTTTAGCATTTAGCTAATATTTAGTCTCTACCTAGCCTTGTTGGTGAACCTGATGTAGAAACTCCTCTCCTCTGTTGACCAATGATAAGAAACCACTCATTCTCCAGGCTCTATCTCCTAATCTACTGGGCTTAGCCCAGACACCTTTTGCAAGAGGCTCTGGCCTTTTCTGGGAGGTGGAAAGTTATCTCTACAGTTAGCCACAAGGCTTGTCAGCCAAGCATAGCTGTCAGTTTGCAATGCTGCTAAGGCTTCTCCCCATAGGAGCATGGATCACCTGAAACAATTGAATCACATAAAGCCCTGAAAACAAGTATTGTGAATATAACTAACTCCATTTTCTGTGAAGTATTTACCATCTAAAGTCCCCCCAGCATGGGCTGGAGGCTACCTCATAGCAGCGGGGCTATGAGTGCCGAGTGAATGGCAGAGCAGGACACAGTTGCACGAAGGAAACTGAGCATCTTTCTGGGCTCCCATTCTGCTCCTTGGCTGGTGGGGGGTGTGGAGAAGAGGCTGTCTCCTTCTCTGAGCCAACCGCACACTTTCCTTCTTTATAACTGAAGACCTCTCATGAGGACTCATAGGGAAAGTTCAGTGTAGGACTGGGTGAGGAAGCAGAAGATTGGTGACTCCTACATGCAGCGAGGATCTGGTGAGCACCTAGTGCGAGTCAGGCGGACCCAGGAGCTCCCAAAGAGGCAAGGGCATACATGCTTTGTGTGTCTACACGGACCTCCCACTCCCCAGGATAGTCAAGGAAGCAGTGTGGAGTTTTTAAAAGTCACTGATTAGGGGCTGGACAGATGACTTGGTAGTTAACAGGACTCACTGCTCTTGCAGAAGATTAGGGTTCGATTCTCAGCACCCACACTGGGCAGGTCACAACTGTCTATAACTCCAGTTCCAAGGAATGGAACCTCTCTGATGACTTCTTCTGGCCCCAGAAGGCACCTGCACACAGGTGGTACATATAAACTCATGCAGGCACACACAGGCAGATAAAGAAATAAACAACAAATAAAGCTTCTTAAAGATCACTGATTAGCAAATATCACAGTAATAACTGATTTCAGCAAGAATTGTCCAAGGATACTAAAAGCACAGGTTGAATCTGGGTGAAGACTGGGATCTTTCCATACTCCCAAAATGCTTTTATTTATTTATTTATTTATTTATTCATTTATTTATTTATTGTTTTGGTCTTTTTGAGACAGGGTCTCCCTTTAGTCCCAGCTGGTCTGGAGCTTGCTATGTAGACCAGGCTGGCTTTGAACTCATGGAGATACGCCTGCCTCTGCCTCCCGAGTGCTGGTATTAAAGGTGTGCGCCACTACGCCTGGCAAAATGCTTATTTATTACAATGGATAATACTGGGTGTTTGGGGAAAAAAAAACCCAACCATATCATAAGTATCAATAAGTATCGCCATCACTGCCATGGAATGAGTCAACACCCCGAGCACCCTGCTTTGCTGCTCTGAGGGAAGACATCCTGAATCTAACCACAGGAAGCACCAGATACACTCCATGCAGAGCCTTTCTACTAAGACATTTAGCTCACAAACAAAAATTGAGGGTCAGTTTTAGATTAAAGACCTGGCAGCTATGTGAACAGGTGATCCTGGCCTGAAAAAAAATTAGGTCTCACTAGAGTGGAGCATGATGGGAGTGAGTAGGTCATGGTAGTATATTCCTGTCCATTTCCTGAATTTTGTCATTTTACTGTGGATATAGAAGAAAATATCCTTGTCTTTATATATACAAAAAGAGTAAAGGAGTTTCACATTTACAAATACCTCTCCAATGGTCCAGAAAACAGCAAGAGTGACGTGTGTGCATATCAAAATAGTGTGCGTGTGAGACACAACAGTGCAGACAGAGTAAAATGGGAACAAATGGGAAGTCTGGTTTAGGCTGTACAATTTTTTATAGTATTTTTATACCTTTTTTTATGTATATGAATGTACTGTCTGCATGTAGGTTGGTGCACTCATGTCGTGCAATGCCTTGGAGGTCAGAAGAGGGCATCGGATTCTCCTGGAACTGGAGTTAAAGACGGTTCTCAGCCGCCATGTGGGTGCTGGGGATCGAACCCGGGTCCTCTGCAAGAGCAGTCCGTGCTCTTAACCGCTAGGCCATCTCTCCAGCCCCCTTTTTATACCTTTTTAAATGGGGGGCGGAGGGACTGCAGTGTGGAGCACGGGGGCAGGATTGATGGTTGTTTGGGCCTGCTAAGGAGAAACTTTCAGGTACTTCCTTGGGAAAAACATGACATCTTTTAGCAAAAAAATAGAAGAAGAAGAAAGAAAGAGAAAGAAAGAAAGAACATCCTCCAACTCAGGCGATATGTGTATGTATGTATGTATATATGTATATATGTATGTGCATATATACAGAGAGAAGCAATACAAGTTGGAGAAAAAATGCAATTTCCATGTTAAAGTATCACTGTATTTTGAGGCTTTTTTTGGTATCACAAGTTTCATTTGTTATTTTGATGCTATGTGTATTATAAAGTTCCTTTAAATTAAAAAAACTTAATTAACTTAAAATTTAAAAAAACTGAATCTAAATATATTTTTTTAAAAAAAGAAAAAGGCTGGGCCTGGTGGCACAAGCCTTTAATCCTAGCACTGGGGAGGCAGAGGCAGGCAGATCTTTGTGAGTTCAAGGCCAGCCTGGTCTACATAGTGAGTTCCAGGACAGCCGGAGCTACAGGGAGACCCTGTCTCAAAAAGACCAAAAAATAAAAAGAAAAGAAAAGAAAAATTAAAAAAAAATAAAGAAAAATAGAAAAAAAATACTCTTTGTAAACTAAAAACAAACAAACAAACAAACAAATAAATAAATAAAATAACTGAATCTGAGGCTGGGAATGGTGGTGCATACCTTTAATCCTAGCACTTTAATCCTAGCACTCAGGAGGCAGAGACAGGTGGATCTCTGTGAGTTCAAGGCCAGCCTGGTCTATATTGTGAGTTCAAGGCCAGCCTGAGGTACAGGGAGACCCTGACTGAAAAAAACAAAAGCTGGAGTTACTTAAAAATTAAAAGTTATCCATAAAACAGCCTCTTCTCATCCCTGTTTGGAGGGTATATGTGTGTGTGTGCGTCTGAGGGAAGACAGAGTGGCAGCTGGCAGGCCTTTCCAGGCTCTGCGGACAGTTGTAGTGGACAGTCATTTCCAGGCAGCCCTGCGGGTACTGACAGTGAGAGGCATTATTTCTGCCCCTTTTCCAGTGAGGAGGAAACAGGGAGCAGAAACAGTAAAAGCCTGTAAGCCTGGGACCTGCATAGACACACGTGCCGGAAGTGGGAACTGGGCTGGGCGGGAGTGGAGCTTCGCAGGCTGTGGGGTTCAGCTCTGAGGACGGGGTGCTCTCTCACCACAGGAAAAGGCAGGGGAAGAGCAGGGGGCATTTGAGTTTCTTCTAACCAGGCACTGCCCTGAGTTACAGACGTCAGCTCACTACCGCCCACACCACTCACCTTATAGATTAGGACACTGGCTCAGAGAGGGGAGGACAGAGAGTCTGTGTGGGGCAGTAGAGTGGAACAGATGAGCTCTCAGATTTAGGCCTGAAGTCACTCAAAATGCAGGCTAAACTAGAATTTACAAAGTTAACCAATGACTTAAGGAAACTCAAAAGCCAAAGACTAAGTGAAAGCAGAAACCCAAACTGGGATGGGGGTTGGGGTGGGGCGCAGGGGTTGAGGGATGGGCTTCCACCCTGAGGACATTTGCTACATAATGTGAGCCTTTGTTTCGTATGGACTGACTGAAATGGCACCACGGGACCCAACTGTCGGAGCCCTTGGGGACTAACAAGAGTCTGACAAGGCTAGGTGTCCTGTGGTCTCCACTGTCTGGCTAGATACACTAAGCAGGAACCCACCAGGCCCCCCATCCCCCCTGAAATCTACATGAATGTCTCAGTATGAGCTGAGGGTTAAAGCCATTCCCTGAGAATCCCTAATCCCAATGTCTATCCATGGTTTTAAAGTCTTAGTTCTCATTCCCCCGTTAAATAGAAACATCTGAAGCTGAAGTCTTAGATTCAAATGTCCTTCCAGAGGTTTTGGTAAGAATGTGGAAGCAAATTCCTTCATCATTTCTCCTGGAAGAACAGAATGCAAGAAGATAAACAGAAAAAATAATACGGATTCCATTCTATAAAGAGAGACTCCAATACACATAAAGACTGGCCCAAGCAAGATTTCATGGAAAAGCCACAAAGGAGAAATTATTATGCACGTAGATAATTATTATGCACATAGATAATTATTGGAGGTAGAAAGTAAAGGACGGAGATTAGCAAACCAGTCCAAAAGAGCCCAACTAAAAAAAAAAAAAAGAAAGAAAGAGCACCACAAAATATACTTGACCTGTGTCTGCCCAGGTCTCTCACTCTGTCAGCAGTTTTTCAGCTGTGACACTGCTGATGTTCAAGACTCCATAGTTCCGGAGCAGGGGGCAGGCTGCCATTCTGTGCATTGTGGAAGGTTTAACAGGATAGATGGCAGGAAGTTCATCTTCACTGAAAACCTGCCTGGATTTGGAGTCACCTAGGAGATACACCTCTAACCGTGTCTGTGGGGTGTTTTCAGAGAGGCTTAACAGAGGGAAGATCCACCCTGGTAGCAGATGGTATCAACCATCCCATGGGTTGGGTTGGGGTCCTGGACCGAATCAAAAGGCACAAAGGAGAAAGCATGCTGAACACCAGCATTCATCTCCCTGTTTCCTGACTGCAGATAACATGTGACCAGCTGCTTCGCACTGCCACCACCAGGCTTCCCCACCATGATGGACTATGTCCCCTTAAACTGAGCCACAATAAGTCATTCCTTCCTGAAATTTCCTTTGTTGGGTACTTATCACAGCAATGAGAAAAGTAATTAATACAGCTAGGTTCTACCTACTCGAGGCTGGCAGTGCGAGGCCCTATGCCCAAACCAAGAACAGCTCCAGACACTGCCACAAATGATCTGAAGACAAAGTTCCCCAAAGCTGAGAACCCGCTGTAAAATCACAAATTAGATCCTTTGGATACAATGTGTTAGGGATCTGTGGAGCCTCAGGACGGGATCGGGGCACTCACTTCGAGAAAGGGGTGAAACCTTAAAGGTGTAGGGGAAATAGTACAATACCCAGGGGCAATAGATCCCAGAACATGCCAGCCAAATTATTCTCCCTGAAAGGGCCTTCCATAAATACCAGGATATGAAAACCCAACTCACAGCGTGTAAACCTACCAGATGATAACACTGGCCAGAAAAGAAATTGGTACCTTGGATGGGATGAAAATTTGAACCAAACAGTGAACCGGTGTTTCAAAGACAGTTGCTTCTATGAGGGATGATCACAAAGCAGAAATACAAGCACAGAGTAAAGAAACAGTCAGGCAATTGGGGGAGGTGACTGAGACCCAGATGGAAGAAGAGCTGATGGAAGAGGTTGAGAGCAAATACAAGAATGCCTGCAATGGGTGTGGTTGGAAGAACTTGGACTCAGCACAGGATGGACCCAGGCTGGAGACAGAAAGGGGATGACAGAGAGACAGAATGAAGACAGGGGTTCTTCAATCAGCGTGAACACTGTAGATGCAGAAAAAAAAGGTCAAAAAAAAAAAGAGTGAACACATACATAATTGGAATTCCTAAAAAAGAAAAGCTACACAATGAAATATAATACTTAGAATTGAAGATTTTCTTGAAACCAAAGACATAAATCTACCTGAAAAGCCCTCTGTGTGCCAGGGAAACTGACCTAGAACAGTCAATTCCAAGAACACTAATAAAATTCCTTTGACAAGCCAAGGCAAAAAAAAAAAAAAATGAAGTGACTCATAAAGGGACAAAATTAGGCTGGTCCCCACAGCAGTCAAAGCCAGACAGTGGCACAAGACTCAGGGGATATTTTAACTATGGTATATCTTCTTCAGATAGTGTCTACTTAAGTCCTCTGCCCACTTTTAACTAGATTATCTTTTTGTTGTGGAGTTGTAAGAGTTTCTTAAATATTATGGATGCAGTATCTTATCAGACATATAATTTGGAAATATGTCTTGGATTATTTATATATATTCCAATATATTTGGAAATAATATCTTCTCACATTCTATGGATTGTCTATTCATTTTCCTTTATGATTTTTTGTGTATCTCTGTATGTGTGCATGTGTATGTGTGTTCGTGTGTGTGTGTGTGTTTGTGAGTGTGGTGTGTTGTCTGTCTGTCTGTCTGTCTGTGTTGTCAGTTCTCTTTATCTACTATGTGGGTCCTGGGATCAAGCTCAGGCTACCAGGCTTAGTGGCAAGCCCCGTTACCTGCTGAGCCACCTCACCAATTCTGTTCATTTTCTTGGTGGAGTTTTTACCTTTCTAAGATTTCATTCATTTTTATTTTACCTGTAAGAGTGCACCACATGTGTACAATGCCCGTGGATGCCAGAAGAAGCTGTCAGATACCCTAGAACTGCAATTAAAGATGGTTGTTAGCTGCTGTGTGGGTGCTGGGAATTGAGCCCAGATTTTCTGGATGAACAGTAAATGTTCTTAACTGCTGAACCATCTCTCCATCCCTGAAAGCCTTTCATTTTTTTGAGACAGGTTTTTTTTTTTATGTGTATGAATGTACTGTCTGCATGTAGGTTGGTGCACCTGTGTTGTACAATGCTGCAGAGGTCAGAAGAAGGGGTTGAATTCACCTGGAACTGGAGTTAAAGATGGTTCCTAGCCACCATGTGGGTTCTGGGAATCAAACCTGGGTCCGCTGTAAGAGTAGTCAGTGCTCTTAACCACTGAGCCATCCCTCAGCAATATTTTATAGAATTCGTACTTTTGATAGTTATGCGTCCTTGGTTAAATGTATTCCTAAGTATTTTATACTTCTTGATGCTGTCATTGGGTTATTTTTTATTTCTTTTTCAGATTGTTTTTTGCTAGTGTATAAAAATGCAACTGATTTTCAAATGTGACCTTGCAGGTTTCCATAACTAACTTGTTATCTCAGTTTATTTCTTTAGTTTTTTCTATAGAGGGGAACAGCCATCTGTGAGTGGAGATAGTTTTACTTCTTCCTTTCCTTTTATTCCATTTTTCTTTTTTTTTTTTAAATATGAAATGCTTCACGAATTTGTGTGTCCTTGTGCAGGGGCCATGCTAATCTTCTCTGTTTCATTCCAGTTTTAGTATATGTGCTGCCAAAGCTAGAACCCATTTTTCATGCTTAATGGTTGTATGTTGGTCTTTCTAGTCATAGTGAGAAGCTTTAAGTCATTCATCATTGGCCTTGATGTTAGATGTGGGCTTTCCATACAGTTGTGGAAGTTTCTTTCCATTCCTACTTTTCCCAATGTTTTGTTTTGTCACAACAAAGTGATGGATTTGGTTAAAAGTTTTTTTCTGGGCTGGGTGTGGTGGTGCACGGCTTTAATTCTAGCACTTGCGAGGCAGAGGCAGGCAGATTTCTGTGAGTTCAAGGCCAGTCTGGTCTATAGAGTGAGTTCTGGGCCAGCTGGGGCTATAGGAAGACCCTATCTCAAAAAGACCAAAAAAAAAAAACAAAAAAAGGAAAGGAATGGAAAAAGCCTCAGAAGCAGAATGGAGGAAGCAGAACAAAGAATATCAGACCTGGAAGATAACACAGAACAACTAAAACCTCAAGGAAAGATTTGAAAAATTTTTAAATACACAAAAGTGGAACAACCAGGAACTGTGGGACACTATGAAAAGATCAAACCTCTGCCATCATAGGAATAAAGGAAGGAGAAGAATCCCAAGAGAATGATATTGATCAGATCTTCAACAGAATAATAGATAAAAATTTCCCCAAACTAAAAAAAGACAAACCAACACAAATACAAGAAGCACATAGAACTCCAAACAGACAGGATCAAAAAAGAAACTCTCCATGCCACATCATAGTTAAAATGCTAGACACCCAAAACAAAGACAAAATTCTTAAAGCCACAAGAGAGAAACAACAAGTGACCTATAAGGGGAAACCTATGAGAATTACAACTGACTTCTCAGGGTAAACTATGAAAGCAAGAAGAACGTGGAGCAAAGCATTCCCAGTGTTAAAGGACAATAGATGCCAGCCCAGGTTACTATACCCAGCAAAAATGTCGATTCTAGTTGAAGGAGAGAGAAAAATCTTCCATGACATAAACAAGATGAAAGAATACATGTCCGGAAAACCAACCCTTCAGGGAATACTTGAAGCAATTCAAAGGACAGAAGAAAGGAGCAACTATCCCCAGGCACCTAGAAAGAGAAATCAATAAAAGCATAACTTCAGAAGTAGAAACCTAAGCCAAGACCACAAATGGATAATAAGGTGAAAGGAAGCAACACAAACCTATCAGTCATAACCTTAAATATTAATGGCAACATTCCCCAATCAAAGACATGACTGGGAGATTGGATTAGGAAACAGAAACCATCCATATGCTGTCTACAAGAAATGCATCTTACCTTCAAGGACAGGCACCACCTTAAAGCAAAGGGTAAAAAATATTCCAAGCAAATGGTACCAAAAAGAAAGCAGGTGTTGCTATTTTAATATCAGACAAATAAGACTTCAAAGTAAAAGAAATCAGAAGAGACAAAGAAGGCCATTACATTTTTGTCAAAGGAACAATTCACCAAGAAGATTTCACAATTGTGAATGTAAATGTACCAAACTCTGGTGCACCAAACTTTATAAAGACAATTCTCCAGGACCACAAGGCACAGATTAACCCCAGTACACTCATAGTAGGGGACTTCAATACCCCATTGAACCCTTTGGACAGGTCAACAGCACAAAGAATAAACAGAGAGACATGTGAACTGAATGATATGATACACCAAATGGACCTCACAGACATCTACCGAATATTCCACCCTAATACCAGAGAATACACTTTCTACTCAGCACCACACGGAACATTCTCCAAAATAGACCACATACTGGGAACAGAAGAAACCTCACAAAATACAAAAAGATTGAAATAATTTCATGCATTCTATCAGACCACAACGCAATAAAGCTCACTACCAACACCAGGATAAGCCCTACTGCCTACAAGAACACATGGAGACTAAACACACTCTTGAATAATGAATGGATCAAGGAAGAGATTAAGAAAGAAATAAAAGCATTCCTGGAACTGAACAACAATGGACAATAAACACAACAAAACCTATGGGATACCTTAAACAGCAGTCCTAGAGGGAAGTTTATAGCCCTGGGTGCCTACATTAGAAAAACAGAAAGAGCACAAGTGAATGATCTAACACTGCAGCTAAAAGCACTTGAGAGGCAACAACAGATGAACCTAATGCACAAACAGACAGGAAGAAATAACAAATTCAGGGCAGAAATCAATGAAATAGAAACAAAGAAAACAGTACAAAAAAAAATCAGTGACTCCAACGTTGTTTCTTGTTGAAAGAATAAATGAGATAGAACAGACCCACTAGCCCATTACCCAAAAGAAAGAAGGAACAACTCCAATCAAAAATCTATGATGAAAGGGGAACTATCACAACAGCAATGAAAAGATCCAGAAAAATCATATGGGAATACTTCAAAAACCTATACTCTACCAAGTTTGAAAAGCTAGAAGAAATGGATGAATATCTGAAATCCTGGGAATCACCAAAGCTTCAACAAGAAGAGATCAACAGCTTAAACAGACCCATAATACATGAAGAAATAAAGATGTAATAAGAAACCTCCCAACTAAAAAAAAGTCCAGGCCCAGATGGTTTCCACAGCAGAATTCTATAAAAACATTTAAAAAGACTTATAACCATATTACTTAAATGTTTAGAAGGATACGAACAGAGGGAATTCTCCCAATTCCTTCTATGAAGCCAGCAATCACTCTATTACCCACAACTAGCGAAAGGATACAACTAAAAAGGAGAATTATAGACCCCATCTCCCTAATGAACACAGATGCAAAATTACTAAACAGGATACTGACAAATCGCATACAGACCCACATCAAGAAATCATCCTCATGACCAAGTTGGATTCATACCAGAGATACAGGGATGGCTCAACATACAAAAATCAATGACTATCATCAAGCATATAAATGGACCAAAAGACAAAAATCACACCACCATCTCAATTGACGTGGAAAAGCCTTTGACAAAATCCAGCATCCCTTCATGCTTAAAGTCCTAGAAGGAATTGAATTGGAGGGATCATTCCTCAATGTAATCAAAGCCATATACAGGATACCCACACAGCCAATATCCTAGATGGGGAAACGACAGAAGCATTCCCTTTATTTTTTTATTTTTTATTTTTTAGCATTTCCTTGAAAGGTAGGAACTCAGCAAGGCTGCCCCCTGTTACCACTCCTCTTCAATATAGTGCTTAAACACTTGCTAGGGCAATAAGGCAAGACAAGGAAATTAAAGGAGTACTAATTGGAAAAGAGGAAGTCAAGCTATCGCTTTTTGCTGATGATATGATTGTTTACTTAAAGGATGCTAAAAACTCCACCAGAAAAACTCCTAGAAATTATTTTACACTTTTTTTGGTATTTTTGAGACAGGGTCTCCCTTTTAGTAACAGGTGTCCTGGAGCTCGCTCTGTAGACCCAGTTGGATTTAACCCACGAGACTCCACCTATCTCTGCCTCCCCGAGTGCGGGATTAAAGGCGTGTGCCACCACGCCGGGCCCTAGAAATGATTAAAGCTTCAGTAAAGTGGAGGATGAAATTAAACTAGAAAAATCGTAGCCTTTCTTTCCCCAACAACAAGCAACTGAAGAAGGATTCAAGAGAACCTTCCCACTCACATGTCTCAAAAACAATAAAATACCTAGGAACAAACCTAACCAAAGACACCAAAGATCTCTACACACAAAAATTTTAAACCCTTGAAGAACGAAATTGAAGAAGACATCAGATATGGAAAACTCCCATGTCATGGATTAGGAAACTTAATATAGTAAAAATGTCCATTCTACCCAACTCTTTTATAGATTTTAATGCAATCCCAATTAAAACCCCAAGAGTTTCTTCACAGGCTTGGAAAAAAAGTCCTTAATTTCATTTGGAGAAACAAAAGACCCCGAATAGCCAAACAACCTGAGTGAAAAGGCAATACAAGGGGAATCCTCTTACCAACTTCAAAGTTATAGGGCTATAGTCATAAAAACAACTTGGTACTTGCAAAAAAACAGACCTGTTAACCAATGGAAACAAAACTGAAGATCCAAACTTAAGCACCTACAATTTCAGCCATCTCATATTTGACAAGGGGGCCAAGAAGACACAATGGAGGAAAGAGAGCATCTTCAGCAAGTGGTGTTGGCAAAACTGATCACCACTTGTAGAAGAATGAAATTAAACCCCTACCTCTCACCCTGTACAAAAGTCAACTCCAGGGGCTGGAGAGAGAGCCTAGCAGTTAAGAGCACCGACTGCTCTTTCAGGGAACCCGGGTTCGGTCCCCAGCACCCCACATAGTGGCTGAGAACCGTCTGTAACTCCTATTCCGGAGAACTCCAGTTCCAGGGTCCAATGCCCCTCTTCGACCTCCGCGCCATTGCACCCGGGTGCACACACCCCCTCTCTGCCGCCCAATACATTCCCTACTGCTACTCTCCATACCCCTAACCCACATAAACGCTCCTTCCGCTGGATTCCACGCCCTCCCTGTGCCCCCCCCCCCTCTTGCGTGATCGCAGCTAACCGTTGGCCGGCCGCCTCCCCGCCCTCGGTGTCGGCCCGCCTTCCTCCCTCCGCCCGCGCTGTGCCCGCTTTTTCACGTCGCCACCCTGCCCCCTGGGCCCTCCTCCACTCCCCCGCTCTGTACTCCCCGCCCCCCTCCCGGGCCGTGCCCGCGGCCCTTCCCACCGCGTGGGCGTGCCCCCTTTCCTCTCGCTCCCTCTGCCCCCGCTTTCTTTCCCGCCTCTCCAGCTCCTCCCACCCACCCAGCCCCCGTCCCCCTGCCCCCCTCCGCTCGCTGGCGCCCCGCGCTGCCCCGCGGCCTTCCCCACGTGAGGCCTTCCGCGCTGTTGCGCCTCGTCTAACGACGTGTTCAACATCCTTAGTAAAAAGGGAAATGCAAATGAAAACCACTTTTAAGATTATCATCTTACTCCAATAAGACACTGGCTAGGAATCAAGAAAACAACTGATACCAAGTGCTGGAGGGTTGTGGGAAAGGGGAAACTCATCCACTGCTGGTGGGAATGTAAACTCGTACAGCCACTATGGAAAGCAGTGTGGAGAACCCTTGGAAGACTTGGAATGAACTTGCCACCTGACCCAGCCATACCACTCCTGGGCATGTATCCACAAGACTCATCTTACTGCAGAGATACATGCACGGCCATGTTTATTACAGCTCTCTTCACAATAGCAAGGAGCTGGAACCAACCCAAGTGCCCCTCAACAGACAAGTGGATAGAGAAAATGTGGTCCATCTACCTAATGGAGTTCTATGCAGCAGTAAAGAAAGATGACATCATGAGCTTTGCAGGTAAATGGCTGGAGCTAGAAGATATCATGCTGAGTGAAGTAACACAGTCACAGAAAAAGAAACGATGAATGGTATCCCTCATCTGTGGATGCTAGTGCCAATTACCTAATTGTATGGAAAACTGAGCAATGTCAATGTGATGTGAAAACAAGTGTGCTCTTATATTGTGAATCCCTTAAAATATAATGAAATAAAAATAAAATAAAAAAGAAAGTATTACAGAATTTACTATTGAAACAATGTGGCCTTTGATTTTTCTTTTGGGGCAGTTAATTGATAATTCAGTCTCTTTACCTGTTGTAGGTATACATTTAACTTGGTTTTTTAAAAAATGTTTTCAGAGGGGCTGGAGAGATAGCCTAGCGGTTAAGAGCACCGACTGCTCTTGCAGAGGACCCGGGTTTGATCCCCAGCACCCACATGGCGGCTGAGAACTGTCTGTAACTCCAATTCCAGGAGAACTCCAGTTCCAGGGGAAACTGAGACCCTCTTCTGACCTCTGCGGCATTGCACGACACGGGTGCACAGACTTGCATGCAGACAGTACATTCATACAGATACAAAAATAAATAAAATAAAAAAAATGTTTTCAGAATAAACTTCATTTTTTTAGTTTTATGAGAGAGCTCACTCTCAAAACCCCCAAATAAATGCAACTCCACACTGTACACAAGAGATGCCCTGATGTCAACTCCACACTGTGCACAAGAGATGCCCTGATGTCAACTCCACTCTGTGCACAAGAGATGCCCTGATGTCAACTCAAGAAGTGAAAACTAAAGCATGTGAAGTCATACCAGGCAAACAGTGGTAGTGCCTGGATCTGATTAGCAAATAAGTGCAATTTGGGCTGATAAGCATTAAGCAAGACGATAGGGAGGTATGTAATATTTCAGTGTGTCATCCAAATTAAACGTAAATATAAGTATAATGAATATCTGTGCAATAGATAACCTAGTTATTCCATTCAACTTTAATTACAGCAATGCAAGGAGATCAGCATCTCAGAACACCTGTATCTGCCCTTCTCATGGTAGGTCCCAAGCAAAGGTGGGGTGTAGCCACCTTTGGGTGCCCTGTCTCAGGGCAGTTCATAGAGCAAGAGGCACCTGCTGCAGATCAAAACTCTCCTCTTTCTCTCCTAACTATCCAGAATGGCAGACAAGTTTCATCCTACTTAGTAGTTCTGGGGCCCACATTCCTTTCAAGTTGTGGCATGGTGAAGCCAGATTACCTCTACCCAGGTCTGGTGGTGCGTGCTTATAAATCCTAGTACTCAGGAGGCTGAGGCAGGAGGATTGTGAGTTTCAGGCCAGCCTGGGCTAACAGTGAGGCCCTATGTTAAAAAAAAAAAAAAAGAAGGGGGGCTGGAGNAGGATGTGTTGGGATGCTCTAGAAGAGAGGGTATTAGCTGCTCCTTGCTACTTTCAGCAAGGTATGCTGGCAGAAGCAACGATTCTGTGGGTGTGGGACAGATTCGTGGGACAGATTCGAGGCCAGATGAAAGGGACAGGGAACAGGTGAGGCTTGACAAGACTGGAAGAGCGGGTCTGACCTCTGTGGCTGAGAGCCTTTCTCAACTGCCCCATAAGCAAAGCACAGCAGGGGGCAGCCTCAAGGCTTTTCCCCCTTCTCCTCCTCCTCTTCTTCCTCTTGCTGCTAGCTCCTCCTCCTCCTCCTCCTTCTCTTTCCCTCTGGCCCCTTTCCCCTACTCTTTCCTCATTTAACTTCCCTTTCTCTTTCTCCTTTTCCTTCATTTTGTTTTTTTTTTTTTTTTTTTGTTGGTCTTTTGAGACAGGGTTCTCCTTTAGTCCCAGCTGGCCTGAGCTCACTCTGTAGACCAGGCTGGCTTGAACTCACAGAGATCTGCCTGCCCTGCCTCCCAAGTGCTGGGCTTACAGGCATGTGCCACCAAGCCTGCCTTTCCTTCTTTTTTTTTTATATAAATTCTTTTTTAAATTTTTTTATTTTTTTTGTATGTGTATGAATGTACTGTCTGCATGTAGGTTGTGCACCCATGTCGTGCAATGCCGCGACGTCAGAAGAGGGTGTCGGATTCCCTGCAACGGGAGTCAAAGATGGTTCTCAGGGGCCATGTGGGTGCTGGGAATCGAACCGGGTCCTCTGCAAAGAGCAGTCAGCGCTGCTTAATCTCTAGGCGATCTGAGGTCGTTAATCCCAGCAAACGGGGGGCAAAGGCGGGAAATTTCGGGGGGATAGAGGTGAACCTGGGCTAAAATAAAAGGTCCGAGCCCAGAAGAGGAACAGGGGGTCAGGGTTTCAGAAAAAAAAACCAAAAAAAAAAAAAAAAAAAAAAAAAAAAAAAAAAAAAAAAAAAAAAAAAAAAAAAAAAAAAAAAAAAAATGAAGGAAAAGGAGAAAGAGAAAGGGAAGTTAAATGAGGAAAGAGTAAGGGGAAAGGGCCAGAGGGGAAAGAGAAGGAGGAGGAGGAGGAGGAGCAGCAGCAAGAGGAAGAAGAGGAGGAGGAGAAGGAGGAAAAGCCTTGAGGCTGCCCCCTGCTGTGCTTTGCTTATGGGGCAGTTGAGAAAGGCTCTCAGCCACAGAGGTCAGACCCGCTCTTCCAGTCTTGTCAAGCCTCACCTGTTCCCTGTCCCTTTCATCTGGCCTCGAATCTGTCCCACGAATCTGTCCCACACCCACAGAATCGTTGCTTCTGCCAGCATACCTTGCTGAAAGTAGCAAGGAGCAGCTAATACCCTCTCTTCTAGAGCATCCCAACACATCCTGGAGTCACAGCCTGGAAAGCACAAGAACAATTGCACATACAATTTGGCCAAAAGTCCAGATTTTCAGCCTCTATCTGTGTTCCTGCTGCCCAGCCACAAGGATTCAGGCATGACTGCACACCACTGTGGTACCACTTTTTATACTTAAATGTCTTTATTTTTACTTTATGTGTATGAGTGTATTGCCTGCATGTACAAAAGTGCACCTGTATTGTGCAATGCCTGCAGAGATCTGATGCACTGGAACTGGAGTTACAGACAGTTGTTAGGGCCATGAGGGTGTTGGGAATCAAACCTGGGTCCTCTGCAACAGTAGAGTGCTCTTGACCACTTGAGCCCCACTTTCTTTTTATGTGTATGAGTGTACTGTCTGCATGCAGGTCTGTGCACCTGTGTTGTGCAATGCCTCGGAGGTCAGAAGAGGGTGTCAGATTCCCCTAGAACTGGAGCTAAAGAACGGTTCTTAGCCACCATGTGGGTGCTGGGGATCGAACCCAGGTCCTCTGCAAGAGCAGTCAGTGCTCTTAACCACTAGGCCATCTGGAGAGCCCCAAGCCCCACTTTTTATACTTCTTGGGGTAAGAATTGTGATGGCAAGATTAGTAGAGAGAGGTAAACTTTCAGGATTACAGGTTTCATCTGGATGACGGTCCCCTTCAGCTTGGTGGAAGCAGGGCCAACACATACCTGAGTTCCTGCTGGCAGAAAGAAGATAAAGGAGGGTGGAGGAATGACCCGTGCTGTAACCTGTAAAGCCCCACAAGAATGAGGACCTGAGTTCAATCCCCAACACCCACATAAACAGCCAGGCATGCTGGTGCACATTTGTAATCCCAGTCCTAGTGAAGCAAGGACAGGAGGCTCCTGGGACTTGCCCGTCAGCCAGTGCAGTCAATCAGTAAAGTTGTAGGACAATGGGAGACCCAGACTCAAAAGCAAAACAAAGTAAAAACAAAAACAAGGTAGATGGCACATGAGGACGATGCACCAGGTTGACATGGTCTCCACAGGGATGTGTCCACACATGAGTACCTGCTCACACACACACACACACACACACACACACACACAAAACACACACACATGTGTGGGAGGGAAGGGAAGAGAAGAGAGGGGAAGAGAGAAAAGAAGAAGGGAAGGGAAAGGGAGAGGAGGAGAGGGAAAGGAAGGGGAGGGGAGCAAGAGAAGCAGAGAGGGCTGGAGAGAGGAAGGGAGGGAAGGGAGGGAAGGAGGGAGGGAGGGGAGGGAGGGAGAGAGGTCCATTACAAGCTGAGGAACCATGGCTGCTTTGTATGTGGTCTGCATCCTCAACAGTCCAAGGAGTGCTAATCCATAAACCTCGGAGGACAGTCGATAGGAAGGGGGTTACGGGGCCTGGGGGCTCCAGATTGATAGCCTCTGGACCCGTCAGACCACTTCTGGAGCTGCTGGACAGTGGGGGAAGAGGCAGCTCTGTCAGGATCCTCTCCAAGGAAAGCCTGGAGCTTTCTTTTTCTTTTTTAATATTTTATTTATTTATTTATTTATTTATTTATTTATTTATTTATTTATTTATTTATTTATTTATTTGTATGAATGTACTGTCTGCATGTAGGTTTGTGCACCCGTGTCGTGCAATGCTGTGGAGGTCAGAAGAGGGTGTCAGATTCCCCTGGAACTGGAGTCAAAGACGGTTCTCAGCCGCCATGTGGGTGTTGGGGATCGAACCTGGGTCCTCTGCAAGAGCAGTCAGTGCTCTTAACTGCTAGGCCATCTCTCCAGCCCAAGCCTGGAGCTTTCTAGGAGTCATTTGGCTGTTGCAGAAGAGCATTGGGGCAGGAGTCGGATGTGGACAGTTACACACACTCTGGGGTCCAGGAGTAGGATGTGGACAGTTACACACACTCTGGGGTCCAGGAGTAGGATGTGGACAGTTACGCACACTCTGGGGTCCAGGAGTCGGATGTGGGCAGTTACGCACACTCTGGGGTCCAGGAGTCGGATGTGGGCAGTTACGCACACTCTGGGGTCCAGGAGTAGGATGTGGACAGATACACACACTCTGGGGTCCTGAGCCTGCTATAGGATGTTGCTCCCCAGCTGTTATCTTGGGTTTGGAAAGAATCATTCAGCACCAGAGCTGTCCTGTCCCGAGTCCTTGGACCTCCCCAGGTGAAGAGGAGTGAAGCTGGAGGACTACTATTGCAGACCCTGTGCCTGGCCTGTCTCCATTGCTCCCATAGCTACACGCCTGGACTCTACATACTCTTCCTGCCTGTCACCAGGATTAAGAGGGTAAGACTAAGTTAACAGCCTAGAAGTTGGGGGTCCTCGGGGACACAAAGGGGAAGTGATTTGCTCCAGGACACGGCACAGAAGAACAGAGCAGGCCAGAGTACAGCAGGTCTCAGTCCCAGCCCGAGGCTCTTACCAGGTCACCTCTATCTCCTTCTCACTCCCTTCCCTGGGGCACATCTGATGTCCCCCTGCCACTGAGGAGAATGGAACACTTTCTTGTCATGGGTCAGATTGAAGACTCTCCTCCTGCTCAGATGCAGATGAGGGAAGGTGGTACCAAACCAAGGAAGGCCTTACTTTGGAAGGAGGACAGAGTTTATTGCTCTCTTGGCTAGTGGCCTCGGCCTAGTCTGCATTCTACATTCATTCACAGGTGGTTCTCATTTCCCATCATTCTCTGGGGCCACATCTGCAGCTGAGAGGTGTTAAAGGGCCTGGCCTCTTTAGGGGTTGTGGCAGGGGTCAATCATGATCAACACTTCTTAGCTTCTTCTGACCCCTCTTCTGACCTCCACGGGCATTGCATGACACAGGTGCACTTACATATATGCAGGCAATTCACTGACACATAAAATAAAAATAATGAATGAAATATTAAAAACACAAAAAGTTGTCTTATGGGTAAGGTTCTGGTCTGTTGCATCAATTTGCTTCCTGTTCTGGTTCAGCCATCTCATTTTAACTTTGGCTCCCTTAGGGTACTGGTAAACCAGTGTATATGCATGGGAAGGTAACAGGGCGTAATCTAAACCTTGCCTTAGGCCTGGGCCTTTGCTGGACTTCTTGGGTGGCCTCTGAGAAAGGCTCTAGGCAACTGTATCTGCAGACGCTGCCTGTCCTTGTACTAATCCGCCACCAGGCACAAAATACAGCCAATGTGTACTAATAGTTTGGCTCTTCCCATCCACTTCTAGAGCCACGAGCTTTGTTACTACATGACCAGCCTTCCAAATTGTCCTACAGTGATCTTCCTAAACGCTTTTCCATGGGATAATGAGAGTCACCAACTTCCTAGTTCCTGGATAAAGTGAAACCACTGGGCTTCCCTTTTAGAGTTTTTGTGAAGACAGCCCCCCACTGCAGTCCTTCCTGACTTCTGTTGCTGCTGACAGTTAGGAAATGCTGCTATCACAGATATTTGATAATGAGTCAGTGACCCAGAGAAGCTAGTTGGGGGATGGAGAGATAGCCTAGCAGTTAAGAGTGCCAACTGCTCTTGCAGAGGACCCGGGTTCGATCCCCAGCACCCACATGGTGGCTGAGAACCGTCTGTAACTCCAATTCCAGGAGAGCTCCAGTTCCAGGGGAATCTGACACCCTCTTCTGACCTCCGCGGCATTGCAGGACACGGGTGCACAGACCTACATGCAGACAGTGCCTTCATATACAAAAATAAATAAATAATAAATAAATAAAATTTTTTAAAAAAGAAGATAGTTGTAGGAAGCTTTCTTTTGTGCTGAACAAGGACCACACGGCCTTGCTAAGGGGACGAGGACATAGCACCGGCCAGCAGCTGGAGGGAACTGGCCTCTCGGTGCAGCGACCAGCCAGCTACTTCCAGTAACCCGGCCTGGGTGGTACTTCCAACTAGGGCCTTTAGCCTGGAACCACAAGATACGTGTTCCACTCTTGGTTGTGACTTCCCACCTGCCCAGAAACTGCTGAACCCTGGACATGAATTTTCAGGCTGATGGCTATTGGCCTATCTTCAGCCTAGGTCCACTCACAACACCAGCAATCCATATTGGTGGTCCACACTGGAACCTTTTTCCAACCCACTGGCCACCTGAACAAAATGCAGGCCTACCTTGGCCTACATGTGCTCAATAATTTAAAAAATGACGGCCGGGAATTCTGTAATGATGTTAATGGGAATTCAAATTTATTCCTTGCTACTGCCTGCTTTTTTTTGTTTTGTTTTGTTTTTAGTTTTACCCTTTTTTTGGTACTTTTGAGACAGGGTCTCCCTTTTAGTACCAGGTGTCCTGGAGCTTGCTCTGTAGACCAGGCAGGCCTTGAACCCACAGAGATCCACCTACCTCTGCCTCCCGAGTGCTGGGATTAAAGGCGTGCACCACCACACCTGGCTACAGCCTGCTTTTATAAACTAAATGACGTTAGTTCCAAGGGCCAATCATAGGCCCCCCAATTCCCGTTGCCCCACCCAGCATCACGGACCTAGGGTTGTTTGCTCCTCCTTAGGGTGGGGTCAGACTCTCAGCCACTCAGTGCCCTGAGGGGTGCTAGTTGAGAACTTGTCCCCAATTCAAACTGGATCTTCCCACAGATAATAGCATGTGCTGTCTGTCATGTGTAAATGGTGGTCTTTCCAGACGACCGACAACTGCTTAGTTCCACAGGCCACTGGGAGCCCCGACCTTCCTCCCTCTCATTTCCATAATCTCCTAGGCAGTGGACTTTGTTGGCTTGATTGCCACAGGGTTGATGGCATGTATGTGTGCCTACCTGTGAAAAGGAAAATGATAGGAGTTTGTGGTAGGTGGTTCACCCACAATCTTAGAGCCACACAAGAAAGCCTGGGACATATGGACTGGCTATGTGGCATGGGAGGTGGGTGGGCAGGCAGCCATTAGGAATCCATGTGATTCTGGGCATAGATAGGTTGAAAGAAGTATCATCTGCAGGGGTCCCCTCTCCTCATACATACAGGCCTCACCATCCTCATTCCTGCCCAGAGGTCCAGCCAAGCCCAGCCAGCTATCAGGATAGTTTTGTCTGGTAAACATTGCCATCTGCTCTCACTGTGGTTGTTTTAGACAGCTGGTCTCAAACTCGATATGTAGATGAGGAAGATGACCTTAAACTCGGGATCCTCCTGCTTCCCCCTCCCAAGTTCTGGGATTACAGGTGTGTACCACCACAGCTGGTTTGTACAGTGCTGGGGGTCCAGCCCAGGGTTTCACACATGTTAGGCAAGCACTCTACATCTGAGCTGCATCCCTAACCCTTATTTAATCTTTGAAAATGCGGTTACTATAACACTACCAGGGTGAAAGGCGAGCCTCTGAGGGAGAGGTCCACAAACAGCGGTTTTTTGCCCTCTCCATTCTTCCAAAGAGCCTAGGGGTGCCCAAAATGTGCTTCCGGCCTGAGGGTTCCCAGCTCCACAGACAGCCCCTCTTCCCTGGAGTCACAGACAGCCAGTCCTCAACTCTGCATCACGCGGTCTAGAATTGGCGCACACAGTGGACTGCAAAGGCTAAGCCTGCTTTCAAACCAGTCCAAAAATCACCCTGATAAATGTCTCCCCCAGGGCCAAAGAGAAATGTTTAGGGGAAAATGCCAGACGGGGCTGAGATGGTCTCTTGTAATTCTGACTGCTCTAGGCTCCAGCCTATTTGAAAAGTCATCATCCAGGCCTGGTGATGGGCTGAGGCCCAGGCAGAGAGGGGAGGAGGCAGGTGTCTGCTTGGCCAGGACTACAAGTCCAGACAGCTGGGCAGACTTCCGCCCACCAGGCACATGCTGTCACTGCAACTCCTCCAGGCCCTCTTGAGCTTGGGGCTCCCTGTCTGCCCCAGCTCTATTCTCTCCAGGGTTGCTCTGTGTGTGTGTGTGTGTGTGTGTGTGTGTGTGTGTGTGTGTGTGACTAGGCTGGTGGCCGGGTGCACCAGGAACCCTGTGCATGGCTGTACACAGCAGTGGGGTCACAGAGGCCACAGGGGCACGAGCCAGGGGCCGAGCCTGGCTGTCTGTTTAGTTGCTGAGATCCAAACCCAGGTCCGAATGCCCACACCCATTGAGCCATCTCCTCAGCCCCACTATAGAATTCTTTCTACCCTCCTTCCTACTCTCTACGGCACTCTGGGCCTCTGCGTTTCCCTGTCCTCCAGGATGAGCCTTACCCTCTGTAGTCTCTTGACATTTCCTGGCTCCCAGCCCCCATGTCTTTCTGGTTCCTTCTCTTTGTAACTCTGGGCTCTCTTACTTCCTCCCTGCCGGTATCTCCTGTGCTCTCCTCTTTCACCCTGTGGCCCACCCAGCATAGCACAGCCTGCCTCTGCTGGGAGCTGTGCTGTCTTGGAACACCTTTGGCCACAGTGGGAGCTGAGTCCCACCACTTCTGAGGCACTTTGGAGGAGCCCTCCCCCTCAAGTGTCCTCTCTCTCTTCCTCTGCACAGGATAGACTATCCTAGGGGACCTGAACCCCCATGGCTGGCCTGTTCCCTCAACCACTGCAGCAGCTTTCCAACCTCCCTGTCCCCCATCCGACCCTTGGGGGGCATGTCACCAACTGTACCAGGAATCTCCTTATACCATCCCTCAGCACTGCCACCTAGAGGCCACACTAAGAAAAGGGACAAACAGAAGGTCACTTTTATGGGGAGAATGGGCGGGGGGGGGGGGTTAAGCTGAAATAAATACAAATTATTTATCCAGTAAGATTTTATTAAAATTATGATGCAGTTCCATCCATACTGGTACTGAACTCAGATCCAATTAAGTCAAAATTCGGGTTGAGAGTCAGTGTGTTCAGCATGCAGAGGTAGGTGGATCTCTGAGAGATGGAGGCCAGCGTGGTCTACATAGTGAGTTCTAGGCCTTCTGGGACTACAGAAAGACCCTGTCTCAAAAACAACAAAAATAACAAAAAATTCATGATAAAAATAAGATGTAGCTGGGTGTTGTGGTACACGCCTTTAATCCTAGCACTTGGGAGGCAGAGGCAGGTGGGTCTTTTCGAGTTCAAGACCAACCTGGCCTCTATAGTGAGTTCTAGGACAGCCGGAGCTACAGGGAGACCCTGTCTCAAAAAGACCAAAAAAAAAAAAAAAATGTAGAGCAAAACTCACTTATCAAAGAAAACAAACATCTATTCCTCCGAATAACCTCTGAATTGCCCACTTGTTCACCTGTGGGTGGTAGAGTTGAGGGGCTTGTTTTGCACTATAGTAAACAAATATTTCTTGGGCAATAAATATTAGAATAATTTAAAAATAAACTGGACATGTTTATTTAAAAATAAACATGAAGCCAGGCGTGGTGATGCAGGCCTTTAATCCTAGCACTTGGGAGGCAGAGGCAGGAGGATCTTTGTGAGTTCAAGGTCAGCCTGGTCTACAGAGCAAATTCCAGGACAGCTGGGGCTACAGGGAGATCCTGTCTCGAAAAGACAAAAAAAAACAAAAAACAAAAAACAAAAACCCCATGAAACATGCCTATAATCCTAGCACTTGGGATGTAAGATAAGATAAGGAATTCAGCTACCTTGAGAGTTCCAGCTGGGGTATATAAGACCTTGTCATAAACACACACACACACACACACACACACACACACACACACAATCCCACCAAACATTTGAAAATCCCCAGGAAGTCTGATGGACCCAGAGGCCTCTTTATTCATTAGAATCCAGCAAGCATTTCAGAAGAGGCTAGTCAGTGCTGGATCCTGCCAGTGGAGCTGAGAATCTGACAGACGGATTTGGTTCCTGCAATAGCCCTTGTGTGCGCTGCGACGGCCCACTGAGGCAGTACAGGAGACTCTCAGTCGGGTAGAGGGGTATCTTCCAGATCCTGGGGCATCAAGCTCTTGGAGAGGAGCAGCTATTGAGAAGGCAGGACAAGAAGAGGGCGTAGGAAGCACCTTGGTTCAGCTGACCCCCCCCCCCCCACACACACACTGGAGCTCAGGCCAGCACAGCCTGGCAGCTGCAGGGACTGGCATCAAACACAGTTGCCACACAAGAGTGAGGCACTGGCAGCCAAGGGCATTCCGTCAGGCTTCCTGCCACAATGGAGCCATTGCAAGAGTCAGTGTGTTCACAGGGGCTGGGAAGGGACCAAAGACCCCAGCCGCCACCAGGGCCCTGGGACTGTCCTCCCACCTCTGAGCCAGTAGGGAGGGCGTCCTTTCCTGCCTTGTGGGCCTGTTTTTGTTTTGTTTGCTTGCTTGTTTTGTTTCTTTGTTTCATTTCTTCTGCTGGCTCTGCTCTCTCCAGAAAGCAGAGCTTCAAGAGGTAGAATGTGAGAACAGGGCGGGTTAGCCTGAGGGGGACCTGTGCCGGGGAGACACACATAGTCACACACTTCACCACCTTCCACACACATTCTAGCCCCCACCGCCAGAGGGCGCCCAAGCACAGAGACCTATGTACCTGCAGATGAGGTACAAGCACAGCGCTTCCCCTCTGTGCAGTCTGGCCAGGGTGGGGCAGACATGGAGTAATTCCGGAGGGATGATGGGATCAGTTTGTGAGCACCCATAACAAACTGACAAGTATGGTTTATTACCCGGGTCTCCGCCTGCTACCAGGCACAGCTACACGCTAGCCCAGGGGATTTAGGGTGTGGAAATGGAATGCAGGGCGGGTGCCAAAGAACGCTGGAAAGGGAAAGTGGAGCACTGTTCTAGTGGCCTCTCTTCTCTAATGTGAACCATGACCAGAGCTGAGTACACTAGCGTCCAGAAGGCTCAGACCAAAGACAGGCCCCACCCTCCGTGCGGAAGTCTGAAGGGGCTCAAGGAGAAGGGTGCGAAGAAGACACGAAAGGGCAGGGGCAGGGCAGGGCCAGGTCCGTGCGATCCCACCGCACAGGTGCGCCGGCGCTGCGCTGAGTCAGCTCGGGGGATGGGGACGAATGCGCGTCCACACTCTGGTCGTCCCTCGGGTCCCATCGCTCGAACATCCCAGTCTGAGGTTCCCGTGGTTGGTTCGGAGCCCCCCCCCCCAGGCCACCCCCCTCAAAAGAGCCACAGCCAGGGAAGGACCGCGAACGGGAACTTCAGCCCTAGGCGAGGCAGGGACCTGACCTAAGAGGTCGACAGCATGGAGGAGGCGCTGTCATCTTCCAAGAGCCACCTTCGCCTCCCGGACGGTGTGCCGAGTAGACTCGGGTAGCAGAAGCATCCTAGGCCGGGTGGGGACCCGTTTGGGGAAGTAGGTGATGGGCCGTGCACCGGGGTGTCACCTCGTTCTGGTGACTTAAATTTGTTGAGTTACCTCCATTTGGAGGTCCCTGTCCCCTCCCTATCTCCACTACCTCCGTCCCCGCTTTCCGGTCTTGGGAACCTGGGCCCCTAAGGTTCAAGAAGTCAAAAGCCTGGAGAAGAGCACTGTGTAAATATACTGACTTTATTTGTCTGCATTCGGACGCCTCACAAACATACCCAGGTGAAAAGACCGTTAAATAACACGCCCTCAGACACTGCAATGCAAAAATAAATATCCATCCTCCGGCTGCAGGAGCAGCCGCGCTGCGCCCCAAGTCCCCTCGGCCAATCCAACAGTTAGAAAAGTGTTCAGCGAGAGTGTGTCGGCGTGAGTGTGAACGGGTGTGCGCTGGGGGGGAGGGCACAGTGGAGCGGTGTGCAAAATCGGAGTTGCAAACCAAAGGGCGTGGAGCGGCGACCCCGGGCCCCGCCGGGCCACTCAGCGCGGGCCGCCTCCCGCACACACTCACTCACAGCAGAGTTCGTACTGGGAAGAGTTAAAAAATAAACCTTTACAAGGGCAGAGAAAGCAGCTCGGTCCCCGGCGTCCCCGAGCGCGCTGCGCGGCCGGGGCGAGCGGACCACGCGGTCCACGCGGGGCCGACGGTCCCGGGTCCCGGGGCGCCCGCTGGTGCCCGCGGGTGCGGACGGCGAGTCAGGGCGGCGGCGGCGCTCACAGCGCCGAGTCCGAGTCGCTCGAGTCCAGGCTGTTCCTGAGCTTGCAGCTGCCGAGCGGCTCCCTCTGCAGCGACAGGCTCTGCGTGCTGCGGCGCAGGCACTCCAGGCTCTGCAGGAACGACTTCTTGGCCTTCTCCTCCTCCATCGGGGACACCCCCTCCTCCTCCACCTCCTGGATCTCGTCGAAGGTCACCGGCTGCGTCTTGAAGCGGGACTGGCGCGGCCTCCGCAGCCGGCCCTTGCCCTTGGACAGCTTGGTGGGCCGCACGGGCTGCGGGAACTCGTCGGCCAGGCACACGAAGTGCGGCATCACCGCCTGGTAGCTGGAGCAGATGCCCATGAGCTCGCCGGGCTTGGCGGCCGCCATGGCGCCGTCGGCGTCCGCGGGGCTCTCGGGGGGCGGCCGCGGCTCCGGGGGTCCCCTGGAGGCGGCAGCCTGCGGCTCTCCGGGCGGGGGCTCCAAATCTGCTGCGGGGTGGCGGCGGGCCTCGCGGGCCCGGGCCGGCGCTGCTGGGGAGGGAGACGGGCGGCCGGCCCGTCGGGGGCGCGGGGGGCGCTGCGGGCCGCGCTGTGCGCTGCTGGCCGGCTCGGTGGCTGTCGCTGTCGCTGTGGCCCGCGGCCGGCGGCCCGCCGCTTATATAGCCCGCCTCTGCCCACACGGCTCGGATGACAGCGAATGCCTTTTAAAGCGTGCGCGCCCCGCGCCCTTCCGCCTGACGTCTCCCGGCTACGCTGGGAAAGCCACGGCCTCTTCCCGCCGCCCGCTCGGCCGCCAGCGCGCTCCGGAAGGCCGCCCCGCCCACGGGGTTCCGGGCTGCACCCCGAGCCGCTCCTGCGGAGCCCCGAGTCCCCGCGTCCACGCCGCCCCGAGCGCCCGCGGCCTTGCGGGTGGCTGATCCCGCACCGGTCCCACTCTCCCGGCAGGGTTCCCAGCCAGGCGCGCCGGGGCGCACAGATGCTGCTGCTGAAAGGGGCGGGCCTCTCGACTGAAGCCTTGCCACCCCCTCCCCAGGCTCTGTATACACGTGCGCTCTCTCTCTCTCTCTCTCTCTCTCTCTCTCTCTCTCTCTCACACACACACACACACACACACACTCACATACCCACACACTCAAACATTCACACACACATAATTCACACATATTCTCTCTCTCTCCCTCTCTCTCTTTCTATCATCTATCTATCTATCTATCTATCTATCTATCTATCTATATATCTATCATCTATATCTCTCTCAATAACAAACACAGCCCATTATTCCATTCCATTCGGACTCTTCCCCTTTCTAGGTTTTTCCCGCTCCCAACCTCAAGTCTGAGGGTACCCCCATTCATGCACCGAAGAATGGCACTTGGATAGGGCACTTATAGTAGCTACCATCTGGGGCTCCAAGACAGCCAGGGAGCTCCGTGTACATATATATTATCCTGTTCATCTGAAACAGCCCAACGAGAAGATTAGTATTCTTTCAGTTTTACATGAGAAAAGGGAGGCTCGGAAGGATAATTAACTAGTCCACTAGAAACTGACGGAACCTGGTGGGAGGACTCCAAGGCTAAGGGTGGCATTCTTGAGCCAAATCCCACCAGTGCCCAGGGGCTGGGAGGGCAGTTCCACAAGGCAGCCCTTGCTATGCCCTGGGACCCTGCCTTGACCAGATTGTTCAGGGCCTCCCTCCACAGGTCCCCATCACTGGAGCCCATTCTGAACTTGTGCAGGATTCAGAAACGTCAGGAACATGAGCATGGGGTGGCGACTGGCATCTGTAACCCCAGCACTTGGGAGGTGGAGACCAGAGGATCAATAATTCAAAGCAGGCCTCAGCTGCATTGTGAGTTCAAGGCCAGCCTGGGCTACATGAGGACCTTGATAAGGGAAGAAGAGAGGGAGGGAGGGAGGGAGACAAAGAAAAGGTCTGAAGCCTTCCTCATGAAATCTGCCTTCTAGCGGGAAGGCTCCATAAACACACCCAGAAGAGCACACGCTGTGTTGGAAATTGATTGGGTGATGGAGGTGCAGAGGAAGAGGTGAGCCGGTCCCCAGAGGACTCACCAGAGGGATGACATTTAGCTGACATCCCAAACACAGTCATAGCGCTAAGTTTATGTGCCACGATGCAAGTATGTTTATCAAATTGTTTAATTCGACGTTAGCCACTTTATCTCTTCAACCTTGGGTAGCCAGAACTGTTAGTGTTATTGTGCACAGAGGAGAAATCAGGCACAGAGGAAGGAAGCAACTGGCCACAAGTCCCAGAGCTGGTAGGCAGCAGAGCTGAGATCAAACCCAGGCAGTGTGGCTTGGGAGCCCTCTCTCTTACCCACTATACCAAAGTGAAAAATTAAACAGCTGATAGTGGGGAAGAGGGCATGCACCATTTGCCAAAGCAGAAGAAATTACGTGGGTTTCAGGACCCCTGGTGCAAGGCACTAAGGCAACAGCAAGATTGGTGTGTTCAGTGACCACAGGGTAACCTGTGGCACTAAGGCAGGAGGGGGCAGGGGAGAGAGGAGTGGCCCACATTCACATAGGGCTTGAGGCCTCGCCTTAGAAATAGAATTTCATCCTGAGGGCCTCAGTAGGGGAGAAAGGGCTTTCATTGGGGAGCAACATCCTCCAATTGGTGTTCTCCAAAACTCAGTCTTGCTGTTGTAAGGAAAGACGTCAAGGAAGGAACAGGGACCCTACTTAGATGATTGTCACATGACCTCAGAGTCAGGCCACGAAAGGCTTGCATTAGGGCTGAGGCCATGGAGATGCAGGAAAATGATCGACCTGTGATTTGTCTGAAGAGGAGGTGTAGGGTGGCTCTGGGGTGATCAAGACTGTCTACTTGGCTGTGGCAGGGTTCAGTGGTACTGTTGACTGTCGGGGGAAGGGAATGCCGTGGTAGAGTCTGTCAGCTGTCCATAAAACTCATTATCTACCTGGGTAAAGACCGAAAACGCTTATAACATAATTATATCATGTGAGGGGGAAATCAATTTCTATGTCATTAAAGTTAAGAGCACTGTACTTTAAATCTCCTCTAGCAGCAGCTGAGCAGTACTTACAGTACCAGTATGGGTCCAGGAGAGGGAAGCTGGCCCAGACGAAATCCCTCAAAAACAAAGCGCTGGGTTAGCCAGGCCGGGAGGGTAGACAGCTGGGGACCTTTGTTATGATGGGAGGAAATGCTTATGGCTAACATTACACCTGTAATTTGGAATCAGACTGCATGCCTATGGAGCCTATATAAAGCTAGAAAGATGACTGGAAGGAGCTGGGGAGAAAAATGCATCCATTGGCTTCTTGGCCCTGCTTTTAGGAGGATATTGCAAGAAGAGCTGGGCAGAGTCCAGAAAATAGATGTCCTTTGGGTCGGAAAAGCAACGTAGACATCCAAAGAGCAGCTGGTCAGACCCAGGGCTTCTCAAAGCCTGCGTGCTGAGCTAAAGACTAAGGCCTCAAGACCACCTGGGGTCTAAGTATTGTATTAAAGGTGTTATCCTTTAACGGCCTTGGGCTGACTTTCATTGTAAAATGCACAGAAAACAAAAGGAGTTGGGGGGCGGGGTAGGGGGTTGGCTAAGGGCCTCAGGGAACGCTCTAAAACCAGATGGACCTGAAGCCCAGGAAGGTCTTGGAGGACTTGGTGTCACTAACACAACTGCAAGGCTGGTCTACAGAAGCCGGTGGCTCTTCAGTCCCAAATCAGCCTCCAGGGAGAGCAGGCTCTCTGTTGAGGTCAAGGATCAGGGAGACAGGACAAGAGGTCATCTGCCCAGAGCCTTCTCCACAGTTGCAGAGGACGGGCTTGGGTAGAGTTCACTGGTTCTGCACACGGCTGGGTCACATTCCTCAGTGTCCCCTACAGCAGGGGTGCACACCTGAAATTGCATCTGTGTGATGTGGCCAGCAACACTATGTCCTTTCTATCTCATTTGCCCATGAAGAAATTCCTTCTGTGGGTTTCCCCTCTCTCTGGCTGGAACAGACCATGAACAAACATGGGGCTTCATGTTTAAGACAGCAGCACCGCCATTAATTTGGGTCCTCAAAGACCACACAGAGCCAAGCTATGCACCAACCTGAAACATTTTCTTCGGAGCTATCAGAAAACTATTGAATATTTTAAAGCTATTCTAATTTGGGGTCTTTATATCAACTTGGCATTGTGCTAAGAGAACCAAGGGGTGATGAGGTTCAGGGGAGACTTGTGGGGTACAGATGGATGCTTTGGGGGTCATTGGGGTTGTCAACACTGGAGGTCTGAAAGAAGATTACTTTTCAGAAAGAGGACTTGGAGGCTAAAGAGAGGGCTTAGCAGTTGAGTCCTCACTCCTCTTCAGAGGACCCAGGTTGAGTCCCAGACAGAGGAATGGAACAGGTCTACACCAGAAGTGTGGGCATTCTATTTGGCTGAAGCATTTAAGGAAGTCAGCTCCATCCCCCCCCCCCCAAATAACCTCCAGGGAGAGGCTGACAGTTCCCATGTGAGGCCGAGGCCCAGCTGGCTTCCTGCTTGCCAATGGATAAAGCCTGCCTCATGTCTCTTGCCTTAATGTTTTGAGCAAAACATTGTCACATTCCTGTGGGGATCTGGAGAACATACCTCGATTATGGTGACCCAACGGGCTAGCATCCTGTGTATGCTGCAACTTCTGTACCCCAACCCCCATTCCTGCCTCACAAGGCCTGTAAATAGTATAAAAGGCCCTGACTTTTGCCAATAAATAAGTTATTCCCTCGGAATCTCTCCTGGGTTAGTTCTTTCTCTTGGGCTCACCCCTCCCCCTCCTGGCTCCGCCCCCCCCCCCCCAGCCTCAGCGCACAACCAGCCACAGCCACGCTGAGGGACACGCGGTTCACTTGCGAGACCAGAGAGGAAGAAACAGAGAAGAAGCAGAGAAGAACTCCAATCCAACTCAGTAAACTGCGTGTTCATGCACACAGACCTGAGCTGGACTGCCAGATGTGGCGGCTGTCCTAGGTCTAGGGAGGTGACAAAAGGCAGACAGATCCCTGCTCCCTGGCCAGGCAGCCGACCCTATTGGGTGAGTTCCAGGCTAATGACAGACACCAAGAAAGGGCTCTCACAGGAGAGTCCAGAGGCCCACCCTAGCCTGGCTCTACCACAACCCACTGTGTGGCCTTGTAGGAGTGACTCATCTGTTTGCCCACAGATGTCTAGGCTGCAGTGACATGTGACACCTTCCCTGTTCAGTCTCTTCAGGGTAGTCCCTGAGTCACTCGAGTCCCTTTTACTTTGCAGCATACCCATCTCTACCTAAAGGTCCACATCTTTGTGGATGTCTGCGTCGTTCCTCTTTCCCACTGGACCGTCAGCCCTGCCCTGCTCACTGCCTTTCTCTGACACACAGAACAAAGCTGGCACACAAAGGGATTCGTGGGTCCTTGTGAACGGACAGCTACCAGGCTCAGTCTGCCCTGTGGATCCCGGCAGGCCAACAAGAGGACCACACTGTCTCTGTCAAGCCTTCCTGTGTAACAGGAAGCTTTGCTGGCTCCCAGCCAGGGGGCAGCTGCCCTAAATGACCCCCTCTCCAATCCTAGATGGGGGTTTCCAGATCCTGGTCCAGGATAGAGGAAGTAGGAAGAGAGGTTTGTGCTTCACTGTAAGCATCCCAAATTAGCCATGCGCTCATCCTCCCTCCCCAGGAGCTGCTCTCAGAGGCCTCTAGGAATAACAAGGAGGTTAGAGAGATGGAATTCTCCCTCAAACACTAGGACCATACTGTGTCTCAGTGGCACAGGGTCTGCCCAGAGCTTGAGGCTCTGGGTTCCATTCCTAGCACTATCAAAAACAGGCAGCAACAACAAAGTAACCAGGAATTGAACTCCCAATCTGCCTGTCTCCGGTCCTGTATTGACCTGTCCCATCCATTACTACCCTTCACCTCAGGCTGCCTCAAGAACTGGCCCCACCTTAGAAGGCCTTTTTGCAATATCTGAATCCTCCACCCTAAGAGTGCAAGAGGCAGCCAAAGGCCACTGTCACGTCTGGAGGTTGCACATCTTGATTCTAGCCCCCACTCTGCTACGGACTTGTTCTGTGACCTGGGTCATGCCAACTCTCAGCTGCATACCGGGAAAGCCTAAGTAGTGTCTCGGAGCCAGTGATCTATGTGGTCAGCTCCTCGTTATGTGGTCAGCTCCTCGTGGAGAGGATCGTGTGTTAACATGAAGTCCAAGTCTCTTCTGACCTCGTGATCTCCTGCCTGAATTTCCCAGCACCTCCAGGTTGGAAGAAGAGCTGTCACCAAGGGGTGCTACTGCCTATGCCCAAAGGGGGCCTGGGAGACCTCTGCAGACATTGGCCCTTTGTCGATGGAGCTCCAGATATCCATCCTCCCAGGGTGTACGTGGGGGTGGATGTATGCATGAAGAGGCCTCGGGAGCCTTTCACCTTAATTTTGAGACAGAGCCTCTCACTGGGACCTGGGCTCATGCTTACCAGCTAGAGCCCCACGGGTCCCTTCTCTGCCTGCCTGGCCTAGAATTACAAGCACATGCTGTCATGCCCAGCGTTTCGCATGGGTGCTGGGGATCAGCCTCCCATCATCAGGCTTGCCTGGCAAGCACTTTAAGGACTGAGTGATCTTTCCAGCATCAGTTATTATTTATTTATTTATTATTTTTTATGTGTATGAGTGTACTGTCTGCATGTAGGTTGGTGCATCCGTGTCATGAAATGCTGAGAAGCCCCAGAAGAGGGTGTCGATTCCCCAGGAACTGGAGTTAAAGACGGTTCTTTTTTTTTTTTTTAATTTTTTTTTTAATTTATTTATTTCTGTATGTGTATGAATGTACTGTCTGCATGCAGGTTTGTGCACCCGTGTCGTGCAATGCCGCGGAGGTCAGAAGAGGGTGTCGGATTCCCCTGGAACTGGAGTTCTCCTGGAATTGGAGTTTCAGACGGTTCTTAGCCGCCATGTGGGTGCTGGGGATCAAACCCGGGTCTTCTGCAAGAGCGTCGGTGCTCTTAACCACTAGGCTGTCTCTCCAGCCCCTAAAGACGGTTCTTAGTCGCCATATGGGTGCTGGGAATCGAACCTGGGTCCTCTGCAAGAGCAGTTGGTGCTCTTAACCGATGAGCCTTCTTTCCAGCCCCCAGTTGTTTGTTGTTGTTGTTGTTGTTGTTGTTTTATATACAGGGTCTCTGGTACCCTTAGACTGGCCTGGAACTTGCTGTAGCCAAGGATAACTTTGAACTCCTGATCCTCCAGCCTCTACTTCCCAAGTGCTATGATTATAGGCCTGTGACACCACACCCCCCAGCGAGGTCTTCTGTTCTTTCACGGGCAAGGTGGGGTGGGCAAACCTGGTGCAAGGCAGGCTGAACACTGGAGCTGCCCGGGTTTTGGCTTCCTGCTCTCCACAGGGCTGAGTGTGCTGACTGGGAGGTCTGGAAAGGGTCTCTGCCCATTTTTGCACATGGCTCCACTTGGCTGCTGTAGGACGGGGGTTGGCCATTAAAGAGGGTACTGGACTCATCTTGTCAGGGCTGTGGCCATGGGTTGACAGAGACCACAGAAATATGCTCAGGTGACCGTCAACCATGTTCCCGACTCGGGGTCAGCTGTGCTCAATACATTGCCTGCCTCATCTCAGTCACCTTCTCAGATTCCTCTGAAGGGTCTCAGCACCATCCTCACTTTTCAGATGGGACTTCAGGAGCTTGGGAGTGGCCTGGGCCACCCGAGTACTGCGATAGGAACTCAAAGTCAAATCTGCCTATGAAACATGCTCACTACCTGCCCCAGCCCATCCTGCCGTCTGTGCTGACAGAAAAACAGCACTAGACCAGAAGTCAGCTGCCTAGGCCGTGACATCCATTCCACCACCTACCACCCACCACCCGGGGCCTTGAACCCCACAGTATTTCTCAGCTCGAAGTTCTCAGCTGCAGTTTCCCCATCTGTGGGGAACACACTCCTGGATTCTCCCGGCCCTTCCAGGACTGGAATCTGGAAAGATGCTGGGATGAGGGACCCACTCCCAGGAAGAGTGGCCAGCAGGCCTCACCATGCCTGAGGGAGGAGTTGTGGGGAGCACCTGGGCAGCACACGGGGACGGGCTTCTGCCCCCACCTCCCTCACTGTCCTCATCTATACCTTGGCTTTGGGGCAAAACCAGGCTTTTTAAAAAATCAATTCTCCAGCCTTGTGTAGGGCTCTGTTCCCAAGAGTCCTCCAGCATACTGACCTCAGGGTGGCAAGGTGAGGGCATCTCAGGAAGCCACAGCCAGGTCTGGGAGGACACAGGGCAGCAGGAACAGGATCTCGCAGGCGCTCTTATGGTTTCCCTGGGTTCCAGGCCCTTGGCAGCAGCTGCTATGCTTCCCTAGCACAGACCACCACCGGCCACAGCCTTGGCAAGCTGGTACATTCCACCCCTTACTCCAAAACCTTCCTAAAGTGGCTCTCAGAGATCCAGACACTCAGTGGGACAGCGCAACCCTGTTGTTCCTGATGCGCTGTCTGGGTCACTCTGCACTTTGGTTGTTTCTGACCCAGCTACTGTGTGTGTGTGTGTGTGTGTGTGTGTGTGTGTGTGTGTGTCTAGGGATAAAATGTGAATGCGGCATATGAGGAAAGAAAGGGAGAACAACAGACATAATGTCCAGCAGGCGAGCAGAAGACAGGCTATTTTGGATGGTCCTGCCACCCCACCCTCCTTTCTCACCAGTGCCCTCTACCTTGCAGCGAATCCTCAGACAAAGCCTGTGACTCCAGCATCCGACCAACTGCTTCTCCTCACTCAGAATTAGCACTTCCTCTAGAACAATTGGGAGCATAAAAAGTGCTTTGCTAACTTGGCTGGAGGGTTGCCATGACAATCCCCTGCAAGCTCCAAGAGAGAGTGTCAGTGTGCACGGGAGTTTGTGAGGGAGGGAGGCTGAGAGGTGGAGGAGTCAGGGAGGCCCCAAGGGTGGCCTTAAATCAGACCCTCCGTCCCCAGTGGCCCCTTTCAGACTGGGATGTGCTCACTGTCTACTCCAGGCTTTTTATTCCTTGGGGCAATGGGACACCAGCTGTGGCAGGCTTCAGGGGCTGGCAAGGCAGGGCTACATCCATCAAGACGTGGCCCATGGAACACCAGGCTGGGGGTTGGAGTGGAACATTCCTGGGAATTCTGGGAATGAAGCCCAGGGGACCCTCTGGAGCATCATGTCCAGCTTGCAGCCCAGCTGTGCTGGTGGAGTAACGAGGAGCTCACGTCCTTTCTAAGGCCCCTCCCACCACAGCCCGGCCCAGGTTCAGTAGTCTGTTCTTCCCATAGGTCTGAGAGTTCCTTTCTGGGACTTCAGACTTGAGGATTAACTTGCCATGGTTCTGAAGACACCGGCAAACAGAGCTTTCACACGGCCTTGGTCACAGCACGGTAGTAAGCAGCAGCAGGCTGTGATTCGGGGGGAAGGGAGGGGCTCCTCTCCCTGCAGCCTGCAGTCCTGGGCACCTGAGGTCGGAAGCCACGTGTTGCAGAGCCAAGGAAGGCAAGGACACCAGAGGCTGCTGGAGCCAGAGGAGTGTCCAGGGGAGCCAGGCACTGTTCCAGACCGTGGGGTCACAACCAAGACATCTTTACTAATTAAAAACAAAACACAAAATTCCAGAGTAAACGCATGTCAAGGATTATTTTACAAAACTGGTTTTTCTTGTGAGTTTGTATATGTCTATAAGCATTTGTTTCCTTTATTTTTATTTATTTTATTTTATTTTTTGGTCTTTTCGAGACAGGGTCTCCCTGTAGCCCCGGCTGTCCTGGAACTCACTCTGTAGACCAGGCTGGCCTTGAACTCACAAAGATCCACCTGCTTTTGCCTCCTGAGTTCTAGGATTAAAGGCGTGCGTCACCATGCCTGGCTCCTTTCTTTTTAAAAAATTTTTTTTTAATTAATTTTATTTATTTCTGTATGTGTATGAATGTACTGTCTGCATGCAGGTTTGTGCACCCGTGTCGTGCAATGCCGCGGAGGTCAGAAGAGGGTGTCGGATTCCCCTGGAACTGGAGTTCTCCTGGAATTGGAGTTTCAGACGGTTCTCAGCCGCCATGTGGGTGCTGGGGATCGAACCCGGGTCCTCTGCAAGAGCAGTCGATGCTCTAAACTGCTAGGCCATCTCTCCAGCCCAAGAGACGGCACTTTTATCTGCTAGTGGAGTTTCGGAGAGGAGCTCTGTCGGGTTCATGTGGAATGTGATGTCTCTGTTGCCCACTTCTGTATCTGTGGGCACACACTGTCCAGCTCCTGGGTACCCCCTGGGGGAGGCCTGGAAAGAGCTGGCATCCACCTTCTGTAAGCTGGCCCGGAGCCTTCCTCCCACCCTTGGACTCCCCAGGGCCAGCAGCGATCCTCCTGTGGCTGGCAGACCCAGCCTGCTTGCAGACTGGGCTCCCCGAGGATGAAGCCTGACTGGCCACAGTGGGAAGCTGAGGTCCCAGGCAGCACTGCTCGCAGCAGGAGTCCTGTCTGCTTCTCTTGCTTCATAGTAAGGATGCTTCTCCCCAGGACTAGGAGCCCTGCACCTCTGTACACCATCCCCAGAAGCCCCACCGAGCCAAGAGTACAGCTTGGCCTGCCAGTCTGCCCAGGTCTTCCCCATGTCGGCCTTGTATTCGCGACTTTCACACCTCTGCCATCAAACTTCCCCACAGAAACAACTTGAGGGACCAAAGATTTATCTTGAATCCTGGTTTCAAAGGCCTTTCAGTCCATTGTGGTAGAGAAGGCCTGACGCAGCTCACGGTGACTACAGGACGTGGGGGCCCTGTGGGGGCCCTCGTCACATCAAGGTGGACCAGGCAGCAGAAAGCAACAGAAACAAAGGGCAGGTGCACCCAGCAGAGGTCAACCCAGGTGGCTCGCTTCTTCCACCTTACCCCCACCTCCTAAAGGTTCCACAGCCTCCTAAATCAGCATCACCAGCTAGGAAATGGGTGTCCAAAATGAAGCCTGTGCAGGCCATTTCAACTGTAAACTGCACTCCTACCCCGCTCCCTATCCCAAGCCCCTGCCTGAGCGAGCTCCTTCCTCCTTCCAGGCCCATCTTCCCCTCTATGATCTCACTGAGCTCCACATTCCCCATGCAAATGTTCCCTAGACACAAGCCACACCTAGGACCCTTCCCAGTTCATGAGCCTTTCGAATCACTGCCACTTTGCAAAGTCCTTCCCATTCTCTAAGTGCCTCCCCCACCAGGAAGGGGCATTTGACATGACAACAACCCCACATTACACTGTCTTCTGCCAACTCTTCTCAGAGCCCCTTGTTTCATGGTTATCCTAGTCCTGGGGTTCTTCAGCTGTGTCTTCTTTTCCCAACTAATGGCACAAAATAGAACAGCATCCTGGCAATTCTGGCTGCAATCTACTGAGTCCCCCAGGCTGGGACTACTTTTCCTTCATGCAGGAAAGTGTTCTAGAGCGTGGGGCTTGGCCCATGGCTGCTGGATGCTCAGTTTCTCAGGCGGGTTCATATCCTGTGGCAGAAGATAAGCAGGTGGGTACACTCTTCTGGAAACTACTTGCATTGTGTATTCAAAGCCTTAAAAATATGCACAGCCGTCCCGCTCTGGGCCAGAGACCCCAGTTTTAGGAGTTAATTGAAAGAAGCAATCACAGTTGTGCTCAAAGGCCCACCTGCAGGGAGTCCTGCCCTGCCATGCTGCTACGTGGAAAGGCTGTGCCTCAATTTCTTCAAGTGTAAAGTCTGATGAAAATAGCACCTTGGAAGCTTCAGTAAAAAATTGGCTTTGAAAAAAAAAAAGCACACCTTGGGGTTCTGAGGGGATGGATCTGTTGGTAAAGTGCGTGCCTAAGTTCAATCTCCAGTTCATCTACCATAGTTAACTTTAACTGTGGCAATCAACTTGGCACACCTGGGAAGAGGTAACCTCAACCGAGGAAATTCCTCCCGCCGGGCTGACCTGCGGGCATGTCTGTGGGGGCATTTCCTCCACCGGGCTGACCTACCTACGGGCATGTCTGTGGGGGCATTTCCTCCACAGGGCTGACCTACCTACGGGCATGTCTGTGGGGGCATTTCCTCCACCGGGCTGACCTACAGGCATGTCTGTGGGGGCATTTCCTCCACCGGGCTGACCTACGGGCATGTCTGTGGGGGCATTTCCTCCACAGGGCTGACCTACCTACGGGCATGTCTGTGGGGGCATTTCCTCCACCAGGCTGACCATGGGCATGTCTGTGGGGGCATTTCCTCCACCGGGCTGACCTACAGACATGTCTGTGGGGGCATTTTCTTGATATCTAATTGACGTGAGAGGGCCCACCCCTGCCTCCAAGTCCTGCCTTGAGTTCCTGCCCTGGCTTCCCTTCATGATGAACTGAAAGCTGAAATACATCCTTTCCTGTTGGGCGTGGTGGTATGTACTTTTGATCTCAGTACTCAAGAGAAAGAGGTGCGTAGATCTCTGTAAGATGGAGGTCAGTCTGGTCTACATAATGATTTCTAGGCCAACCAGAGCTACATGGTTAATAAGATTAAAAATTAAAAATAAAAACAACCCCCCCCAAACCCTTTTGTCCCCAAATTGGTTTTGGTTAATGTTTTTCACGGCAACAGAAAGCAAGCTAGAAGACCACATAAAAGCTGGGTCTGGTGGTGCATGCTGGGATCCCAGCGCTGGGGTGGCAGAGGCAGGAGGATCCACTGCTGGAAGCCCAGCCAGCCCAGCCTCATTAGCGAGCTCCAGGCCAACTAGTGAGAGACTCAGTCTCTTAAAAATGACACCAGAGGGGGCTGGAGGGATGGCCTAGTGGTTAAAAGTGCCGACCGCTCTTTCAGAGGACCCAGGTTCGATCCCCAGTACCCACATGGTGGCTGAGAACCGTCTGTAACTCCAATTCCAGGAGCACTCCAGTTTCAGGGGAATCCGACACCCTCTTCTGACCTCCGTGGCATTGCACGACATGGGTGCACAGACCTACATGCAGACAGTACATACACATAAAAAAAAGTAAATAAAAAAAAAATGACACCAGAAGCTGACCTCTGGCTGCCATATGCACATGCACACGTGAACACCCACCTAAACATACACAAGAGTGTCTCACCCATCACAGCAAGTAAGTCATGTATTAACACATGTAAAGCACTTCACAAGGTGCCTGGTGCATCAGCCCCTCTGCTCTTGTTTGAACTGAGGTCCGGACTGTCACTGTGCCACCACACTGCCTCCCACCTCCCATTCTCAAGGTGTCCAAATCAGAGCCACCAACCTCAGAAGCAGCACAACATATGCGGGGACACACTAGCACTGGCAAACAGTACCACACACTGCCACTACACTGGGTGGCCACTCAGCAATGCTGCGAAACAGTGACTAATGTCTCACACCAAGGTACACACGTGACGACAAATCCACAATTACAGTACACAGATGCACAGAAAAAAATACTGCAAAATGTACAAACTTGTCCTCTCCGACTTAGGAAGTTACAAAATGATCTTTTTTTTTTTTAATTTCTTGCAAAGAACACACACTTCTTTTGAGGTCAGGAAGGAGGGAGGAAACCCTAATTTTGCAAGAGAAAAACCACACTGATTTACTTCCATTTGTAATGGAAGGGTTTTGTCCCCCTTTTATCTGTCTACTGTGGCATCTGACAGCCTCTGGACATAAAAGCCCAGTCATGAAGAGAGTTCCTGCCTGGCAAGCTTATTTCATCTTCTAGGCTGAGGTGTCGAGTACATGGTTTAGAAAAGGCCTGTGGCAGGCAGGAGAGGACAATGCAGTGGTTTGGAGTGCATCTCTGCCTGGTCCTGGGTGACCTGTTTGCAGGACTGACAGACCTCAATAAGAGGCCTCAGGGGGAGGAGGTGGTGGAATCCTGGGCTCCAGCCACACTGGGTGCATTAGGAGACCAATTACCTGGGGAGCCTGTGGCAGGGCTGCCAAGAGCGAGCTGAGGAGCAGTGCAGAGCTACTTGGGCGACTGAGAGCTCACGTCACGAAGCCGGAGTGTCAGAGGAGGACGTACGTGCAGCCCGATCTTAATACGATCGGCCCCACGATTTCCACTCGGGTCATCCTCTGAAAAGCCTCCCCACCCCCAACCTTAATGAGTGCAATGAGGAATGGTGGGGATGCGCAGGGAATGGGCAGTCACAGGGCTGTACATCAGTCACAGCACAGCCCAGTTGACACAGGGGTAAGGGGTTAGCAGGGCATGTGAAATGTATTTAAAAGCTTTGCATTGGTAGGCATGCTACAGTCAGGCACATGACATGCATGATGTCAACCCTTCCAAGGTCCCCGAGGGGATGCCGCTTCTGTGCCCATCTTGTGGCTGAGACTGAGATTGGGTGACTGGCTGCTCCCAGGTATCTCGGAAGGACAGAGCTGGGCACAAATCCTGGCTGACTCGGCTGAAGCCCTGCGCATTTTCCTCTTCACAAAAGCTCTGCAGGGGTTCTGTCAAGAGGTGGAGGCTGCTTTAGGGGTGGGGGTGTTAAACTTCTCCCTAATCCTGCCCTCGTAGGCAGCACTGTGACTGAGGCACGTCCCCCTGCAAAGGTGAACCCGGGGCCAGCCTCGACCTAGGCAATGCTGCTACCCCCTGAGCTGACCAGCTGGTGCAGCAAAGCAGTAGTCCCAGATGGTTGGAAGGCACCTGGCTGGTTCAGAGTGCGGTATCACTCCTGGAAGGGTAGCCCCAGTAGGCCACTCTGTGGCTGCTGCTTGTCCCGTGTTCATGAGGTCATCCGGAAGTGGGCAGATGAGCTCTGAGTGGGCAGCTGATAGTGTTCATCTAGTGCTGCCCTCCGTGATGGGGGGAGGGGCAGAAAGTACCCTGTGTTCAACTGAGTCGTCTCTACACGCCGAAGGACATGGGGGGGGGGGAGAGATTGCGTTCCTATGGGCTCACAGCCTTTAGTGGTTTGTTGTTTCCCTTCCTTCACTGTGAACTGAGGCCGAAGGCTAAGGTTAGAAGGAGGTGCTGGAAAGAAAATGAGACTCTATCTAATCCAGGAATACATTTTCAGAGGCAGCATCCTAGGAAAGCGCCCAAGGGAGAACTTTGGCCTGCGTGTGTGGTCTGCAATGTCAACAGCCCTGGGCCATGCACTAGCCCACAAACATTCCTCACACGTGTGTGTGTGTGTATGTGTGTGTGTGTGTGTGTGTGTGTGTCTGGTTCAGGATTGCTCCTGTACGGGCTCAGATGGAACTGGAGGCCGGATATATTCCTCACACGTGTGTGTGTGTGTGTGTGTGTGTGTGTGTGTGCGTGCGTGCTTCAGGCCTCCCTGCCGCAGTCTCTGGAAATGCAAGGCAGCCACACCCGAGGCAGGCCCCTGGGTTGCGCAGCCTGTTCTCCGTCCCGCTCCGCAGGCCCCTGGGGTGCGCAGCCCTTCCCGTCCCGCTCCAGACCCAAGCCGGCAGGCTGCAAGCCCAATCACCGCCCACCCACGCCCTTCCTGGTGGGCGGCTGATTGCTCCTGGTCACGCGGCCCTCGAGTGCCCGCCCACGGCTTCCTCCTGGCTGCCCCCCCCACGTCTCCGCCCCGTGAGCCCAGGCAGCCCCGCCCCCACCCCAGGAGCTCCGCAGCGCCGCTGCCGTCTGGCTTTTCCACCCACCGCACTCAGGCACCTCACTTTCCCGGGAATTAGAAAATACAACCCAGGAGAGTACTTTGAATTCAGATCTGGGGCAGTGGGCCCAACAGCACAGCTGCTCCCTGGGCTTCCTTCTGTCCCCTTTCAGACATCAGGATCTGTCATCCAGGGCAAGCCAATGGGGTCAGAGTTGAGGCCAAGGCTCTACTTGAGCTGACACATTCATACTCCTGAGGCCACATGAGAACAGGGACTGTCCCTGTGCTGAGTGACATCACTATTCCCAGGAGGGGAATGACAGCAGAATGCATCCCTAGGATGATGTCACTCGCCCCTCTGCCAGCTCAAAGTGGTTTCTGTAGTCTGGCTACAGAGGGCTCCCTGACTCGCCGTGCTTCCTAGTGGGTTCTCTGACACTGCCCATCCCCTGCTCAAACACTAACAAACTGCTTCCTAGGGTTCTCTGACACTGCCCATCCCCTGCTCAAACACTAACAAACAGCCCGGCCCAACCTGGGGCTTTGGTCACAGGCTGGGAAAGGCTTTTGTAACACCTGGGCGGGTGTCTACTAACTGGGCTGGGAAAGGCACGTTAGCCGGTGTTCCGCACTAACAAGCAGCAAAGCCATTTGCCTATTAACCCCCAGTCTGAGGAATCTTATCTAAGAAGATTCACAAATCTGACAGGGGTCTCCTATGAGCCTTCCAAAGAGAACATGGGAAAGGGCAGCTGTAAACTCGTCCCTTGGAGGGGAGTCTGTAGGTGGAATCATGTATAAGGATTTAACAAACAGAATGCATCACTATGGAAACAACTAGCTTTTTCAAAGGAACCGTTAAAAAATAAAGACTTCAGATTCAACACTACAAGTGTTTATGACCAGAAAAGGCAAAGTGGGTCTTAGATATTCTGCAGCCAAGAACAAGCTGCCAGAGCTCAAGGAAGAAGTATTCCCAGCAGGGCAGGAACCCATCATCTGTCAGGCTTTTCTCTCCGGGTCCAGAGGGAGCACTCTGCTTAGCACAGGCCTATTTAACTCTTTGAGGGTTATGACACGACTCAGCAAACAGGGCCCGTGACTGGGTGCAGACTGACCTGCCAGGCACCGGGGCAGTCAAAGCAGTCGCAGAGGCAGCAGGGAGCAGAAGCCTAAAGGTCATTCACTTACTAGTCGTGACCCAAACATGCAAAGCCTGTTTCAGCACTGGGTGAGTCACACTGTCCCCCACGTGCCTAGAGGCAGTGCCTACTGTCAAGAAATTTCTAGGGTCCTGTCAGCTGACCAGAGTAGTGATGTTGATTAGAAGTGTCAGTCTTAGTTTGAGCATTACCAGGTCCACGTGAAAGCACAAGGATAATTCGCCCACCTGTGGAAGTTCCAAGACGTACCTGCTTAGAGACGATCAGGAACCATTTGCTGGAGAAGTTGGCTGAGCTTGTTTCTAAATTCATGGGCAACTGAATTCTAGCTCCCTAAACTCGGTTCCCCAGCTCAACGGCCAACTGTTAATCCAGTGGGCAGCACAGATTCTGTTGTTGACTCATGCTGACTACGAAGAGAAACAAGATGCAGGCACCTGTCCTGATGTACAACAAAGTAGAGGACACACAGGTGCTGTGGAGCTGACTGTGGCCTGTGACTAGGGTTCCCAGGGATGGGCCCCAGAGGATTCCGCCTCAGTTTCACATGAAAAGGAAAAGGGATACATGCTTAAGGATTAGCCTGCTTTGAAACCTGGTACCCCACCACCAAATTTCACAAGTTCTTATTAAAATGCTTCTTAGAGACTCAGTGTCTTGTCTCCACAGTGCAACTGGTGTTGGGGAAGGTCAGAGATTATGTATGAAAGCGCCTGGGACAGGGCCTGCAGGCCTCAGAAACTCATGGAACAGGGCAACTAAGGAGAACTTGTCTTTCTCTAGGCTCCAGCTGCAAACCGGCTAAGTCTGCTTTGGTGTTTGTGTTAGAAAAAAGCTTGATGGCAGTGCCTAGGCAGGACCACAGCAGGGGCTACAGCAGCTGCACACGCCCTCTTCTAATATGCTGTTTCCGGTCCATCCCTAAACTGCAGTCCTAGTCCATGGCAGAAATCTGCTTGACATTTCAAAAGGGACAGGATCTCAGTGGTGGAAATGGACGGCATGCATGGAGTTTACAGTAACACCTAGGAGAGGAGGCTCTGTGCCCCTGACCAAAGCTAGGAGAGGCGGCTCTGTGTCCCTGACAGAGGCGTGATGAGAGCAGAGATCAGGTGCAAGGCTGATGCAAGGGAGATTGGCACCCTACAGTGGGGTGGGGTACCAGAACACTTGGAGCCATCTGCCAGTCCTTTCCTTTGTGGGGAAAGGGGAGGAATTTCCCAGCGCCAGCTGTCAAACTCCCAGTCCAAGCTGGCCATACACCCTGGCCAGGTTTTCTTGGTTTTAACTGAACACTGCTGTGTTCTTGGTGATTTATACCTTCTTCCTCGGAAAGCTTGGTATGGTGCTCAAACTGTATACAACAGTGCTGATTTATTTTTTTAATTAAAAAAAAATTTATTTCTGTATATGTATGAATGTACTGTCTGCATGCAGATCTGTGCACTCGTGTCGTGCAATGCCGTGGAGGTCAGAAGAGGGTGTCAGATTCCCCTGGAACTGGAGTTCTCCTGGAATTGGAGTTTCAGACGGTTCTCGGCCACCATATGGGTGCTGAGAATCAAACCCGGATCCTCTGTAAGAGCGGTCGGCGCTCTTAACCACTAGGCCATCTCTCCAGCCCCTGAACAGTTTTTTAGATGTTTCTCAGCCATCTTTACNTGGAGTTCTCCTGGAATTGGAGTTTCAGACGGTTCTCGGCCGCCATGTGGGTGCTGGGGATTGAACCCAGGTCCTCTGTAAGAGCGGTCGGCGCTCTTAACCGCTAGGCCATCTCTCCAGCCCAACATTGCTGATTTCTTACAGAAAGGAGCTATACGCATTTAAAAAAGCAGAGCTAGATACAGGGAGCCAGAGTGCTGACGGGAGCCAGAGCCCGGCCAAGCTGCTTCCATCCGAGTGTAGAGGAAGCGCGCCCAGGTTCTGGCACTCTTCCATGACTGTGGGAATCCTCTGCCTCAAATGTGTGGAATGGAAACAGGGTAGAAAACCAAGGCGGCAATGTAAATTTTCCTTCTAGGCAGGGAGAGAGGAACTCTTAACAGTTGGATCCTACTTTGGGCCACTGAACTTCACTCTTTCTCTGAGGTCTGAGTTAACCTGGCACACTGCTCCTGAGCAAGGAGGTCAAGGAGACACATGCTTTTATGATGCAACAAGGGGCAGTCATTCTTTTCTGTTTTGGGAATCCTGGTGACATCACAGACTAGCCCTTTAACCTGGGAACTCGTGGAGAAGGGAACACTGAGTCAGAAGAGTGTCTTAGTCACCAGCTTCTGAAATCGAAGGTGGAGAGAGCCATGAGGTCACCCTGGCTATTCCCTGTAGGGCTTCTCAGGTTCTCTCTGGTTTGGTGTAAATGACTCAAGGAGCTCTCTAGGGGAAGGAAGCTAATCTATGTGGAGCAACTGTCACCAACAGGGCATTTCTACCTCTCGAGCCAAACTTTCAGCTTGTTTCTCCTGACATCCTGCTGTTTCTCCCTTCTAGGAGACAGCTTTCTCTCTTTACCAGGGGTGCAGGTGCTTGCCCAGAGCATGGACAGAAGCACACTGCCCTCTCTCCCTCTATTTGGAGGCCTACAACATTCTGAGTGTGCCCCAGGAAGAGAGACAGCTGGGAGATTCAGTTCAACGGTCTCTGACCATGTAGCTTTCCATTACAATAACACATACGCAAAGACTCAAAGGAGTCAAGGAAGACTTCAACAAAGCCCCGAGAAGCCACCTCTGTTTGGGTTTCAGCAGCTGTCTGCTTGCAGAAGGCTCCAGAGTTGCTGACACATATTTATATCTCCACTTGGCTAACGTCACAAGGAACAAACACATGCACATTTTCCCTAGAGGCATAAGGCCATTTGTATTTCATCAAATTAGCCAGGGGAGGGAAGGAGCAAAACCGCTAATGGACCAAGTTACCTGAGAGCACACAGTAGCAGTTTTCATTTGCCTAATGATAACCTGTGGTTTAGAAGTTTGTCTCAGTAGACATGAGCAACAGGAAGCACTTGGTGACTGCCATCAGGACTAGGACCTGGGAAGCAGGTACCACCCGTTTCCAAATGGCCACATCATGAGTGCATGGGGCAGCTTCTCAAGGACACGGGAATGTGGGGCTGCTGGGTCAGCACACAGCCCTCCCTGAAGCATCTCTGCAGAGATCTCCCGTTACTGGGAGTTAGCTCTGGGGTCTGGATAAATGGTCCGGAAGGTCAGGTTCACTCTGGCTTCTCTTGAGTGGTATTCCTTGGGCACTCGGTGCTAAATGGAAATAGAAATAGCTGACTTTTGTAAATATATACACAGGTTTTTTTTTAGTTCAAAGCGACTTACAACTTATTTATGAGGATATAGAAATAGTTCCATTTTATCCCTGTCTTAACTGAGTAGCATTAACCTTTCTAGAGTCCTGTGGAAAACAGTTTCCTTCTCTGAAACAAAGCTCCAGCTGACCCCACCAGACTGCCCCTCTGTCCTCGAAGCGAGACACTTCCATCTTCTCTGCTGCTTCTCCTCAGTCATGGCCACACTAAGTGTCTGCAGCTGGCCTAGCTGTGGTGCTGGGCTGCCCAGCATGGTGGCCACTGTTGCTGAGGTTATTTATGTCCTTTTTAAGTGGTTAACAGACACAGTGGCTAGGCTAGTGGCTGCAACAGTGGCAGCACAGATTTTTTCCCCTCTGCTCGGAGGTCTATTCTAATGGTCTTGAAACTCAATGGGAGTGACATCAGCTTACCACCCCGTGCTCATCATAAGCACCGGCTCCCCCCAGTGCTAGCCTGGAAATGAACACTCCCTGAGCAGTTCCCAAGCTGCCTCTACAGAGACAATCTGGGTGCACATCCTCACCTGCCAGTCGGCCTGTGTGGCTCCTTCCATGATGAGCAGGGTCCCATGACCCAAGGGCATCTTCACTCTTTCCACATAGGTATAGTCTCCATTCTCTTCCTAGAAAATAGGATCCGGTGTGCTGGACTGTGTGGTCAAGAGGATCAGGTACTCCTTGGCCAGACTAGGGGCTCAAATGCGGCTCTGACACCTGCAGCTGGTTGGCCCTGGGCCAGCTATTTCACCTCTCTCTCTCTCTCTCTCTTTTTGTCTTTTTGAGTCAGGGTCTCCCTTTAGTCCCTGGAACTCACTCTGTAGACCAGGCTGGCCTTGAACTCACAGAGATCCGCCGGCCTCTGCCTCCCGAGTGCTGGGATTAAAGGCGTGCGCCACGACGCCCAGCTATTTCACCTCTCTCTTTTTTTTTTTTTTTGTCTTTTTGAGTCAGGGTCTCCCTTTAGTCCCAGCTGGCCTAGAGCTCACTCTGTAGACCACGTTGGCTTTGAACTCACAGAGATCCACCTGCCTCTGCCTCCCGAGTGCTGGGATTAAAGGTGTGCGCCACCACGCTCAGCTATTTCACCTCTTTACCTTAATGTGTGAATCTGTAACATGGGGTGAAGACACTGTCTGCCACATAGGCACACCGTGCTTCAGATGACATCTGTACATGACTTGAGGACTGGCAACAGTAAGTACTGTCCATTTAAGAGCTGGTTTGTTCTTGTTACTGTCAAGTGTCATCATCTGAAATGCAGAGAAGCCTTTCTGGCCTGGGAGGGAATTACAAGTCACTTAAACTTCCTGACTCTGTGCTATATAGTATATGACTCATGTCACATTGAGGGCAATGGCCTTTTAACCAAGGCATGATGGGCTGAGTTCTGCTTTACCTTGTTATGAATTATGCTAATGCGCTAACTGGTAGTTGTGTTAAAACTAGTTACAGCTCTTCCCATGGCTACTCTGGCTGTTTTGAAAATGGAGTCCTGTTTCTTTTAGACAGGAATTCTTGCAATAACAAAAACTTCTCAGAGGACCCACCGAGTATATGCCCATGGTGGCTTATATGCCTTTAATGCCAGCAGAGCCAGGCGCAGGCAGGCGGATCTCTGTGAGTTCAAGGCCATCCTGGTTTACAAAGCAAGTTCCAGGCCAACTGGGGCTACAGGGAGACCTACCTTGTCTCAAAAAGACCCCCCCCCACCAAAAACATTTTTTTTTCTCAGAGTAGCCCTGGCTTGACTAAAGAGTACTATCAAATGAAGCCTGGCCACTTGATGTTTGTGCTTTTGAGACTGGATCATAACTCCTGAACATGGAAGGCACACAAACCTTTCTCCTGGAGAGTGCAAATCAGTATGTCTGTTACTGCCAGCACAGCCCACCTGCAGAGCAGTCATCAGGCAGTTTGCTGCCTCGTAGCTGGCAGGCCAAAGTGAACAGTTTCCCAAGGCCAGGCATCAAGAACACGTGAGGAGGTGAGACTGGGACCGCCCCCAGCTTCCTGATTCCTCCACCTCCATCCACTTATCTATCTCCCTTCCCATCAGGGTTACATTTGGGCTACTGCAGGATTTATTGCAGGACAAGTCTGTGTTTATGTTTATCACTGCAGGGGTCTTTCTGAGAACTTAACTGTTTACAATGATTTCCCCAGGAAAATCAAAATCAAAACAATAATGAACTTGTATAAACAGTAAGTTCCAGGGCCCAGCCCTTGGCAGTGACTTTGTCAAGGACAGCTGGAATGTTTTACAGGCAGAAGACACAGCGATGTTTGAAGGAACTTTTGACTGAGCTAGTTGATTGCTGTGGTGTCTGCCACCTCTGCTCTTCCAGGAGTGGGCACCAAACACTGACCACTGACTGCTTAGCCAACCAGAGTGCAGTGGCCATAACCTGCCCATGAAGGCCCTCCTCTACCTCCATCTCAGAGAGCAAAAGTTGGCTCTGGGAAAAGTATCCCAGACAGAAGTTGTGAATGCTTTGCTGAAGGAAAGATATCGGGGGGGGGGGGGGGGGGGGGGGGGGGTTGGGTTGGGTTGTAAAGGCAGGAGTCAGTTCAACAACTTCAGCTTGCTAAAGGCCGAAGGATCTCTCCTGCCTCTAGACAACCAGAGAAGGGAACAAGGCATGAATTTTTGAGTTGTGTAGACACTAGGATGGGAGGGTACAATGGAGCAGAGCAAAGACTTCACCACCACATGGGGACAATTCTGAGATGAAGACCTTCTAGAACACCTGTAACCCTGCGGGGAGGAGGGGCTGAAAGCAACAGAAGAGAAAAGGCAAGTGCTTTCGTGCCGCCTGGAAACAGGAAGCAAGGACACAGCTGAGAAGGTGACAGAGAAGTCCATGTGTGAGAGGACGGTGCCAGCACTGGTGGCCGGTGAAGCTCAGAGTCACCTGCCACGCCATGCCCCTGAGACCTGACTTCAAATGAAAGAAAATCTCAGCTGGGCTCTGAACACATACTATCCAGCAGAGCCACCAGCCATGCCAAAAAGCAGATGAGGGGAGCATTCACTGGGGCAGGGGCAGCTGGCATCACTGTCCCAGGCACACCCACTGGGAGAGGTAGTCCATTACTGCCCTGCTTGTCTTATTCCTCCCAATGCCAGTGAGTTGGAAAACATGCTCCTTAACTGCAGGTGATGGGCAGGAAGGGGGCCAAGGGCCTGACCAACACAGTCCAGCTGGCAGAGTGCCCTTCTCTTGAGGCCAGAGCAGCAAAGACTATAGTAGCATCCCTTGAGCAGGACCCAGGGAGACTTCACTTAGGAAGCAGATGAACAGCCAGGGCAGCTCGTGCCCTGTGAACCAAGGCTAGGGCGATATGGGAAAGCAGGGCTCACACCGTTTAGAAGAGCTCGTTCACGGTTAGGAGCACACTTAGGCTACAAAACACATCTCTGTAACCCATCTGATTTACCCAGGACTTTCTTCAAAGCAAGACACTCCCCACCCCACACACACGCTGCTTGAGGGAAGAATTTCCACCCCCAACACCAGCTAAAAGCTTCCAGGGTCACAGTTAATCTACTGGGGAGGGGGCTGTAGGTGTTCTTGGGTTCTGTACACACTGGAACCTTATAAATGAATGGCAAAATCACAAACAATTTACCCCCCTATTAATGCTGATCAGTATTCTCACTCTCTGACAACAGCCAATCAGGCTCGCCTGATGCTCATCCTAAGGGATGTTGAGACTTTCACACTCAACACCAATCTATCAAGATCCTATCCTTTTCAGTTGCTTCAGCAAAATGGCATTTAGGGACAAACTTTTGGTGTTTTTACTGTTATCATTATTAACCACCACAGACAGGAAATCTAGGAGGTTTCCTTTTCTTTTTCCTTTTTTTTGGCCCTTTTTTAAAAAACAGGGTCTGCCAGCTGTCCTGGAACTCACTATGTAGACCAGGCTGGCTTTGACCTCACAGAGATCTGCCTGCCTCTGCCTCGATAGTACTGGTATTAAAGGTGTGCACCACCACGCCCGGCTTCCTTTTCATTAAAAATGCTGGTTATAGTAGCATATGCCTTTAATCACTGTGCTCAGACCTCTGTGAGTTTGAGGCCTGCCTGGTCTACATAGTGAATTCCAGGCTAGCCAAGGCCCTATATAGTAAAATTTTAAAACAAACAAACAGGTAATGGACATTACAAGACTGATTTTTCATGCAAATACCTCTTTCTTGTTCTGAAAGGGGTCTTAAAAGTTAGTCATCATTACTTCAAAACTTTCCTTCCTTCTAGAATACATAAGAAACTCTTTTTTTTTGGGGGGGGGTCTTTTTGAGACAGGGTCTCCCTGTAGCCCCAGCTGTCCTGGAGCTCACTCTGTAAACCAGTCTGGCCTTGAACTCACAAAGATCCGCCTGCCTCTGCCTCCCGAGTGCTAGGATTAAAGGCGTGCGCCACCAAGAGTTGCTCGGCAAGCAACTCTTATAGATGATACAATTCTAATTTTTCACTGCCTTCCTGCTCTCTTATCTAATGTTTCTAAAGAGCTGGATAGCACTGCTCTTTAGAAACACAGTAAGCAGATGCTGAGTGACGGACAAAAAGGGCAAGGAAACCACCTCTACTCCCACCATCGAGAGTTCACGCATGGTATTCTACATGTATAATCACTTATACTTTACATATTCTACATGTATAATCACTTATACTTTACATATTTTCTGACTTTAAATATTTCAGAAATACTGTCTCTGTGTGAACACATCTTTCTTCTTTAAACAAACACTTGCCTCACCTTTACCTCCTAAGCTGTCAGATTAAAGGTGTGTGGTGACCACACTGAGCAGTTGGGTTTTTTTTTTTTTTATTATTTATTTTCGTATGTGTATGAATGTACTGTCTGCATGCAGGTCTGTGCACCCGTGTCGTGCAGTGCCTCGGAGGTCAGAAGAGGGTCTCGGATTCCCCCGGAACTGGAGTTCTCCTGGAATTGGAGTTACAGACGGTTCTTAGCCGCCATGTGGGTGCTGGGGATCGAACCCGGGTCCTCTGCAAGAGCGTCGGCGCTCCCAACCGCTAGGCTATCTCTCCAGCCCCTCAGTTGGGTTTTTTAAAAAATATTTTTGCGGGCTGGAGAGATGGCCTAGTGGTTAAGAGCGCCGACCACTCTTACAGAGGACCCGGGTTTGATCCCCAGCACCCACATGGCAGCCGAGAACCGTCTGAAACTCCAATTCCAGGAGAACTCCAGTTCCAGGGGAATCCAACACCCTCTTCTGACCTCTGTGGCATTGCACGACACGGGTGCACAGACCTGCATGCAGACAGTACATTCATACACATACAGAAATAAATAAAATTTAAAAAAAATTAAAAAATTATTTTTGCTTATGTGTGTGTGTGTGTGTGTGTGTGTGTGTGTGTTTTGCCTGCATTTAAGTGTACTTGTGTTATGCAGTGTCTGTGGAAGCAAGGGGGTGTGGAATCCTATAGAACTGGAAGTTAAGCTAACTGGTATTAGCTGTCACATGGGTGCTGGGAACTGATCCTGGGTCTGTAGCCAGTGGTTTGTTTGTTTTTGAGACAGGGTCTTGCTGTAGTGACAGCTGGTCTGGAACTCATTATATGGACCAGGCTGACCTTGATCTCACAGAGATCTGCCTGCCTCTGCCTTCCAAGGGCTGGGATTAAAGGTGTGCACCACCATGCCTGGCTAGTTTTTTTTTTTTTTCCTTAAGGAATATGGAAAAGTTACTGCAAGCAGATCGAGGCAGAGCATTAATAAATATGCATTTAGGATCTAGTCTTCAAATGGGGTTATCGGGCCCAGGACTATGAATTTTGATAAACACTTATCAACTGACAGTGAGGGGAAAATGAGGACATAAAGGCCGATTCACTCAGAGTTCTCTGATTACCAACTGTACTGGATGGCGTTAGTGTCAACTTGACACACCTGGGCTGAAGGGCCTCAACTGGGGAACTGGCTCCACTGTGCTGGCCTGTGGCCACATCTGTGGGGTATTTTCTTGATTGTTGAGTAATGTGGGAGGGCCCACCGCACTGTGGACAGTGCCACCCCTAGGCAGGTGGTTCTGTACTGTCTATGAAAGCAGGCTGAGCATGGGCCAGGGGAGCAAGCCAGTAAGCAGCTTCATGGCCTGTGCTTCAGCTCCTGCCTCCAGGTTCCTGCCCTGAGTTCCTATGGTGGGCTCCCTCAGTGATGAACTGTAACCCAGGAGACGGAGCTGAGCAAACCCTTTCCTTTCCAAGCTGGTTTTGGTCAGAGTGTTTTGTCACAGCGACTGAAAGTAAACTAGAATATCAGCCCTGTTCCCCGTTTTCCCACGTATCCATTTGCTGCTCGTCTTTCTGTTGCTGTGACCTCTCCATGCCTGGACTCTGTCCACTGTGCAGAGCGGATGTCAAAATTTTTCTTATTCATCTATGACCACAGACATTTACCCTCTGTAGGTATTTCTACTTTGTTACAGGTTTAGCGAGTACTGTTCTTATTTTCTATGTGCCTTTTAACTCCGTGCTATTTAACATAGAACAGCTCAAAAGTTTTTAGAGTCAACTCCACTGACCTTTCTTTGGCCTTTTTTCATAGTTTTATGCTTAGAAAGGGTTTTTTCCATCCTGAAGAAAGTTAAATATACAACTGCATTTCCTTTTGGTTTAAAAAAAGTTTACATTTTCAGATTTAACTCTTTACATCAGGTTTTTGTTTTGTCTGGGGTTTTCTGTTAGCTTTTCATGCCTTTTTTTGGGGGGGAGGGAGGTGGTGGGTTTCATGCATGATAGGTAAGCATTCTACCACTAAGCTGCATCCCCAGGCCCAATGCTTTCTCATAACGATCTCCAAGTACTTAATGGAAGACCTCCTGCTAGAGTTCTGGACAGGAGCAACCCTGCCGGTACCTTGGAGGCAGGAAGCAAGGTAGGCACGGCCTACATGCTGTTACCACTAGGGAGGTAATATTCATTTCTCATAAGCCAAAGGAGCTGTGGGAAAAGGCTAGGAGCAGGTGAGCGCAGACCAGTGCGGCTCTAAAGTCAACTGCCACTTCACTTCACCACTCTGCTCTCCACAGTGAGCACCACTCCTCAAGTCCTGCCACCTCCTCAGACCTTCCCGAAGGGGCACAGCCACCAGAACAGAGCACATGGGCCACGAGTGATGCAGCAGGCAGAGGGATCCTGAGGTGCCAGGCTTGGCGTCCACGTGGTGAAGGCTCTGTCAACCAGCTGCCCCTGCTCCCTAGTTGCCAGTGTTGTCCCATCTTCCGGCTTTTCCAGGGATGCTGGGAAATGGGTTTTAATTGGAGATCTCCTGAATCATAATGTGGGCACTAATTCTGTTTCTTTACAAACACTGAAGGCCACATTCTACACGAGGCCTTCTCAGAGGTGCTGCAGGACCCATGGCACGACTGTCCCCTTTCATTCCTATGTTGGCCACCCTAGCTGGTCCGAAAGCTCCCCAGCCCAGCTGACATCTGCTGACTTCCTTGATCCCATCTCATCACTCCACACAGCATGCTACTTTAGCTTCAAGTCTCATGGTCTTCATGGCAGAAAATGCTGTTTCCAAGTGGGTTTTTTTTTTTTTTTTTTGGTCTTTTTTGAGACAGGGTCTCCCTGTAGCCCCAGCTGGCCTGGAACTCACTCTGTAGACCAGGCTGGCCTTGAAATCATAGAGATCCACCTGCTTCTGCCTCCCAAGTACTAGGATTAAAGGCATGCGCCACTGCACCAGGCCCAAGTGTTCTTGGTTAACAGTGGGGCATCTCGTGTCTACATCCTCTCTGAGCCACAGATGAGATGTATAAGAAAATTTCCACTTTTTTTGAGACAGGGTCTCCCTTTAGTCCCAGCTGGCCTGGAGTTTGCTCTGTAGACCAGGCTGGCCTTGAACTCACAGAGATCCCCCTGCCTCTGCCTCCCGAGTGCTGGGATTAAAGGCGTGTGCCACCATGCCCAGCACTAAAGACAGTTTTTTAGCCACCATGTGTGTGCTGGGAATCGAACCTGGGTCCTTTGCAAGAGCAGTCAGTGCTCTTAACTAGACCCTAGAAAACTCCCATCTTTTTTACTACAAAGATGCTTATAAAAACAAAACACAAGTGGGCTGGAGAGGTGGCTCAGCGGTTAAGAGTGCTGACTGCTCTTATAAAGGACCCAGGTTTGATTCCCAGCAGCAACATGGCAGCTAACAACCATCCATAACTCCAGTTCCAGGGGCTCTAAAGCCACTTTCTGACCTCTTCAGACACTGTACAATGTGCACTTACACACACTGAGGCAATACACTTGTATAAATAAAACAAAAATAAATATTACAACCCCCCCCCCACAAATAAGCAGAAGGGGCAGACAAAACAAAGAGAGGCCGTACCTGGTTCTCACTTCCCAAGGCACTGCTCCAGCAGCAGCCAAGGGTATTTGTTACTGAAGGAACAAAAACAGGGAGCTCAAGGTCGTGCTGGGCTCCTTGCTCTCTGCTGTCCTGGATGGAATGTGCAGTCCTACTGCTTTATGTATCATCTATTAATAAATTATTACTTTAAATTCAACAAATAGTTGTGAGCCATCTTATGGCAGACAGTGTTAACTGCCCGTTATTTTGCCTGTACAAGGACAATAACATCAACCCAACAAGACTCTAAAGGTTCAGGGTAAAGCACTTAGAACACACTACACAGTCAGCACTATACACTATTTACTGTCAGCCTTTTACCCCTGATAGTCTCACAATCCCAAATGAAATCTCTGACACCCGAAGCCAAGACTTTTATATAAAGCCAATAGCCTACTTTATGTATGTAAGTCCCAAGCACCTCAAACCTAGCATGTAGAAAAGCATGGGACTGGAGAGATGGCTCAGTGGTAAGAGCGCTGGCTGCTCCTGTAAAGGACCAGGGTTTGGTTCCCAATACCCACATGGCAGCTAACAACTGTGACTCCAGTTCCAGGGGATCTGATGCCTTCTTCTGGCTTGCACAAGCCATCAGGCACATGTTTGGTGTGCATACCAGCATACAAGCAAATACTCATGCACACAAAATAAAAATCTTAAAAAGGAACTCCTTACAAAAGGACAAACTCAAATCAAGAAACCACTTTCCTCTATCTTCTGAGCTAACAGCACTCCCACCCACCAACCACACTAGTCAGATGTTCTTGATTCTTACCCCCACATATGAAACATGCTCAAATCTACTATTCTTCCTTCCAAGGGCTCTGGTTCAAGCTAGCAGCCTTCCACTGGACTAATGCTCTTGCCATCTATCAGTCTCCTACCCTCACCTGACCCCAAACTAATATTCACACGAAGCTACGGCAGTATCTCATAAACCGGATCATGTCCCAACCTTTCTGTCGTCACTGCACACAGAATAAAACTCAGTCTGGTCCAAGCCTGAGCTGTGACTCCTAAGTACTGTCTAGCTCCTGGGAACACCTCATCTGTCACACCCCCACATCCCTAGAGCTAAGCACAGTAACTGACAGACTAAATTACTATCTGATTGGAGGGGAAGAGAAAGGCAGGAAAGAGCTGGTTCTGAAAGTACTACCTGGCATCTGAGCAATGGACAGAGCAGCGGAAGCAGACTGGAGCTGAGGGCACCCAGGGTGGGGCGATCTGAATGAAGACTATCTCCCACAGGCACATCCATTTTGAGCATCTGGCTCCAGTTGGTGGTGCTGTTTGGCTGGACGAAGCACATCACTGAGGGCGGGGTCTGAGAGCTCGTAGCCCCGCCCCACTTCCAGTTGCTGATCTGCTTCCTGTGGTGCTCAGCCTTCTGCTCCCGGCCTCCTCACCATGACGGACTCTTGTCCCTCTGGAATCGTATGCCCATCAACTCTTCCTTCTGTAAGGTGCCTTGGTCATAGAGTTTATCACAGCAACAAGAAAGTAGCCAATACACAGGGGAATGGGTGATGTTAATATTTGGGTATGAGGTAACAGGAGCCTGGGATCAGACACTTGCTGCAAGCAGGAGCAGCTCCTCAGGCACCGCAAGAAACAGCACGGAGCTGGGCGGGAGCACGTTGGCGCACGCCAGTAGTTTTGAGGCTGAGGCAGGAGGACCAAGTTCAAGGCCCACCTGGACCACATGGTACGATCCTGTTTGACAAAAGAAAGAAAAGAGGGAGGGGAAATGAGGGAAAGAGGGAAATAAAGGAATTAGGGATCCAAGACGGTGGCGCAGAACCTGCAATCTCAGCATTCAAGGAGCTGAAGCAGGAAGATTGAGAGTTCAAGGCCACCCTAGGCAACAATCTGGAAAATACTATGTCGTAAAAGAAAATAGAATTGAGATAATTTGGACACTGACTGATGAGAAATAGGGAACAAAAACTGAAAAAAATACACTGTTAACCTGACCAAGAGAACGATGATACCATGAACAGAAATGGACCAATAAGCAGGTAGAACTGTGGAGTTTTCAGAGAAAACAACCTTGAGTTTGGAATATTCATGAGGTTTTATGAAGAAATGTCTCATGAACATGTAGAAAGTGATGAATGGAAAGAGATAAAGTCAAAGCTGGAGAGAAGAGATTGAGAAGTGACCTAGCAAATACCAGCCGAGGCCGGGAGACCAAGGAGCTCCTAATCATTTGCTTGTTGCTGCTTAATCAAAGCAACACAGTGCTTGGCTTGGGGGAAACAGTAACAAGACAGTCAGAGACCTTGCCCATGTGGTATTTACAATACACTGTCTGTTTATTACCCTGAAAAAATAAAGAGAACAGAATCAAAGATAAGCTCTAACATCCATATTTAATCCATCTTTGAATATCAAAAACTTCAAAGGAGGTAAGTAGTAAGAAAAACACCCATATTGGAGTTAACATACAGTTTATTCCTGGAGGACATAACTCTGTTACATGTATGACATTTACATAGGCATATTTTGGAGTAATACAATGGGGAGGGAACAACAATGCAGGGACTGGGTCAAAGAACGGACTGACATAATTAAATTCTGCCCCAAACAATGGACCTTTACAGAGAAAAACTTTAAAAAGACTGAGAGAAAGATGAAAGTCATGTATGGCAGAATGCACGATCTGGGGTGGGGTGGGGGGAAGTAGAGGGGGAATGTGTCTAAATGGAACTGAGAAATGTCTGCAATACACAAAATATCAATACTTATAAAAAAAAAAAAAAACACCCTGAGACAAGACAGGATTTCAGAAGCAGGTAAGAGAAAGAAATGGCAGCTAACTTAGTTTCATGACTGCAGGAGGCGGACCGTGAGCCACAGCACATGATAAAAAATGACTGAGCAAAGACTAGTGTTTGATTTTAGAGAATGAGAGTGGTGAACATTAACAGAGAGGGGGAAGGAGCAGGTGTTTAAGAGGACTTAAGCTATGAGGGAGACTAGAAAAGACAAGTTATTCCAGAATCAGTCTTTCCATCTTTCTCTTCTTCCTCCTTTCCCATCTTTCCTTCCTTCCTCCTCTTCCCCTTCCTCTCTTTTCTTCCTCCTTTCCTTCGTTATCTTTCTTCCCTTTTGTGTGTGTGTGCAGGTGTGCATGTGCTCCAACGAGCATTTCCAATGTCAGAGGACACCTTCCAGGAGCCGGCTCCACCTTGCACCTTGCTGAGCCCAGGTCTCTTATTTCACTCCAGGCTGTGCTGACTCTGCTGCCTCACCTCCCATACCTCACTATAGGGGTGCTGGAGTCATAGATGTGCACCATCAGAGTCAGCTTTTTACATGGGTTCCATGGATCAAACTTGGGTTGTCAGGTTTGCTGGGCAAATGCTTTCACGATCCAACTCATCTCCCTGGTTAGTGGGGTGCTCCCCCAGCCACGGCCCATGGGGAAGAAGTGCTGAGGATTGATCCCAGGGCCTCAAATGTATTCCACCACTGAGCTACATACACATCATCCCCAAATCTTTGCTTCAAAACCAAGAACAAAGGCAAAATGTCAGAACATGTACTGGAGCAAGCAGAAGGCTTTCTCAATATAGTAACAGATATAATGGAGACTTTCTCCTAGTTCTCTGGCCCAGGGATTAGAAAACTAGTAAAACTGCTTGATATTACACTAAATTTTCTAATAGACTCAAATGATACTTGAAATTTTCAATGCAGTGCCTATGTACTGAGGGCCAAATGTCCTTTTCTTTCCCTGTTTCCCAATGCATGGCTCTGTCAATAATATCCTTTCATATCTGTCCTCGAATGGTGGTGCTGCCTCTTCTGTGACAGCCTGACTGGGATCCACCCCGTGGCCAGCTGTCCTCCAGCTGGGAAGTTGTTCTTATAGCCCTGACACAGGAGTGCAGCAGGCCTCTGCACAGAGTGAGAGATGGGACGGAGAGAGCAAAGCCAGGACCCCACAGGTCAGCTCTGCAGTCACTCTGCTGACGCAGCCCACACTGCAACGCTGGCATTCTGAGCATCGAGCTGAAATGCAGCACTTTAAGACCAGAAGCTGCTGTTTCTGAAATGAGACCTGAAAACCAGAGCTTTGAAACCACTGAGGTTATCAGTTCAAAACCAGTATCAGAAATTCACTTGCTGTACACAATCCTTTAAGGTTTTAACAGTATTTGAAATTCACTTGCCGTATACAATTCTTCAAGGTTTTACCAAACTTTTTCCTGATTTTTGGTACTTTTGGGTTTGGAAGGTAAATGAGGAAAGTAACCAAAAGGGGCAGGTGGGTGCGATCAGTCATCCAGCAGCAGGCACGGCTGTGATCCTTGTAGCTAACACTGGGGCCTGAGCAGTGCCTCACTAGCTCACACAGAAGGGTCTGGGAGCTGGGCAATCATCGGCTGCAGCAGAACTCTCTCTAGGCACAAGAGGCAGAGCACTGTGGGCCAAGCTAACAGGCAGATCCCTGCCTTTCCTCTGCAACTAGACATGAGACAAAGAGGCTGGAATTTAGAGGGAAGCACTCGCTGAAGGTGTTTACTGTTCAGATTTATTGTCAGTCTAGTATTGGGGGCGGGAAGTTACTGAACTGAAGGAAAAATAAGCCTGGCTTCACACACACAGTTGCAACCATTCCAGCTACCCAGGCTTTGCCTTTGAAATCTGAAGAGTTAACGTAATGAGGATTCCACTCTCAGTAATACACACTTCCAGGAAATCAGCTCAAAGGCAGTGCTATCTCAAGAGTCCCCGGCAGCAAAAACAAATTCCCTGGTCTTCTGAGAGAGGAAAACAAACTTGGCCACGCCTGACATCTGGCTGATTGGCACTACTGCAGTCTGAGCTCACCAGCGGCTGCCAGCAGCAGAGCACACCTTCCCAGACTGTTCCTGAACACAATCTGACCACACACACCGCACTCGCTCCTGCAGCTTTCCACCATGTCCTTTGCATTCCTGTTCATAAAGAGCAAGCCTTCCTACACTTCAGCTTCAAGGAACCCTTTCCTTTACCTTAACTGAAACCAGGCTGTCTCTACAAGCTTGTCAATTCCCCGAAGCCCAACATGCAGAGATCTCATGTCTCTCAATCAACATGTGAACCAGGGTTTCCACGCCTCCTTAAAGATTCATTATCCAATCTGTCCTCCCTCTCTTCCTTTTCCTTGGCCCGGGAATAAACGAGGTCTAACGAGCTCCTAACCAGCCTCCTTGCTCTGTTCTCGCTCCTTTCTAGTCTCAGCTCCACATATGAGGAATAGTGACCGTGTACAGTGGCCAGTCAGGCCATTCTGCTCAGCACACCTCAGCGGCGTCTTAGTCTTCTCAGACCCCTTCCTGGTTTGCATGTACCTGCAAGCTGGCCTGCCACCTTCCCATCTCTGTCATCTGCTGTGCTCCTCTGGCTGGCTCACTGGACCCCAGGGCAGGACAAAAAGAATTGTATACGGCAAAAGCACCACGCCCTTTTCTGCTTCAGCTAGGCAGCTAAGAAAACAAAACGTGGGGCTGGAGAGATAGCCTAGCGGTTAAGAGCACTGACTGCTCTTGCAGAGGACCCTGGTTCAATCCCCAGCACCCACATGGTGGCTAAGAACTGTCTGAAACTCCAATTCCAGGAGAACTCCAGTTCCAGGGGAATCCAACACCCTCTTCTGACCTCCGCGGCATTGCACGACACGGGTGCACAAACCTACATGCAGACAGTACATTCATACACATACAAAAATAAATAAAATTAAAAAAAAAAAAAAAAAGAAAACAAGACATGAAAGGTGACAAAATTACCAGAAGTGTTAGGACTAGCTCCCTACTATGGCAAAGGACAGGGAAACTCTACTATTGTGGCTTTAAAAAGTTTGCAGACCCCATACTTAACAATGGCATACCAGAAAAACAACGAATTACTTTGCAAAGTTCTAAATCCACAAGTGGGCAAGTGGTGACGGCTCAGTAAAGTGCCTGCTGTGCAACCCTGAGAACCTGAAATTGGATCCTGATTACACACATAAAAAGCTGTGTGTGGCTCTGTGTGGCTGTGATGCAAGCTCTGGGGAGGGGAAACAGGAAGAGTCCTGGAGCTTGCTGGACAGCCAATCTGACCAGACAGCCGAGCTTCAGTTCAGCAAGAGACCCTGTCCCCCAAATACAGCAGAGAATGAGCAAAGAAGATACTTCAAACTCTGACCGCCCCCCACCCCATATCACATCCCATCCCATCAAAAATCCTAAGTCTGGGGCTGGAGAGATGGCTAAGTAGGTAAAGGATCCCACCACAAGGGTCGCAACCCAAGACTGATCCCAGGACCCACCTGATGGGAGGGGAGAACGGACTCCTGCAAGTTGCTTCTGATTGCCACATGTGCATACACACACATCATACACACAGATACACACATATACGTGTGTGAAGCACACACACACACGTGTGAGAAGCACCCACACGGTAGCTAAAAACCATCTGTAATTTCAGTTTCAGGGCATCTAACGCCCTCTTCTGTCCTCCACAGGCATTGCACGACACAGGTGCACTTACACACATACAGACATAACACTCATATATGTAAAATAAATAAATAAAAAAGAGGCTGGGTGTGGGGGATGCACACCTTTAATCCCAGCACTCAGGAGGTAGAGGCAGGTGGATCTCTGTGAGTTCAAAGCCACCTGGTTTAAAGAGTGAGCTCCAGGCCAGCTAGGACTAAAGGGAGACCCTGTCTCAAAAAGACCGTGGTGGCTCATGACTTTAATTCTAGCACTCAGGAGGCAGAGGCTGGCAGATCTTTGTGAGTTCAAGGCCAGCCTGGTCTACAGAGTGAGTTCCAGGACAGCTGAGGCTACAGGGAGACCCTGTCTCGAAAAGACCAAAAAAAATTTTACACACACACACACACACACACACATATATATACACAAAACAAAACAAAACCCCACACCGAACTGGGACTTGCAGTGGTGTGATGATGGCACACCTACCTTCCAACATTCAGGAGTCTGAAGCGGGAGAACTGAAAACTTCAGGGCAGTCGGGGCTAAGACCCAGTTTACAAACCAATACCCTGGGAAATCCTTTATCACATTACTCCCAGAGCATGTCAGGGCACGGACTCCAGCTGAGACAAGGCTACAAGGAAGCAGTGACAATTCGAGCTCCCACAGAATCACATCTGAAGGGAGTCAGTCCTGCTGAAGCCCTCTTTACTTATACTCATCCTCACACACGCAGGCTTGCTTGCTTGCTCATATCCTCGCTCTCCGAACTATCAGAGGGGCCTTGAGATAGGAGTTCCAAAACTTGGTCACTACGTCTGATCCAGCAGCTGCCTCCCCCACCTCCATGTACCCCCCCCATGCTCCCACTGCTGCCCCCCACTTTTCAGTTTTTAAGCCACCAAAGCATAGGTCATTTAGAACTGGTCGGAAAGTTGCCTGTTACTGAAACCACCATCATGGGAAACACTTCCATGGTTCCCATGAAGTAGCTACCAATGGTCATTTCCATTAGTGAGAAAAGAGTGAGCATAAAGGACACGGTAAGAGCTGCTTACCAACCTCAGGGCCAGGAGCAGAAGTAAAGCCTGATTTTCTGAAATTTACTAGAAAATGTGTTAATTATGTATATCTGTTTGTGTCTGTGTCTGGGTAGACACACATGTGTGCAGGTGCCTGCTGAGGCCAGAGGCATCTAATTACCCTAGAGCTGGAGTTTCAGGAAGTTGTGAGCTACCTGACGTGGGTGCTGGACCTGAACTTGGATCTCCTACAAGAGCAGCAATGTGCTCTTAACCACTGACCCATCTCTTGAGCCCTGTAAACAATGTTTTGAAAGACCTCTGGTTATCATCCACTTCTTCCAAGTGTTTCTTGTAACTGCTCAGAACAGATGCTACAATTAGAAGATGGTTTAATTCAGGCTAGAGAGATGGCTCAGTGGTTAAGAGCACAGACTGCTCTTGCAGAGGACCAGGGTTTGATTCCCAGCACCCACATAGCGGCTGAGAACTGTCTTTAACTCCAGTTCCAGGGGAATCCGACACCCTCTTCCGACCTCTGCCGCACTGCATGACACGGGTGCACAAACCTACATGCAGACAGTATACTCATACACATAAAAAATAAAATAAAATAAAAGAAGATGGTTTAATTCAAAGGAAGAAGCCTGGTACTCCCAGCACCTGGGAAGGTGAAGCAGGAGGACTGTGAGTTTGAGCCTAGAGTGGGACACATGGCAAGACTGTCTCTCAAAAAAGTTTTAGAAAAGATTGGTGATTGAACTGGAAAACATCAAGTGGGGGCTACTGCCCAAGGAGCAGGAGCTACTGCCCAAGGAGCAGGAGCAGTCACTGACTGAAACACCATAGCTGCAGCGTACCCAGATGCCAAGGTTAAGGTATTCAGTGCCATATTATTTTAGATCTGAGCACTTTCCTATATCTGAGGTCCTGGGAAAAGCACATCAATATTTACGATCAAGACAATTTTTTAATACTTGACTATTCCCAGCAGTGTGTAGCAAAACAAAACCATTTAGCAAAGGGTGCTCTCAGAGACTATGTTATGTTAGACTGGCTTGACAGCCACCCCCTCTTGTGTGATGCACATCCTTCAAAAGGTACTTAGGAGGGGAGCAGTTAGAGAGGGATCCAGCAGGCATCATCTGGGGGTGGAGAGAAGCCCCTCCCATAGGCACGATTCAGCTGATCCGGGAAAGAGCTCATCCATGGTAATTTGCTACAAAAACAAGGCTTTTGGCGTCTAAACCTCTAGTGCATCACAAACTTCCTGGTATTATCTAATAACCTCCCCCCAGCCATCACTGTTTCCATGGTAACCGACAGAGAAATAGCAGCCTGCCAAATGGCTTTTGTAGTTCCTTTTCCAGTTTGCTCTTCTGTACAGAATTCGATGGGAAGAGAACCAGGCTAATCTTTGCAAACAGGGACATGAGGTAGTTTGAAAAGTACAACTGGGCTTGGAACAAGAATGCACACAGCTTTCACGAACCTGCCCTGATCCGATACAAAAGATCTGCTGGTGTGTGTTTGCTTAGCTTTCCCTGGGTTTCAGGACAGGAAAGGGAGCACTGGGCAGTCTCTGATTTGACCACAACAAAAGGGATAGAGTGAATCAGAGAACAAGATCAAGCAAGTCTACTGTGCCCCCAGGTCTCTTACTGTCACTAAAGGAAACTAGTTCAAAATCAAAATCAATGAGCAAGACTTGTCAGGGTGGACCACAGGACAGTGAGGGGAGAACTGCCACGTTGAAAAGTTCGCATTTAATCCCAGGGTGAGGCCACAGATGAAGTCAACTGTACAGTCTGTGAATTACAGGCACCATGTGCAGGGAACAAAGATCTCCTTACCATCTCAGCAAGGGGGAAGCCACTCGACACACCGTGTGTGGAGCTGGGTTGGCTTTCAAAAAGATCAGCAACTCAGACTGCCCAAGGTGCCAGACTCAAAAGCAAACAGCTGCTGCAGGGTGGAAGAGCTGGCATTTGTCAAAAAGAGATGGGGGGGGCAGACTATTTCTCTTGCTGGACACTGTAGTACACACCTGTAATCCCAGCACCAGGGAAACAGACACAGGAAGGTCCAGAGTTCAAGGCCAGCCTTGCCTATATGAGGTGCTGTCTCAAAAACAAAACAAAGACTGTTTTTCTTTGAAAGTACCTCCAAACAAATGTTTTTGTCTCAAAACTGCACAATTTTATGAAGTGCAGGAAATCTTTCAATTTCTGTCTGAGAAACTGGTCTATAGCCAAGCCACCCTCTGTGTGTTGGATCTGTCCTGATGAGAAACTGACTCAAGTCAGACAAGCATTCGCTTCTCATCTGATAGGTCAAAGCTAATAGAAGTCTGAAAGGTTCCCTCCCACAACCGTTAATGAACCTCAAATGTCTTGTCAGCAGACAAGAAGGTTACACCCAAAAGTGGCATTCAGAGACAGGTTCCTAAAAGTACGAAGAGTCAGACTCCTCAAGCCCCCCACAGAAGAGTTAACTTACACTGTTTAAGGTGCACTTTTACTTGGGTATGAGAGTCATGACCTTTGCTTTCAGAGCTTTTACCTGAGTTTAAACAGAAAGAAAAAGATTTGCAACAGCAAGTTCCCTTCAATACTTCAGAAAAGGCCTTGTTTATAATTTAAAGATGTTTGCTCTGGGGGCTAGAAAGATAGCTCAGTAGTTAAAAGCACTGGCTGCTCTTGCAGATGCAGAGGATCAGGGTTCAGTTCCCAGTACCCACGTGACAGACAATAACCACCTGTAACTTCAGTTCCACTCTCTCTGGCCTCCGCAGGCACTGCACACGTGTGGTGCAGGTACAGTCACGCAGACAAAACACGCAGACACATAAAATAAGAAAAAAAAAAAAAAAGATGTGTGCTCGGGGCTGTAGAGATGGCCTAGTGGTTAATAGCACCGACTGCTCTTGCAGAGGACCCGGGTTCGATCCCCAGCACCCACATGGTGGCCGAGAACCATCTTTAACTCCAGTTCCAGGGGAATCCGACACCCTCCACTGACTTCCGCGGCATTGCACGACACGGGTGCACAAACCTACATGCAGACAGTACATTCATACACATACAAAAATAAGTAAAAAAAAAAAAGATGTGTGCTCTAAGAAATACTTGCATGGCTGTCAGTCAAAGGAAGGCTCTGACATGGCTGGTTCAGCTACACTGCTGGAACTCCTACTGAGGCCCAAGTGAGTTTTTCCAAAAGTTTAAACTTGTGTTCTGTTTACCTAAGAGTAGAACTTCTAAGCTGCATTCAGTGTATGACTATAATCTCAAATACAGTAACATTCAATTTCTCAATCTTCAACAAAAATCAGAACTGAGAGCATACACAAGAAGTGTGCCAAATTCAATCAGAGTCAAAATGAGGCCAGAAGCCAACTTCCTAGAGCCAGTAACCTGTGCTACTGACATGTTTATATTTCTTCCCAAACTCATTTCCTCAGCCAACTTTATTTAAAGACTGAAGAAAAATGTTCTTACTTATAGTAGGTATTGTGTTTTCACCAGATCGGCTGCACAGTTGGAACCCAGAGTCCCTGCTGCTGGTGGACACTGAGGAGACGTGGCCTCTTTTACAAAGTTATGACCTGTGCTTCCACCAGGTTCCTGCAAACAGACTCCAGGAAGCTGGGAAAAGAGGACCTCAGGGTGGGCAGTCCTCCTCCTCAACAGATTTCCTCCACATGGTCACCCCCAGAAACAATGATGTCTGTGCTTGCTGTTTGCTGACCACATACATATTAATCTGCAACTTAACAGGTATACTACTAACAAATGGCTCTTGTGTGCTGGGTTTAGTTTTGTTCTGCTTTGCTTATGGGGCTGCTGACGGAACTCGCACACGCCAGACAAACACCGTGCACGGAGCTCCGGCCCCAGGCCTGTGACAGGTCTTCCTAGGAGAGAACGAAGATCTTTGGGAGGGAGAAAGAAGGGGGTACTTCTGGGCACCGAAACAGTGCTAATGTTTAGCAGTTGGGAACTACTTATGCACTGAAACTAACTACTCATAGCCGGGCGTGGTGGCGCATGCCTTTAATCCTAGGTCTCGGGAGGCAGAGGCAGTTGGATCTTTGTGAGTTCAAGGCCAGCCCGGCCTACAGAGCGAGTTCCAGGACAGCTGGGGCTACAAGGAGACCCTGTCTCGAAAAGACCAAAAAAAAAAAAAAAAAAAAAAAAAGAAACTAACTACTCAGTACACTTTGGGAATTCTTAAGTTCCCATCTATAAATAGGCCCCTAATTTTTTTTTCCCCAAAAGGAGGTAGTGGTGAATGCATGTGGACAAAGAGCCAGTAACTGAAGACTCAAATACTTACAAAGAAAATAACTGTGAAGAATGAAAGACGAGGACTATACCGAAGCTTGCACATACTACAGCTGGGCAGAGAACTCCAGGAGGAAGCAGCACTGACATGTGGGAGGAGTCCCGACATGTGGGAGGGGCCCCAGGAGAGGACCACACCTGCTTATCCAGAGCTGCAGCCCGGCTCCCAGGATCTGCCTGGAAAAGAGCTGATGCCCCACTGTCCAGCTTGAGAAGAAGGCTTGAACTTAAATAATGAGGCGCATGGTGTTCCTCTGTTACCTGTTAACACAGGTGTCTTACCAAAGGCAAGAAGAATTCTTCTTCCTGTGTGGCCTCGAGATCTTAGTGGGGGCTGACTCACAGAAGCATAATCATACCTAAAAGACTACAGCCAAGGCTGGGTAGTCTGATCCCAAGCCCTACCTCTTGGCACTTGAAGGCCGCCTGAGAACACATTCACAGGGCTTACGTTGGCGACTGAGAATCCCCTGCCAACAACGAGAGTTTACGTGCAAACAAAGCAAAGAGAACTTATCAATGGGAATTATACCAACAAATGGAGCCTAGTGCCTGCAAGATAACTCAATAGGCTATAATGCCATGCATGGAAACCCAACCTCACTCGACACACAACCTGGTTAGACCTGCTAATTACATTCTTACAGAAGTGTATCTGATAAAAAACAGACAGAACTTCTGACTAACAGTGAGTTGGCCTGAATTAGGTCAATATTCAAAATACAGCCTGCTGGCCTTCCACACTGGGCCTGGTTTAATGGCGTAAGCGGAATAATCAGGAACTTTGGTTAGGAAAAGATACAGACCCTGGAAACAAGATGAGTTGGTGAAGTTTTCTCTCCTTGGAATTTCTACTATCTATCTTTGTCCTCAGGTACACTTTTGATTTAAAAACATTAGAGCTGGATGTGGGGTCAGTGGCCCTTTCTCATACAATCTGTGTGACGGCTAGGATGAAAAGCTGAAATTACAGTCAGTTTAGCTACTGCTTTCCAACTTGAACTTAGACCAGCCATCGCATGATAATCTGGCTCCAGTTCCCTCTCTCAGGGTTATCGGCTCATGTCTTTCAGGAGACTAAGAAGGGAACAAGGCAGCGTCTGATGCTCCCTCACAGAAAACTGGCCAGCTGTACAACCACAGAACACAGCAATGGCAGCCTCTGGAACCTCCCTTCTTGCTCTGACTACCTCGAGTTACCCTTCTGTAACTCCTCAGCCGGAGCCTTCATGACAACTGCAATCACTCAAGTAATTAGCAGTTAGCTGTAGATGTACTTCCGTGGGTCGAAGGCTGTGCAATGGACACAAGCCTCTGGAACCTGGCACAGGGCAGGCAACTCCTGCTGGATAAGTAATGGGCACTTTAGAAGCCAAACGTTTACTGTGGGTAAAGCAATTAGTTGAAACTGTTTTCACCAATGTATACTCTATCTAGTTCTGAAAATAGGAGCTTTGAGAAAATCTCCATTCTTCATAGAATTAACAGGAGTCAGGGAGAGACTTTTAAAAAAATACTTACAGGCAAGGGCTTCTTCCTCATCTCAAAAGTCCGAGTGGCACCGAAACTGAGCGAAGCAATGACAGGGCACCTCCTCAGCGAGGGCTCATCATCGCTGTGCCAGTCCACACTGTCCTTCTCATCCCGGTAGAGATTGCACAGCAAGGAGTTGAAGGTGTGGCCCGTGTTCTCCTCAAGGCGGCTCTTCAGAGTACTCAGCACGGGATGCCACTGCAGTCACCAGGTGAGGCAAAGGCAGAACAGTCCCATCAGACACAAGGGGCCGCCATGTGCAGAACAGAAAGAAAGGGCAGAGTCAGTCAAGTTATGAGCAGGGCATGGAATAAGCAAACCACTTGCTGCGATAAACAGAAAGCAAGAGTTTATTCTCCTCCCTTGAGTTCTATGCTGCACCAAGCCAACCTCTGCCATTTTATGAATGCATTAAATTTGGCAAAGCAATACCTGGAAGGCCAGAGTCCATCTACCCACTAATCTTTTTCTGTAAACACATGTCCTCATAAAGAAGCAAATGCCAGTATGTTCAGAGTGGTCACCTGGAAAGATTACGATGCTAAATGGAACAATGAAGCTGACGTGTGGTCAACTGGCCCACAGACCGAGGCTCACGTAGGCAGCGAGAGAGCTTTCTACAAGGTATCCTCTTTTCCTCCTATTCCCATGTTGTTATTCTCAATGAAAGAACTGCATTCTTTTTCTTTTTCTCCCTATAGTCCCAGCTGGAACTCACTCTGTAGACCAGGCTGGCCTTGAACTCACAGAGAGTGAAGGCCGAGCCACCATGCCCAGCTTAAAGACGGTTCTTAGCTGCCATGTGGGTGCCAGGAATCGAATCCAGGTCCTCTGCAAGAGCAGTCGGAGCTCTTAACTGCTGAGCCATCTCTCCAACCCAAGAACTGCACATACAGACAGTATTCATACGCATACAAGAATAAAAAAAAAAAATTTAAAAAAATGTTTAACACTTAGAGTAGCTAACATCCTAATACCAGAACGGAACCCGAGCATGGTGGTGCATGCCAGCAATCCTAGCACTTGGGAGGCTCAAGAAAAAGGGTGGCAAATCTGTGGCCACCTGAGCTATGCAAATAAAACTCTCCCAGAAACCAAACCCAAACAAACAATGCTTTTTCTTTCTTATAGATCAGGACTCACAACATGCTCTCAGAACTATAAAGTTAGAGAAGACTCAATCAGATTCCACAGTCCTGCTTGCTGTGCATACCAAGTTCAATGATGTAGTCTGTACCATCTGGATACATACATACACACACACACACACACACACACACACACACACACACACACACCATGGCACACTTGTAGAGGTCAGAGGACAACTTCCAAGAGTCAGTTCTCTCCTTCCATCATGTGGCTTCCAGGGATTGAACCAGGTCATCAGGCTTGGTGGCAAGCACCTCTACCCACTGAGCTATCTCACACACCCTGAAATCGGCATTTTTAATGCTTCCAGGTGGGATTGCAGGCTGCTGAAGAGCACAGTGACTACCTATCCAGTTTATCATAATGCTGAGGCACTCAATTTTATCCAATTGCATTTCTGTAGCATAAGAACAAATACAACACAATAAAAAAACTGTACACTCTCAACATTGCTCTGAAAGCAGACTTGTAGTCCCCTAGAAAGGCTTCACGGGGCCGGGCGTGGTGGCGCACGCCTTTAATCCTAGCACTTGGGAGGCAGAGGCAGGCGGATCTTTGTGAGTTCAAGGCCAGCCTGGTCTACAATGTGAGTTCCAGGACAGCTGGGGCTACAGGGAGACCCTGTCTCGAAAAGACCAAACAAAAAAAAAAACAAAAAAAAAAAAAGAAAAGGCTTCACGGACCCCTTCAAGGATCCCTCAACCTGACTTTAGAGAACTTCTCTGGTGTCTGAGTTAATGCTTTGTAGTGAAGGAATTACTGCTCACTGGAGGAAAGCACAGTACTAAGCCTGCTCCATGGCTCCTGCCGGGAAGCAAAGGAACATCACAGATTTGCCACAATGAAAAACTAAAGCCTGGCCGCCCTGCTGTGGCTATTAATATCACTTTCTAAGCAGAAGACTAAAAAAATTAACAGTAACAATGAACAGAACTTAGATCAATAAAACAAAAATGCTGTTCAACTAACGTGCTCAAGGGAAGAAAAAGTAAAATTCCAATTATAATATCAGCAAGCTACATTTCCTATTTCCTTTATAGCTTTAAACAATGGATGGGGCTGGAGGGATGGCCTAGTGGTTAAGAGTGTCGACTGCTCTTGCAGAGGACCCGGGTTCGATCCCTAGCACCCACATGGTGGCTGAGAACTGTCTTTAACTCCAATTCCAGGAGAACTCCAGTTCCAGGGGAATCTGACCTCTTCTGTCCTCCGTGGCATTGTACGACACGGGTGCACAAACCTACATGCAGACAGTACATTCATACACATAAATAATAAATAAAATTAAAAAAAAAAAAAGGATGAACTGAGGCTGGAGAGAGGGCTCAGTGGTTAAAAGTACTGGCTGTTCTTGCAGAGGACCCAGGTTCAATTCCCAGCACCCACATAGTGGCTAACAACCATCCATAACTCAAGTTCTAGGGGATCCTGTGCCCTCTTCTCACCTCCAAGGACACTGTACAGCATGGGTGCACTTACATAAGCGAAGGCATTGCACTCATACATATAAAATAATAAAGTTTTTGATTTTTTTTCAATTTTATTTATTTTTGTATGTGTATGAATGTACTGTCTGTATGTAGGTTTGTGCACCCGTGTTGTGCAATGCCACGGAGGTCAGAAGAGGATGTCGGATTCCCCTGGAACTGGAGTTCTCCTGGAATTGGAGTTACAGACGGTTCTCAGCTGCCATGTGGGTGCTGGGAATCGAACCCGGGTCCTCTGCAAGAGCAGTTGGTGCTCTTAACCGCTAAGCTATCTCTCCAGCCCATAATAAAGTATTTTTAAATGCATGTATTTACTTTTATGTGTATGTTAGTGTGCCTCTATGAGTTTATGTGCACCATGTGCATGTTGGCGCCCACAGAGTTCCTGGAACTATAATTATAGGCAGTAGTAAGATACCTAACATGGGTACTGGGAACTGGACCGAGGTCCTCTACAAAAGCAGTAAGCACTCTTTTTTTTTTTTTTAATTTTATTTATTTCTGTATGTGCATGAATGTACTGTCTGCATGCAGGTTTGTGCACCTGTGTCGTGCAATGCCGCGGAGGTCAGAAGAGGGTGTCAGATTCCCCTGGAACTGGAGTTCTCCTGGAATTGGAGTTTCAGATGGTATTTGGCCGCCATGTGGGTGCTGGGGATCGAACCCGGGTCCTCTGTAAGAGCGGTCGGCGCTCTTAACCGCTAGGCCATCTCTCCAGCCCCCAAACAGTAAGCACTCTTAACCACTAAGCCATCTCTCTAGCACCTTTAATAGCTTTAAATCTATCTTCACAGAAAGATCAGATGCTAGAATTATACACTTAACAAGAAAACAAGAATGCAATGGAGAATGGCTTTTCTAGACGTGACTGAGAATCTCATTAGCACTTGCCTGACTCGCTCAGGAATCTAGCACTGTGACAACATCAAGTTTGCATTATGTTTCTAAATGGGTATATATTTTTTCTTGGTTATTTTTGGTAGTGAAGTAGAGAGAAAGGGAGGGAGAAAAGGGATAATGAACTGAGGATTAATTCAGACTCTAACCAATACTTCCAAATACAGATCCTTGAGAACTCAGTCTAAATTAAAATTCAGCATCACCTCACTGCTCAGTGAAGACATTCTATCCTTAAAAGACATTTGAAGAAGAGTATGAGAACATCTAAGTTACAGAAAAGAAAGACTTCAGTGTTTAGTCAGAGGTGCCACAGGGACAGGTACCAGACCACAGAAAGAGAAAGAAGAGGTCAAGCTGCTGGGTGTGGCAGATGAGGCTTTCATCTATTTTTTTAAATATTTTATTATTTTTGTTTTTGTATATGAGTGTATTGCCTGGACGTATGTAAGTGCACCTGTGTGATGCAATGCCTGAGGAAGTCAATAGAAGGTACTGGATCCCCTGGAACTGGAGTTAAGGACTGTTGCTAGCCACCGTGTGGGTGCTGGGAATCGAACACTGGTCCTCTGCAAAAGAAGCCAGTGCTCCTAACCACTGAGCCATCTTCATCTATTTTATATGCTACATTTATGAATGATTTACTTTGAACAGAGACACACAAGTTTTGAAACCTACAACTGAAGCTATACCTGTAAGTGCAGCACTCTGGAAGGCTGGGCCAGCAGGATTTTGATCTGAATCCAGTTGGCCTTGTTTCAATTTTTTTAAATGTGTTTTTATTTATTTTTTATGTGTATGAATGTACTGTCTGCATGTAGGTTTGTGCACCCGTGTCGTGCAATGTGGCGGAGGTCAGAAGAGGGCGTCGGATTCCCCTGGAACTGGAGTTGAAGATGGTTCTGGCCCTGTTTCAATTTTTTTAAAAAGTCTATAAATGAACTAAATCTATTAGCAATAAACACAAAATCCCAGATAAAGAATTATGTGACCATCTTGTGCATATGTGTGGGGTACGTGTGTATATTTGTGTGTCTGTGTACACACACACACACACACACACACACACACACGTATATGTTTAGAGGCCAGAGGAAAATTTCCAGTATCATTCCAGAGGTGCTGTTTTTTTATTTTTTATTTTTATTGTTGTTGTTTGTTTCTGGATACAGGATCTCTCACTGGCCTGGAACTTACCAAGCAGGTTAGGCTGCCTGGCCAGCAAACTTCTCAGCACTGGGGATTCAAGCATGTGCCCCCACACTGGGTTCTATGTAGGTTTTAGTGGTCAAACTCAGGTCTTCATGTTTCTGCAACAAGCACTTTACCAACTAATCAATCTTAATATCCAAAAGAGGTTGCTGGAATTCATGTCTATGGAATACTATACAGGTATGAAATATAATGTACAATACTTACTGATACTATGAACTGTTAATGATATATAGTTAAGTGAAACATAGCATATATAATTTAAAAAATTTTTATTCATGGGGGGGGTTGTTTTGTTGGTTCTGTTTTGTGGTGTTGGGAAGAAAATCCGAGACCTTGTACATCCTAGGCAAGCACTACACAACAAAGCACTACACAACAAAGCCACATCCCAGCTCATGTTTGAGGACAGGGTCTATTTCAAACCTACAGTCTTCTTGCTTCATCAAAGTGCTGAGATTGTAAGTGTGCAACATTAAGCTTGTTTTATAGAAAAAAAATGGCCAGGCGTGGTGGCACACGCCTTTAATCCCAGCACTTGGGAGGCACACACAGGCGGATCTCTGTGAGTTCAAGGCCGGCCTGGTCTACAGAGTGAGTTCCAGGACAGCTGGGACTACAGAGAGACCCTGTCTCAGAATTATCAAAAATTTAAGCATACTTTTTTTGGAAACAAGATTTTACTATATAGTGGGACTCATCTTTAAGTCAAGGCAATCCTCCTGCCTCCACCTCCTGAGTTAGTGCTGGGATTACAGGTGCATGCCATTCTACCTGGCAATGTTCTCCTTTACGCTAATCCACTAAGTTTTCAATAATAAATACACATTCATTTACTATTGAAAAAGGCTTGTCACTGAAAAAAATTATTTTGCATAGGTGTCAAGGGTTAGACATGGCTCAGTGGTTAAGAGCACTGACTACTCTTGCAGAAGGCCCAGGTTCAGTTCCCATCACCAACATTGCAGTTAACAACAGTCTGCATCTCCAGTTCCAGGGGAATCTAATGCCCTCTTCTGACCTCTGTGGACACTGCACAAAATGGGTGCAAAAATAGTTTTTTTTTTTTTTTTTTTTTTTTTTTTTTTTCCTTTTGAGACAGGGTCTCGCCTAGGGGGTAGCTCGGTCTGTCCTGGAAACCGCACTCTGTAACCAGGGCTGGCCTTGAACTCACAGAGATCCCGCCTGCCTCTTGCCTCCCAAGTGCTAGGATTAAAGGCAGTGCGCCACCATGCCCGGCAAAATAGTTTTTAAAAAAAGAGACAGAAGAGCGGCACCCCCCCCCCCAAAAAAAAAAATGCCTCTAGGGGACTGGAGTGATGGCTCAGTGGTGAAGAGCACCGGCTGATCTTGCAGAACCCAGATTTGGTTGCCAGCATCAACATGGCGGCTAACAACGACGCATAACTCCAGTTCCAAGGGGTTCAGCACCCTCTTCTGACTTCCATGGGCATTGCATGCACATAGTGTACTTCTATACATGCAGGCAAAACACTCATAAATTAAAATAAATTTAAAAACAAAAATGTAAAAAAAAAAAAGGCCTCTAAAGTAAAAGGTAGCATTCAGCAAACTTGTGTGAATGTTTACTCTAAAAATGGCACTTAAGGAAAGGCATCTGTGCCCCCAGAAGACACCAGGCAGTGTGTGCCAAGAAAGCCTGTCCTGAAAGACAAACCAGAATGATCAAAAAGAACTTCCCCACAGCCTGGTGAGCCCCAGCTTCACCAACGTGGCTGCTGCCAAGGAGGTAGCTGTGCCAGGTGCCTCGGCAGGTCTCACTGGGCTGGCCAGCTTCAGTTGTCCCAGCGTTTCCAAATCCACCACAGATGTAAAGGGTCTCCACACCTTCTGAGGCCACAGTCTAAATTCAGCTCTAGAGGCCAACCACACCAGAAACCAGAGCCCTGCAAAGCCAAGCCACTAACTCCCCTTGCGTTCTCCTGCACTTAGTACCTGGGGCTTGTGCTTATAGGTGAAGAAGCAAAACTCCATTTTCTTCAAGGTCTCTTTCAATAAAGTATAACACTTTGTCAAAGGGAAGATTCCAAGGACTAAAGCGGGAAACTAGTTCTTGAACCTTAGTTCTAGCTGCTGCATAAGCTTACTTATATACTAAAATATCTTTGTCTGCTATCTTGGATTCTCTTTTCTCCTCCTCTTCCTCTTCCTCTTCCTCCTCCTCCTCCTCCTCCTCCTCCTCTTCTCTTCCTCTCTCTCTCTCTCTCTCTCTCTCTCTCTCTCTGAGACAGGGTCTTACTATGTACCTCAGGGTTGTCTTGAACTCATGATCCCCTTCCCTTTTTCCTTAGCCTTTGGAATTCTGGGATTATAGGCATATACCATCACACACAGCTGACAGAGAAATTTCAAATATACAAGAAGTAGAAACAGGCCAAAGTGGCCGTAAGTTAGAAATCTGGAAACTGTCCCCAAAGAATAAAGCTAACGAAACCCACAACTTTGAACAAACAGCAAAAGAGCCTAAGACATAGAAAAGGGCACTGTAACCCCATTGCTCAGTTGTAAAACTGTGCCTGCACAGCAAAAGCACATCAGGGTATTCACAGAAAGTTGGCCAGAAATGCCAAGGGAGGGGAAGGATCCAGAAGAAATAGCTTATGTTCTAGACTGCTTCTCTTCTGCTGTGGTAAAACACTCATGGAAACCAAGGGCGGTGGGGAGTGAGGGCTTAACGCAGCTTATAGGTCACAGTGCATCTCGGAGAGAAGTCGGGGCGGGAGGAGCTCAAGGCAGGACCTGGAGACAGGAACTGAACCACAGACCATGGAGGAGCGCTGCTCGTTGGCTCCCCCAACTAGCTTTCTTCTTTTTTTGCATTTTTGTTTTTTTTGAAAACAGTCTCCCTGTAGCCCCAGCTGGTCTGGAACTCGTTATGTAGACCAGGCTGGTCTTCAACTTACAGAGATCTGCCTGCCTCTGCCTCCTAAGTGCTGGGATTAAAGACGTGTGCCACCATGCCTGGCTCAACTAGCTTTCTTATACAGCCCAGGCCCACCTGCCTGCCTAGGCATGACACTGCCATGGTGGGCCAGGCACTCCCATATCAACGAGCTTTCTTATACAGTCCAGGCCTGCCCGCCTGCCTGCCTAGGGATGACACTGCCATGGTGGGCCAGGCACTCACATATCAACGAGCTTTCTTATACAGCCCAGGCCTGCCTGGCTGCCCGCCTGCCTGCCTAGGGATGACACTGCCATGGTGGGCCAGGCACTCCCATATCAACGAGCTTTCTTATACAGCCCAGGCCCACCCACCTGCCTGCCTAGGGATGACACTGCCATGGTGGGCCAGGCACTCCCATATCAACTAGCAATGAATAAAGTGCCCCATAGACACACCCACAGGCCAGTCTGATGGGGTAATTCCTCAGTTGAGTTCCCTCTCCCCACGTAATTCCAGCTTGCATCAATTTTGGAAAAACTGACCGGAACAGCTTGTTCCCCTGAGATTCTGGATCACAGTCCCTGTTTTCTCTGTAGCATCCTCTGAGCTCATCTATAGATCAAGAACAAAAAACTGAGAAGCCGAAAGCTCAAGGCTTGTACCCAGAGGGTTTTCCGAACTAGGAACTATCATGTGCCTCTACAGTGTAATTTATTATTTAGCTATTATTATAGTACTCAGCACTTAGTCTAGAAAACCACACCAATGCCAGCATTTCAACATACGTGAGGATTTGGTTCCATAGTGATTCTTGAATAAGTGTAAGGAAGCTCTCCATACCATGCTGTAAGTCTTGGTTGCGGATAAGTTATATCTAAGAAAGAAAATACAGGGCTCTTGAATGGTTTGGTGCTATTTAAGGTGTGCCTGCTGCCAGTCAATCTGTGCCTTCACTGTGAAAGCATGAGAAACATGAAGCAAGAGGAAGGAGGACCCAGAGCCCCGTCCTCACAGAGGATATGGGAGGTGGGGAGCTGAGCGCAACAGGAAGGGACAGAAGACATGCTGCAGAACAGCCTGGGTAGGGCTCTGCGCAGGGAATGCGAGCAGCTTGTTTGTTTCAGTGATGGCAAACGAGTTTCAACAAGCAGAAGAGGAAGCCTGGACCCTTGTCAGGGGGAATCTGTGATACCAACATCCACGTGAAAGCCTCTTCACTGTGCACCCAACCAACACTGTACATTGAGTTCGAAAGGTGTTCCGACCAAATGTAACATGTTCCTTATTTTGGTCAGAAGTTTGTGATGTCTAAATTTATTTAGAGAGAGAATTATCCACAGACCTGTTATTTTTCTCACAACTGATATCAGTTGTTATAAAAACAACAAAAAATTAAAAACAGGGCTGAATACAGTGTAGCTCTGTGGTAGTATGTATTGAGCCTGTGCAAGACCCTGGGTTTGATCCCCAAAACTGCCAGGAAAAAAGGGCACTGCTAATAATAGTCACTGAGGGTTTACTATAAAGCAGGCCTTCCATTAGGCATACACCATGCATTATTTTATTTAAATAACACAAAAATCTTATAATTTATTTACTTATAGATCAATTTTAAAGAAAACCTAAAATTAGTTACTTCACTGTCATTTGTTTAAAATTAACAGTTGCTCTGAATGTTACAGAGCAAGCAAAGTGCACAACCAGAAGCCATGCTATGGAAACTCCTGAGGTTGGGGAAGGCATCTGAAAACACTGACTCCTGTTCTCACGCCTGCGTAACAAAAATGAAGCCAGCACACACTTCACCTCTTCGCTGCAAGCCCTAGGAAAGAAGCTGTACGCAGAGTACAGACGCAGCCCAGTGGCCACTTGTGGTATCACAGGCATTGCTAGGCAAGTGGACGGAGACACAAAGGAGCGGCCTCGGTGAGGTGATCAGTTTTGCTGCACAGGTACAAGCTCATCAGAGTATAGACACTGACATCAAAGGAGAATGAGAATACAAGTCATTAAGAAGGACTTCCAAAGGGTGTGTGTCAAATAGGATTGGCAAAAGAAAGGTCTGGAAGCTCCTATGAAGAAAGGAGGAGGCTAGCCCCACTTGAGCTAATGGAGACGGCAGTTGACAAAGCAGAAGGGAGCTGGGCACATCTGCCACAGGCCAGCTCACCAGGCTTCCTCTGGCTCCTTGAGCTCTACCTCTCTCCTGTCATGCTCTGCCTGACATCTGGGCCTTTGTTGGCTATTGCTTCTGCCTGGAATATTCCTCCCCATCCATCCCTCAGGTCACTAACTCTACCTTCCTCAGGCTCTTGGGTTTTGGTCTGACAAACAGATACAGAGGAGTCAGAAAGCAAGTCAAGTGGGGAAGCAGCAGCAGCAGCCACTGCGGCCTCGGGGGCCACTTACCCTCTCTGATGCCCATCCTCTGCCTCCAGGGAATATCCCGACAGAGCTGCTCCAATATCCAGTCAGCTTCCTTCGGGTCGACAAAACCAGGATAGAAACACACCCTTAAATGTGGAAAGAATCATTCTTAGCTCAAGTCCACAGAAAAGATGAGTGAGATTAACTAACCAGTGGCAGAATCAGACCACTTAAACCACTGCCCTAACAGGAAGATGAAATCACCTCAGCACCTCCCACGGCAGAGGGGATTCCACCAGGTCAGATGATCTGCATGCGACCTACACTCCTTCTCAGCGAAGGCTGCTAAGGGCCGGAAGAAGCTGAGCGCATGAGGGCTGTCTGCAGGTCGGTGGTCAGATACTCCTCAGGAATGTGAACATTACCCAGAAACGACCAGCCATGCCTAGCTAGGAAGTCCTGGGCAGGCTACTTAACTTCCCTGAACCTTGGCTTCCAAAAAAGTAACCAGAAGCAATCTGTGAAGAGCAACAATGTAACTACTAAAATGTACAGGCCCATGTTACATTACCAAGAGGTAGCCTTTAAAAAGAATTTATATTTTATGCTCATGAGTGTTTTGCCCCTTTGTAAGTGCACCCATGGGTACAATGCTTATGGAGACCACAAGACAGCATTGGATCCCTGGAACTGGAGTTATGGACCATTGTTAGCCACAATGTGGGTGTTGGGAACCAAACCCCAGTCCTCTGGAAGAGCAGCCAGTGCTCTTAACTGCTGAGCCAAAAAGTAGCTTTTAAAACTATTAGAGCAGAGAGATGTTATGACTATCCAAACCAGGGCTCTGATCACTAAATACATTTGTATTCCTATGATACAGATTCAACTGAAAACTGCTTGGATCTTTTTCCTAATATCCAAGAATTTTCCTAAGAAATGCTCAGAAAGCCAAGAGAACACCCTGTTGAACAGGTGTGGTGGCAGCAAGTCTCTACAAAGGTGCATTTAATAATGTGGAAGATCTAGAGCTTACCCGACACTACAACCAAGACAACACAACTGATGTTGCAGGGCTGTTAACCTTGCTTTAAAGGGGAGCTTCCAAAAAGATAAAAGTCACAGCAGTGCCAGCTGACTACACAGAGGCCCCATATCCGACAGAAGCCCCTTTAAAGAAATTGATGTGTCAAGTGAGCCCATCTTGTATTTATAAAATGCAAGAATTCTTACCATATATAAATACATGAAACACTTTCTATAAGGAAGTTGGATGCTTTGATTTCACTGTTAATAGGCATTAAGTTGTACAGATTTGTCTGCATTTCTCACAATATCTAATTTTTCATTAGATTAGTCTTCAAGAGCAGTATTCGTAATAATTATTTTGTTCATTCATTATATAGTTAGAGCTTAGCTTTATTTATTTATTTATTTTTTGTCTTTTTGAGACAGGGTCTCCCTGTAGCCCCAGCTGTCCTGGAACTCACTCTGTAGACCAGGCTGGCCTTGAAGTCACAAAGATCCGCCTGCCTCTGCCTCCCAAGTGCTAGGATTAGAGCTTAGCTTTAATTCAACATATTTATACTGTAGATTTATGACCAGAGTTAGAAGTTATTTCTGGAATACTGACACCCCTCATTTACAATCCACCTAAAATCAGTACTGGCCACAAAAAAGACATCCCTTGAATATTTACTTTCATTTTTGTTTCCCATGAAAGCATTGATTTTTTTTAACATGGTATAAAGCAGATAAAGTCACCATATTATTAGCCCAAGATACTGGTGGTATTGTGATCTTATGAATATGTGTATGTTCCCTGTACAGCTTCAGATGTGCAGGAAAAATGAAGCACTTAACTGAAATTGCTGGTACTCTGAATAAATAAGCATGGTCAAGGAGTGAATTTATTTTCTTTTGAAAAATATTTTTTAAGTTTTATTTCAAAGTATAGTTTGTTTGGGTGGGCTTAATGGGAAGTTGATGTAGCAGTTGTTTTCACCTTAAAAGGATTATTTGCAATATGCATAAAACTTGACACGGTAAAACCCCTACACTAGCTGGGCATGGTAGCGCACACCTTTAATCCTAGCACTTGAGAGGGAGAGGCAGGCGGATCTTTGTGAGTTCAAGGCCAGCCTGGTCTTCAGAGTGAGTTTCAGGACAGCTGGGGCTACAGGGAGACCCTGTCTAGAAAAGACCAAAAAAAAATCCCTACCCTTTGGTAAGATCACTGTTATTTATTATCATTAAAATAAAAGTTGTTGGGGCTGGAGAGATGGCCTAGTGGTTAAGAGCGCCGTCTGCTCTTACAGAGGACCAGGGTTCGATCCCCAGCACCTACATGGCGGCTAAAAACCATCTTTAACTCCAGTTCCAGGGGAATTCGACGCCCTCTTCTGACCTCCGCGGCATTGCACGACACGGGTGCACAAACCTGCATGCAGACAGTACATTCATACATATACAAAAATAAATAAAATTAAAAAAAATAACTCAAAAAAAATAAATAAAAATAAAAGTTGTTTTCACAGACCAAAAAAAAAAAAAAAAACAAAACACAGAAACTTGATTGTAAGTTGGTGGTTATTTATGTTTAAAATATACACTGAGTAAATAATGTAATCCTCATGCATTAAAATCTCTTCAAAATATTTTTAATAATGGCTAATACCAACTATGACTTAATTTTACTGAAATCCACCTGAATGTAATATACTACATAATTAATATATAAGTAATTCATGAAGTGTGATAGTAATCACAGAACACTTATAACCCAGAAGGCCAGGCTAAAGACCAGTCCAAAACTAGGTAACTGCACAGGCACTAGGAACCACCCTGCTTCTTTGGGCCTCCCTTCCTTATAAGGAAGAGGCTGTGAAAATGTTCTGAAGGTAGAAATGTTTTATAAAAATGAAGTAGTCCCAACTCTTATTTCTCAAGAATTTAGGCAGTAAGAATTGCCTGTTTCGGGGCTGGAGAGATGGCTTAGCAGTTAAGAGCACCGACTGCTCTTGCAGAGGACCCAGGTTCAATTCCCAGCACCCACATGGTGGCTAAGAACCGTCTTAAGAACTGTCTTTAAGCCAGGTGTGGTGGCACATGCCTTTAATCCTAGCACTTGGGAGGCAGAGGCAGGCGGATCTCTGTGAGTTCAAGGCCAGCCTGGTGTCCAGAGTGAGTTCCAGGCCTGCTGGGGTTATAGGAGAACCCTGTCTCAAAAAAAAAAAAAAAAAAAAAAAAATGCCTATTTCAAGTAAATAAATTACCTATTTCAAATAAAAAAGACAATTTCAAAAGAGGATAACATGATGATAATTAGTTACTTTCAGGTGAGGATTCACTTACCTAGAGACACCTGTGGGTGCCAGGCTGATTTCATACACACCCTCCCTGCTAAAGAAACAGATGAAAAACACTTGTTAGCATAAGGCAAAGCAGTCCCTCTGTGCCGACTCATTCAACTGTAGAGAACACTATGAGGGAGGCGTAAACTCCACCTTATTCTACCACTGAGACTAAATGGCAGTGTACCACTCGTGGTACTGGGGACAGAACCCTGACAGATCGGGACATGAAGACAAGAGCAGGGGTAGTGTAAACTCTGATTCTACCCCTCAGGTTCCACCAAAGAAGTGTCAAATAGAAACAAAGAGGTGCTCCACTTTGGAGAGCTGGAAAGCCAATGCATCCAGGTGGCAAACATGGCAAGGCTGAGCTTCTGTTCCTTTCAGGAGTGAATTCTGTCACTTTTCTATTGACGTGCAAATTCACAATTGCAGCAGCACCCCCACCCCCACCCCCACCCCAAGCCTGAACGGCCCATGTATAATAGGTTTCATGGGTTTTATTCTCTTTATGGCCAACAGAGGCAACACCACACAGCTATTATTAAAACAGTCAAAGACCATTAGAACTGGGCTGGGCTTAAGTGATTACAGTCCAAATCCTTATTCAAAGAAGCAAAATCACAAAGATGAGACTAGATATTCTTTGAGATTATTTTGCTATTTGTGTTAGCTTCAAATTCTTGTAAGACATATAGACCAATCTACAATATCTGAAGAATAGGACAGACTGCCCATGGGCAAGAACATCCCTTAGATGCTAATTTGATAAAATAAAAAGAGAGCTTTTTACCGACAATTGATTTCTATCAGGAGGAAAGTGAGTAGCAGAAGGAAGTCAAAGTATCCCTCACCAGCTTTGAAAACATTTCAGACACAAATCAATACAAGATGAACATTTAGTATCATTTACGTTGCTCTGGAACAAGCACGTGGTTTTAATAACCGGCTGGCTGTAAGGTCACATCGGTCAAAGCAGCTTTTGTAAAAATTGCTAGTAAAATGGTTCTTACAGGCTTCTCAAAGAGCCAAGCCCCAGTGACTCAGGAAAGTTCCTCTCTGTCCGTAGGTTACTTTTACAGATGTAACGGGGCTAGGAAATCTACACCGCAGACAGAATTTACTCTGCAGGATCTTGCTACATCTTCCATGCCATCAGAAAATCTGAAGAGTCTTCTCAAAAGATCAATTTTAAGATTGAGATAGGGCTGTTCCAGGCAAAAATTTAGTTAGTTACAGGGCTCTCTCTTTTTCAAGAGAAAATGGAAAACCACCACAGACTCCAGCTCTCCATTCTAGTGTGGGCAATGGTTCTAGACAACTCACTTACTCAATCACTCTAGGCTCTGGTGCTGTGCGTACCACCTGCAAGGAAAGAGGCAGATTTAATTCTGGAAGGTTCTAATGGTCAGGAAGGCTCTATACCCTCTCATTCCTAGTCAAAACAAGCCAGGTTTACAGCTATCCTTTTTATCCTTACCTCCCACTCCCCCACCAGAGACCCTTGTCTCTGCCTTCCTCAGAACTAGTTCACACTTGCTAGCAGACAGGAAAGAGAATGCAATTAGAATTAATCAATTTCCCTATTGCCAGCCATTCCGAAAAATTTGAGGAAATTTTTTAAAGTAGAAAATATATTATAAAAGGACTTCTGGTAATTATTTATACAATCTTTACTATAGCAAGATGCCTCATTTTAAAACATTTTTCCATATTATTAAAAAAGTGAGGGGAAGCCAGGCAGGTGTTGCATATCTTTAATCCCAGACGCAGGAGACCTGGTGTACATATGGAGTTCCAGACCAGCTGGGGCTGTAGGGAGATCATGTCTCAAAACAAGAAAAAAAAGGAGGTAGAGCTGGAGAGATGTTCCAGCAATTAAGAGCACTGGCTGTTCGTGCAGAAGACCAGGGTTCAATTCCCACATGATGGCTAACAACCATCCATAAACTCCAGTTCCAGGGGATCCAATACCCTCTTCTGACTTCCGCAGGCATTGCACAACATAGGCACACCTACCTACATGCAGGCAATATATTCATATAGGTAAAAAAATAAAAATAAAGCCAGGCGTGGTAACACACACCTTTAATCCCAGCACTCAGGAGGCAGGGGCAGGAGGATCTCTGGGAGTTCAAGGCCAGCCTGCTCTACAAAGCGAGTTCCAGGCCAGCTGGGGCTACAGGGAGACCCTGTTTCAAAATACCTAAAAATAAATAAATGAATAAATAAATAAAAATTTTCAAGTGAGGAGGCTGAGGAGATAGCCTGGTTGATAAGCGTTTGTTGTGCAAGCATGAGGAGCTAAGTTCAAATCCTCAACACACATACACACGCTGAGTGGTCACGGTGGCTGACCTGTAATCCTAGAGCTCAGGACAGGTGATCCCCAGGTCAGGCTGCCTATTAGACAAGCTGAATTGGCAAGCTCTATATTCAGATGAGAGACCCTGCTTCAGTACAAGGTGGGGAGCAACTGAGGAGACATCTGATATCAACTCTGACCTACACACACACAAACACATGCACATCGGCAGGTACATACACACAGTGTATCTACACTTGCATATGCACACACACGGGCCTGGGAGTACAGCTCAGGGGTAGAGCACTTGCCTGGCATTCGAGAGGCCTGGCTTGATCCTCAGCACCATAACAACCCTGTTCTCTCAAAAGTGAACTTTCTGTTTCTTACATTTTTTCCCCCTATGGGTAATCAGCCATTTTGCTATAGTAACTGAAATTTCTCAGAGAGATGTTCTGTAAAAGCTCGGAAGAGAGTATCATTAGAACTGTTAGTCCTCAGATCGCCCATGCAAACTCCAGTCACAGTAGTACCTCAAGCTGGTGGACAGGGAACAGCATTCCCCTGCCCAAAAGGGACATTCAGGGATATATGGCCATAAACTGGGGGCAGAATACAAAGAATCTTCAGGCAGACAAGGTAACTGAAATATTTCACATTTCATTATTATTATAATCCTTTTGTTCTGTTATTAATTAGTAATTTAGTACATTTATTCAGTTGCTATTTGAGTCCCTGTTACACGAACATAGGTTTTCATTTTTTATGAACATGAGTGTTATGCCTGCATGTATATAAGTGCATCTGTATCATGCAATGCCTGAAGAGGTCACAAGAGTGTTAGATCCCCTGGAACTGGAGTTACTGACAGGTGTCAGCTGCCATGTTGGTGTAGGGAGTTGAACCCAGGTCCTCTTCAAGAGCAAGCAGTGCTCTTAACCACTGAGCCATCTCTCTAGCTCCATGAATATGGTTTTTATAAGCAAATCTTTGTTACTACTGAAGGAGAAACAACACTTTACCTGCTGTGGTTCTTTGAACACAAATTCTCTGTCAGACAGATATTGCTCCTTGTTCTTCCAGGTCTGACCAGGTGTCTGGGAGAGATGGCACCTCCCAGCATTAGCTGAAATAGGAGAATAGTCTTAAACCAGAGAGAAGTCTGTTTCTATCACCTACTGAGCAAGAGCCAATAAAACCCACATGAAGATGACTTATGGCATCAAAATGTAACAGTGAAGTCAATGAACCACCTCAACCACTCTGGAAAATTGAGGGTACTCACTAAACAGTAGAAACCCAATTCCTACCCTTAACACCATCAACAAAATCAGAATACATTCCAGCCACATTAAAACAAAAACAACAGGAGGCTGGAGAGATGGCCTAGCGGTTGAGAGCGCCGACAGCTCTTGCAGAGGACCCGGGTTCGATCCCCAGCACCCACGTGGCGGCCGAGAACCGTCTGAAACTCCAATTCCAGGAGAACTCCAGTTCCAGGGGAATCCGACACCCTCTTCTGACCTCCGCGGCACTGCACGACACGGGAGCACAGACCTGCATGCAGACAGTACATTCATAACATACAGAAATAAATAAAATTTAAAAAAAATTTAAAACAACAACAAAAAACTGTTTAACAACTGAAGTAGAAGTTCATTATATATTATATCCAAAAGAATATAAACAAAAGATGAGGACAGTTGTGTATACACACACACACACACACACACACACACACACACACACACACATATCCTCGAAGGTTCTTGCCTGGCTGAGCAGAGGCCTGGCTCTTAGGGGCAGCCCAGCCTCCCTGCACTCGGGCTCGCCGTCTTTTGTCCTCCATATTGAATAAAAAGCTTTCTGTTTTGAGTGTTCAGAAGATTTCATTCCCAGTTCAAACCACAGAATGGCTACCTGCTGGAAAGAGAAACAAATGCTTTATTAAAGGTTGTGAAAGCTTAGCCTATTAAGGGGTAATTATAATCCTTTCAGTCAGAAGACATGGCTCAACAGCAATCAGAGCTTCCATATGAAATCAATTTTAGTCATTTCATCATCTCCATCAAGGAGCCTTGGTCACTTGGGACTACTGGCTCGTCACAACACTATGAAAAAAAAAACAAAAAAACCCTGATAAGAAATTCTAAAGGCAGACTCTATTATACACCATGCTATCCTTGTTAGTCTCAAGAGCAGACTATGAGCAAATGCAAATCTTCATTCCCCTGTCCTCAACATGGACAATGAAAAATAGGCCAAGACTCAGTTTCTTAGTGCAGTCCCATTTATGGCTGGCCGTATCAAAGTTCCCTGGCAGGGATCAAAGGCACGGATGGAGGATGAACACAAACTTCAGGCCACATGAAGACAAGCACAGAAAGACAAGTGCTCCATGACCTCATGCTCTAAAAAAGCTGAACTCCTGGGGCTGGAGAGATAGCCTAGCGGTTAAGAGCACCGACTGCTCTTGCAGAAGACCCGGGTTTGATCTCCAGCACCCACATGGCGGCTAAGAACTGTCTGTAACTCCAATTCCAGGAGAACTCCAGTTCCAGGGGAATCCGACACCCTCTTCTGACCTCCGCAGCATTGCACGACACAGGTGCAGAAACCTACATGCAGACAATATGTTCATACACATACAAAAAAAAAAAAAAGCTGAACTCCTAAGAGTAAAAAGGGGATGAGTAGGGTAAAGGAAGATATAGATCAAAGTCACAAAGTTTCAGCTTGACAACAGAAATAAGCTTTAGTGATCTACTGTATAGAATGGTAAGCAAACCACTGCACAGTTCCAGAGCTAGAGTAGATCTTAGGGGCTGGCGACATGGCTCAGAGGATAAGAGTATTGGCGGCTCTTGCAGAGGACCCCGGTTCAGTTCCCAGCAGCCACATGGTGGCTAACAACTTAACTCCAGTTCCAGGGAGACACTGCATGACACCGTGCACTTGCATACATGCAGGCAAAGCACTCATACACATAAAACAACTGCCTGTAACTCTCCAGCTCCAAGGGATCGGAGACCCTCTTCTGGACTCCATGACACCTACACTTTCACATGTGCAAAGACCTACACACATACACATAACTAAATCTTTAAACATTTCTGTAGGTGGAAAGATTTATGTGCTAGCACAATAATCTCAGGCGGGCTAAATTTTAAATATTTTCATCACAAAAATGTTATGTGAGGCAATAGATTTATTAGTTTGACTTAGTCATTTCTATAAGATAAGCATATGTCAAAACATCACAATATATCCTATAAATACGATGATTTGTCAACAAGAAATAGAATGTTAAGTAAAAATTGGAAATATCTATGCCACATTTCAAAAAAATATAAGACTTAGGAAAGATAGAGCTTTAGTCTTTCTCACAGCACTGTATAGGATGACAGCCTATATGGAGACAGACCACAGGGGTTAGTGACTGATTCAGTTACTCGGGCAATCAATACTAACTTACTGAAGGTTTAAATTTTATTAAGTTCCAGTCTTCCACAAATCAAAACCCCCACATTTTTACCTATAGATTTTAGCCTATAACACATACAAATATGCACAGGAAGGTCAACTGGTGTTTTGAATCTATGCACCACTTCTTCATGGGTCTCTGGAAGTCTCACATTTCAAGTTCTCAAAGAGAAGCAGCTTATTTTATTGTTCAGGCCACAGATTCCCAGGCCCCATCCTGTAGTGCTTCGGATTCTATAGAGCTAATGTGAGCCCAGAAATCTATGGCTAACAAGTTTCCCCTACGGGATGAGGAGATGGCTCAGGAGTTAAGAGCCCTGGCTGCTCTTGCAAAGGAGCAATTTCCAGCACCCATGTCATGGCCAACAACTGTCTGCAACTCCAGTTTCAGAGGATGTGAGGCCCTCTTCAGGTTTCCATAGGCAAGGGCTGCAGACATGAGTGGACAGTATGCAGGCAAAACACTCATACATTAAAAAATAAAGTTTCCCTAGACGAGGGGATGGAAATGGCTTAGGGTGAAGGGCAGCACCACACACACACAAATAAAAACAGGGGTTTGTTTTTTGTTCTTTTTGACACAGGGTCTCCCTGTAGCCCCGGCTGTCCTGGAACTCACTCTGTAGACCAGGCTGGCCTTGAACTCACAAAGATCCACCTGCCTCTGCCTCCTGAGTGCTAGGATTAAAGGCGTGCGCCACCACGACCGGCAAAAACATATCTTTTAAATAAAGGGAGGGGGCTGGAGAGATGGCTCAGAGGTTATGAGCACCTACTGCTCCCACAGAAGCCCTGAGTTTGGTTCCCAGCACCCATGTGAAATGGCTCACAGCTGCCTGTAACTCTCCAGCTCCAGGGGGTAGGAGACCCTCTTCTGGACTCCATGACACCTGCACTCTCACATGTGCAAAGACCTACACACATACACACAATTAAATCTTTAAACATTTCTGTTGGTGGTAAGAATTACGTGCTAGCACAGTAATCTCAGGCTTGGGCCAAATATTGGACTCTATCTCAAAAAAAAAAAAAATCACATGCTTATCTTTAACCAGCAGAGACTTGCAGAGTCTGCCATCTGACCTAAAGATCTAATGACATAATCAAACCCAACTCTTATCTCCCCAAGATGTATGAAGGAAATCCCTGGTGCCATTTTCTCTGACTTGAGACCTTAAAGGCTCGGCAAGACTAGTTATGATCTCGGAAGGCCTATGACCCACTCACCTTGTTGCTCCGTTCACATGGGAGTGATGTCATTTGCCAGAAAGCAACTGATGAAAAGATTCCCGGCTGGAACTTACTCAGTTTGCGGAGTCCCAGAACCCATTTGTTAACCAAGGTTTCCCCTGGGATCCTGTAGGCAAATAAAGCTCGGAAACATCAAAAAACAACAAGGGGAGTAGCAGGAACTAGCTTTGAATTTAGATCTGTCACTTCTCCACCCGCAAACCCTCTGGCAGACGACTTTACCTTCCTGAGCCTGAGCCTCTCTCTCAAACAGAGTCAAGTGAGACGCAAACTAAGCGCGCCTAGCGATAGAGTAAGGGTTAGTTAGCTACTAATTTAGACCGATTCCCTTCCAGATGGCGCAGGATCCGGCCCCTGCCGTCGCCTAGACACTTCAGCTCCTGGACCCTTAGCGACAAGCCAGGAGGCCGCACCTGCTGAGGAACCCGGGGCAGGGTCACCTTGCCTGTCGCCGGTCCCGAGAGAAGTCCCCAACTCTCCGTCCTGCTCCGCCAGTGCGGTGGGGGAACCTTAAGAGTGAGGCACCAACTTCTGCAACAGCCAACCACCGGCCCGGGCATTGCGTAGTTCCTCTTGCGTCACGCGCCATCCCAACTGGTTCCGGTGCCCTGCCCGGAGCTCGGATAGCACATCCCGGGCGCTTAGAGGGCCTGTTCAAGAAGCTGAAGGCCACGGAGTTAGAGCTGGAGACTGGAGTTGAGGGTTTGGACCCGCCGAAGGTGGGAAATGAACGGCCTAGGTATTCAGGTCGCTAGCTCCCCCAAACTGGTCTACATAGCAAATTCCAGGTCAGTAAGAGATACATAATTAATTAATTAATTAATTAATTAATTAATAGCTCAAAACATGAATTTCTCCCTGCCAAAGCCAAGTTGGGCACTTCTGTTCCAAACCAAATCTTCAAACGTTGAGATCCGTATAGAGCCATCCACATGTCCTCATGCCTCAGGTCGACTTGGTGGCAGAATCATTACTCTGGCCCTTTAACATGATGAAGAAAGTAGAGACTCGTTCTCACTGGAATGTAAATACCCAAAGTACCTTCCCGGCCTGCTTTGGTAAGCAACACCATCTATGAACCCTCAAATGTCTGCTTCACCAATGGCATCCCCAATAGTATATACAGCTCCTGACCAAGGACCTCAGTTGACAGCAAAGGAAATACATCATGAAATTAAATCCCCACTAACTGGAAACAGTTGGGCTAATTGAAAGATGAAATGGTTGATTGAAGAGGCACTTGCAGCCTCAGGTGGGGGATGACACTCTGAATGGCTGGAGTTCTCTATTACTGCACACAGTATATGTTTTGTACAAGCTTGCATGCAGTGGAGGGTTCTTCCTTTTAACAGGATCCATGACTGGGAACCAAAGGGTGAAAATGAGAGTTATTCCTCACACTAATCACTAAGTAACCCACTTCCTTCGTACCTGTGAGCATCACTGGCTTGGGGATCTGAGTCTCCAGAATGGTATTGCTTCCCAGGGAGTAAAACAATGGTTCCACTGAGTTAGGAGATGAAACTGACATTTTTTCTGGAGTTTCTTATGTCACTGAACGAGAAAAGCAAGAACATTATTCTTTGAGCTGTGGTGATTGATTCCCATTACCAAGAGGATATTCAGGTTGCTGCTCTATAAGGGAGACAAGGACTGTGAGGGGGTTCTGAGGTGTCTATAAGCACTTCATAGCCACAATAAATGTCACCAGAAAACAGCAGCAAAAGCAGTGACAACTCAGAATGATTCATAACTCAGATCCTTTAGAAATGAGGATGTAAGCCACTCTACCGATGAAAGATGCCAGGGAGCTGAGGTTCTGACCAAAAGCACGAGAAATATGAAAGGGACAGTGGAAGTCTTGGATGTCAACACTCTGGTTTCATAATTAATGGCAGGAACTGATTGCTCTAGCTTCACCCATGTTCTCCTTGGGTATTTTGTGTGTGTGCCTATTTATGTATGATACTCAGTGTCCTTTCTCTTTTTCAGTAGTGTGTGTGTGTTGCTAGAGGTTACTTTATAATTTAGTTTTTAGTTAAAATGCCCTGGATTGTGATTAATTTGAGGACAAAACATAACAGTAGACCAAGTTTTAGAACTTCATTTCATTTATACCCATATCTTGCTAAGTGGAAATGGAGTCAGAAGTTTGTGTGTGGAAGGATGCCTGTGTCAACCGAGAACCTAAAGGATTGGACTTTGCTAGTTGTCAACTCCTTTGACTCTCAGCCCCAAGACCACTGTTGAATTAGACACACCACCCTACCAAAGAATCTCTCGAGAGGCCAAAAACTGTGGAGGAAAAGCTTTAATAAAAGAACATTACAAGAGCCGGGTGTGGTGGCACACATCTTTAATCCTAACACTTGGGAGGCAGAGGCAGGCAGATCTTTGTGAGTTCAAGGCCAGCCTGGACTACAGAGTGAGTTCCAGGACAGCTGGGGCTACAGGGAGACCTGTCTTGAAAAGACAAAAAAAAAAAAAAATTACATCAAGGAAAAAGTACAGAATACAACACAGAGACAGTGACAGAGACAGATCAATGTGTCGGCCGAGCTCACTCCCATGGTACTGGAGGGCATCGGCTCCGAGGTCCAATCCTCTCCCACTTTTATTCCCAGTTAGGGGATTTCCACTGTGGTTACAGTGACCCTTTCTCTGATTGGTGGGGTCTTTGAGGTTGCAGACCAGGCAGTCTTTCATTGGATCAGTCCACCTGTTCTGGACTCTCTCTCTGTTCTTATCTATAGAGCATTTAACCGAAAGAGGGGAGGTGGCTTGAGCTACCTCCTGTTTGGCAGAAACAGTGGTTGTGTTTGTAGTGTGAAGCCCCTTGGAGAGTAATGGGCTCCTTAGGGGGAGTGAGAACACTCCTACGGGCTGGGAAAGTTCATCCTGACTCAGGAAGCTCTGGGAATTAGACCTGCTTCAACTAGAGAGTTGCTGAACTCTTTCTGACCTAGTCCTAACACCACCTTTCACTGTCCTGTGTGTATACTCCAACAGTTCTCCCCTGCTGCCTGACCCAATTGTACGATTCGTTAGTGGAAGGTCCTGCCTGAGGAAGAAGTCTGTTAACTGAATGGGAAACGCCCTCCAGAGGCTCATGTGTTTGAACACTTGGTCCCCAGCTGGGGGCGCTGTTTGGGGAAGTTGTAGAACCTTTGGGAAGTGGTGTCTAACTTTTAGACATTGGCCACTAGGGGTGGACCTTTGTTTTTTTTTTTTTTTTTTAAATTAGTTTTTATTGATGCTTTGTGCATTCTATACATTTTCCATCAGTTCAGGCTATTTTCCCTTTCCCTCCCCCCCCACCCCCACCCCACCCAGATCATGCATTCTGCAATAATGTCCTGCATCTTTCTCTCAGTTTTTTTTTTTTTTTTTTAGCTAAAGTGATAATCCATGAGTACAAGCATCCTTCATGCAAAACCATTCTGCTGGCTGTTGTGCCCAAACACCTACAGCCCACCATCCAGTGGGGGGTGACAGGTTGTGTTTCAATCAAGTTGATCAAAATGAGTGTCCAGACTACATTGCTGTAGTTTCCACCATTCACCCCAATCGCAGCCCTTCATTCTACCGACCCCCCTCTTCCGCAGGTTTTCCTAGGCTTAGAAAAGGGGCACAGGTGATGGAGAAGAAAACAGTTACTCTCTCTGGAGCTGTTGACTTGGACCTCGGTCAATTCTGGCTGTTTCCTTCATGGGCGTGACAGTTTGTCCAGGAATAACTTTCGATACCTACATGAAGAACAAGCATTAGATATATAGGTATTTAAGCATACTATGTTATGGTAGGTTCTTTAGCATAGACACATGTTTGGATATGTTAATCCATGAATTCACAATTCCACCCTGTTAAATATGGACAGGTCTTACTGTGGCTTATAAATCTCCTAACTGTAGAGATGTAAGCTTTGGCATCAGCCATGGGTTATTTCTCCTAAGGGGAGAGCCAATAGCCAATTAGATTTGGGATATGCAGGCACATGGCTGCCTCTGCTGCACAGTATTCCAGGCAGTGTGAGGTTGTAGTTGGTGCTGATGGTGGATTCTTGTCTTGACTCAAGGAGAACTTATTTGTTTTATTGGTTGAGTGGCCTTTGGTAACACTCTGGCATTCCAGAGCCACTGTACACTTGCATGTGGCAACGGAAAGGTCTGACCCGTCTGAACATGCAAAGGAAGAAAGTCTCAGATTGCCATAAACAGCAACCCCTCTGTGGATCCTACATGTAACAACTATTTATAATGAGTCCTAATGAAACTTACCTCACAGGTGCCACAAAGGTTCTGATATCAGAACTTCTTGCCTTCCCCCCCATAGAACAAGGAGAAATATGACAATGATGAGGTCGCTCCCCAACTGTAAATTGGAGACAACTATTGTAGAGGTAATCTCTTATAAAACCGGTAAAACTGCTTTCTTTAATTGACTACTAGACATGGGAACTGTGGAAGGGATTACTCTCTGTTCAGAACCAAATATAATACTAAAGTCCTAGGGCTATGCACTCAGGCAAAATATATTAATACAGGAGCTCTGACATCAGCAATGGATTGTTCTACCAGGTGGATGCTGGCCAGGGGATCCAAGGCCCCACAAAAGGTAAGGGCTCCTTGCCTCTAAGTTGGGATACCTACAGGAGGAGAGGCAATAAGACCCTGCTGCCGAAGACCTGACGTTAACATGGGAGGGATGTATTGAGACCAGGAGTGGACCTTTGAAGGTTACTCCCACCTGCAGGTGTGGTCTAGCTCTCTGCTTCTGACCTGGGCCCAGTGGACAAGCAGCTATGCATGCTCCTATGATGGAAGGAGTGTGTCAGAAACTGAGCCTTTTCAGCCCATGCCCTGGCCTGAAACCCTGTGATACTGAGTCAAAATAAATCTTCTCCCTTTAAATTGTTTCTCTATCAAGTTTGGCTATATAGAGAGAAAATTAGTTAACATAGGGCTTCTCTTGCTGGGTCCTGGGTGCTCCTCTGTCCTTGAATTGTGCACCCTCTCCGATTCACAACTACTCAGACAGAACCTGTGAATGTGAACTTATCTCAAAATAAGGTCTTCATAAAAGTGATCAATATATAAGGTGAGGTCTCATGGGATTAGGGTGTGGCCTGCTTCTCTGACTGTTGTTCTTATGAAAGGAGAGGAAGATTTAGGGACAGAGGAGAAGAGAGAGACACATGAGGGAAGCTATGTGAAGATGGAGGCAAAGGCTGCAGTGATAGTGCCACCAATCAAGCAATACCAGATGCCACTACCAGAAGCTGGAGAGGGCAAGGAGAGGAAGCCATCCTGCTGATCATTTACCTTGGACTTCTGGCCTGCAGAAGAGAAGCTTCTCTTCTTTTTAAGTGGTGGTCATTCCCTTTTGGCAGCTGAGAGACACTGGCACATCCCCTGAACTGGATATGCAGGGAGAAGTGCCCCATGGGCACCCACCCAAGTGCCATTCTGAGTTTCTATGGCCCAGGTCCTCAGCAAGTATCTCCACCACCCCGCAAAACATGCCCCATGGTTTCCAGCAGAGCTTCTGTCGTCACCCCAGCAGAGGGAGCAGTTTCAAGTCTGCTCCTTCCTCCATGTTCTGCCCCACATAGAGGTTGTGGATGCTTCCTGCCTGTGTGTGTGGTCTTCCTGATTCTTCTGGATTCTTCTTTCTCCCTTGTCATTAACCCATTATTATGGGAAATAATTCTTCATTTTTTTCCTTTTGAGACAGGGTCTCATGTAACTCAGGCTAGCTTTGAACACATTCGGTAGCCAATTGTGCTGGATAGCTTTAGTGTCAACTTGACACACCTGGGTTGAGGGAGCCTCAGTTGGGGAATTTGCCTGTGGCCTCATCTGTGGAGTATTGTCTGAGTGTAGAGCAGTGTGGGAGGGCCCAGCCCACAATGAGTGGTGCCACCCTGGGCAGGTTGTTGTGTAGCGTATAAGAAGGCAAGCTGGGCATGAGCCAGGGGAGCAAGCCAGTAAACAGCATTCCTCCATGGCCTATACTTCAGCTTGGCCTGGCTTGTGAAGTTTCTAGTTTCAAAGGGGAGCAGAGATCATCAGGACTGTGTAATCTGTGGGTTCTGGTCAGCTGGGGCTGAAGAATCAGCTGTAACAAGAGACCAGAGCCTGAAGTGAACCCTGTGCTTTACTGGGACAACTGATGCTGGTTAGCTGGGGCTGAAAAATGAGCTGTAACAAGAGACCAGCATCACTGTGCTGAAATCTTCTGGGAAGAATTTCTTCAGGGTCAGCACACAGAAGCTGTGGTCCAGAAGGGGCCTGAGCCTCCATCTTGAGCCAGAAGCAGGACTTGGTCACATGTAAGAGTCTCCTATATGGTTCCGGTGTTGAAATTTGAGGGGGTCACAGAGAGCAGCCGAGGCTTGGCACTGTGAGAGGTCAGGAAAGACCATTGGTGGAAGTGCACCTCGGTTGCAGTGAAGACCCCAGGATTGCAGGGGTCATGGAGAGAAGCTGAGGCTTTGCACCAGGAGAGGTCAGAAGAGACCATTGGTGAAGGTGCTGCCTCAGTTTCAGTGGCGACCCCAGCTTTTTGGAGATGCCAGGACCATGGGACGACCACCAAGAGCAGCATCAGGTGTGAAATGGAGTTAGCCTGATGAGCTGTGTGTGCCACGGATGGCAGAGTCGGAGAGGGGGAGCTGCTGAGACCCTTTGGAGCCCGGAAGATCGTGAGTGAGTCCCAGGTGTCCAGCCTTGAGCTACTATTGCTGGACTTAGGTTTTGTTTGAGAGTGCCTGATTCTTCCCTTTGAAATAAGACAGTAGTTATTTTGGATTTTACAGCAGCCCACAGTTACGAGACTTTTAATAGACTGAACTTTTAAGCGTTTGGACATTTTAAGGACTGTGGGGCTTTTAAGGTTGTACTGTCTTAGGTTGTGATTAATGTTAACATCATACTTTGGGGATAAGAACTGGAAAGGTGTTGGTTTAATAGTGATGTGTTTTGTGTGTCAAGTTGACAAGGGGTCAATTGTGCTGGATAGCTTTAGTGTCAACTTGACACACCTGGGTTGAGGGAGCCTCAGTTGGGGAATTGGCTCCATTGGATTGGCCTGTGGCCACATCTGTGGAGTATTGTCTGATTGTCGAGCAGTGTGGGAGGGCCCAGCCCACAATGAGTGGTGCCACCCTGGGCAGGTTGTTGTGTAGCGTATAAGAAGGCAGGCTGGGCATGAGCCAGGGGAGCAAGCCAGTGAACAGCATTCTTCCATGGCCTGTGCTTCAGCTCCTGCCTCCAGGCTCCTGTCCTGAGTTCCCGCCTTGGGCTCCCTAAGTGATGAACTGTGACCCAGGAGATGTAAGCTGAATAAACCCTTTCCTTCCCTAGTTGGTGTCGGTCAGAGTGTTTTGTCACAGCAATGGAAGACGAACTAGGACACCAAGGATGACCTTGAACTTCTGATCCTCCTGCCTCCACCTCTGGAGTGATGAGATTACAGACAGGTGCTGGCACACCCAGTCTATCTAGTGCTGGGATTGAACCTAGGACCTGCTTCATGCTAAGCAAGCACAATACCAGCTGCGCCACATCCTCCAGTCCCTAAACAATTCTTTAATTGTTTTTGTCCTGTCCAGTCTATTTTGTGGCTTCTGTCTTCTTTTGAGTCCTGATGGTGACAGTGACTGTGACCTCAGGGGTTGGAAGCAACAAGCATCTGGCCCAGGACTGGCATTTATTTATTTATTTATTTATTTATTTATTGTCTTTTCGAGACAGGGTCTCCCTGTAGCCCCAGCTGTCCTGGAACTCACTGTGTAGACCAGGCTGGCCTTGAACTCACAAAGATCCGCTTGCCTCTGCCTCCCAAGTGCTAGGATTGAAGGCGTGTGCCACCACGCCTGGCCAGGACTGGCTTTTATAAGTAACTGTTTCGCCTGTGGCTTGGGCCCTAACTGCTCCTAGCCCTCATTGTCTTGCTTTGCTTCTCTTCACTGTGACATCCTTCTTAAAAGAGTCTTCACTGGCTGCCTTGTCTCTCCTGTGAAGCCAGAGTTTCTCAAGTGGTTGAAAAATCATCTACATCAGGATCACCAGGGGATAGGGTAAAATGAAATGACTCAGTGGTTAAGAACACTGGCTGCTCTTGCATAGACCCTGGTTCAATTCCCAGCATGGAGGCTAACAACCATCCATAACTCCAGTTCCAGGGGATCAGATGCCCTCTTCTGACTTCCGTGGGCATTGGGTGACATGGGCACATTCACATACATGTAGGCAATACACTCATATATATGTATATATAATAAAAATAATAAATTAAATTTTGTTTATTTAATTTTATGTGTATGGGTGTTATTTTTTAAATTTTATGTTGGGAAGTGTAATGGAGGCTTCTAGAAGAAATGGAGGGGAGTGAGAGTATAGATATGATCAAGATACATTGAACAAAGGTGTGAAACTATTTTGAAAATATTTTGAAAATTCTGAAAAAAAAATAGCATATTCCAGGTCCCATCATGGTTTTGGTCAGTCGATCTGGGGAGCACCTGGAAATCTGCATTCCTAGAAACATGCTCCCCTTTGCAGGCGTCAGCGGAGGGCTCTGTACCTTGTCTACCTGTCTGTTTCTGCAGGGGACCAGTCTTCACTCTACCGTTATCACATCTCCTGGATGCCAAAATAGATAGATGCTCCAAGGGTTGCTGCCTCTTACACACGGTTCTGAGTGAGCGACACAGGAGCCTGTTTTCAAGTTGCTGATTTTCACAGCAGAGCCTTGCCAAACCTCCCTGTTTAATTACATGTAGCATGTGGAGCGCCTGATGCTGTGTTCCTGAGAAAGTCCAATCCAAGGGAAATAATGGCACATGATGTTCAAAGCTCCCAGTGACAATGTGGCAATGAGAGATTCCCCAGCCAGTGTCTCAGCACCCAGCCTTAGCAGTCCCCAGCTCAAGGGACAAAGATGGGAAGGGCTCCTGCTGGGGACAGGCTCATGGTGGGGCTTTCAAGTCCCCACCAACTTCAATCAACCTTGAGGGTTTGAGGGTAAGTCCCCAGAGACCAGCAGAGAACTGGAACCGCAGTGCCGGGGTGATTGTAAATGTGCCAGAGGACAAAATCTTCAGATGATCCACAGAGCAAGCTATGGGGGATAGTCACCCAGCCATATCACTGCATGTGAAAGTGCAGAGAGCAGGCCAGGCGTGATGGCGCACGCCTTTAATCCCAGCACTCAGGAGGCAGAGGCAGGCTGATCTCTGTGAGTTCAAGGCCAGCCTGGTCTACAGAGTGAGCTCCAGGCCAGCTGGGACTTAAAGGGAGACCCGGTCTCAAAAATACACCCCCGCCCCCCTAAATGCAGAGAGCAGACAAAAGGCCAGGGAATGTGAGATTCTGAGAGGCTGGTGGTCAGTGAAGGCTTATGGTGAAGGATTTACTTATTTGTTTGGTCTTTTTGAGACAGGGTCTCCCTTTAGTTCTGGCTGGCCTGGAGCTCATTATGTAGACCAGACTGGCCTTGAACTCACAGAGATCCACCTGCCTCTGCCTCCTGAGTGCAGGGATTAAAGGCGTGCACCACCACACCTGTCTTAATTATTTTTTATTTTAATCCATTTTATTTACTTTGTGTGTGCACGTGCCACAGCATGCACGTGGAGGTCCGAGTGCAGCTTTTAGGAGTCAGCTCTCTTCTTTCTCCATGTGCTTCCTGGGGATCAAACTCAGGTCATGAGGCTTGGTGGCAAGTGCCTTTATGCACTGAGCCATCTCACCAGTCCCAATAAGGTTTTAAAGTATGTGGCACTAAGATGGCACAGAGAAAACTCAGATTATTCCCTATAAAGATTAATTCCTAGCTGTGTTAGACAGCTTTAGTGTCAACTTGACACACCTGAGTTAAGGAAGCCTCAATTGGGGAATTTCCCCCATTGGACTAGCCTGTGGCCTTGTCCGTGGGGGTATTTTCTTGATTGTTGGGTGATGTGAGAGGGCCCAGTCCACTGTGGGTGGTAGTCCTATATTGTATAAGAAAGCAGGCTGAGCACGGGCTAGGGTAGCAGGCCAGTAAGGAGCATTCCTTCATGGCCTGTCCTTCAGCTCCTGCCTCTAGGTTCCTGCCCTGAGTTTCTTTTTTGGGCTCCCTCAGTGATAACTGTGACCCAGGAGATGTAAGTTAAACAAACCCTTTCCTCTCCAAGTTGGTATTGGCTTTGTCACAGCAATTGAAGGCAAAGTAGAACAGTGGTATTGAGACAATCTTGTTTCTAGGTGGGTGCTGGGGATTTGAACTCAGGTCCTCATGCTTAAAGGGTACTCAGTGAATCAACTCCCTAATGCACATTCTTGTTTCTAAATAATGGAAAATAATAGCAAATGGGATGTTATAGAATGTCTTGTGGGCCAGTTGATTTGTATGATCACTTGCATGTAATTTGCTGAGGCACCAGCTATTAATCCTGTTAGAAAAGAGCACACCATGGGGCTGGAGAGATAGCCTAGCGGTTAAGAGCACTGATGCTCTTGCAGAGGACCCGGGTTCAATCCCCAGCACCCACATGGCGGCTAAGAACCGTCTGTAACTCCAATTCCAGGAGAACTCCAGTTCCAGGGGAATCCGAGACCCGCTTCTGACCTCCGCGGCATTTGCACGACACGGGTGCACAGACCTGCATGCAGACAGTACATTCATACACATACAAAAATAAATAATAAATTTTTTTAAAAAGAAAAGAGCACACCATATCAGCACAGGACGCTACTGCACTGGTCTGAAAATACATGGCATAAGAGTCCAATTGTGTGACAAGAGTGTTCCTGAAGGCACAAGGAGCCATTTCCTGGGATTTCAGAAATAAAGAATTGATAGTATAGCCATGAAGACCTTGGATTATATACCTTTTGTGGTGGGTGGGGAGAACTCTATGCCTGATACCATAAACTTGGGCAAGAGCCTGTGACTGGGGAGGTTATAGTCCTTAGAGGAGAACCTATTATTATTGTTTGGTGGAATACATGCAGTATCAAACTGTTCATACACATACATTAGCATTGTTCTCAGCCTTGGGTAGAGAAGCTTCTTAATGCAGTTATGGTGCCTTGGGTGGGAATGTCCCCCCCCATAGGCTCCAAGAATTTGGACTTTTTGTCCCCACTTGGAAGCACTGTTTTGGGAAGTTTTATGGGATGTGGCCTTGCTGGAGGAAGTATGTCACTGGAAGCTGGATTTGAATTCTATTTATTTATTTAATTTTTATTTTTAAGGGATTCATGATATAAGAGCACAGTTGTTTTCAGATCACATTAACATTGCTCAGTTTGCCATACAATTAGGTAATTGGTACTAGCATCCACAGATGAGGGATACCATTCGTCATTTGTTTTTCTGGGACTGTGTTACTTCACTTAGCATGATATCTTCTAGTTCCATCCATTTATCTGCAAAACTCATGTTGTCATCTTTCTTTACCACTGCATAGAACCCATTGTGTAGATGTGACACATTTTCTCTATCCACTCGTCAGTTGAGGGGCACTTGGGTTGGTTCCAGCTCTTTGCTATTGGGAAGAGAGCTGCAATAAACATGGCTGTGCATGTATCTCTGTGGTAAGATGAGTCTTGTGGGTATATATCCAGGAGTGGTATGGCTGGGTCAGGTGGCAAGTTCACTCCGAGTCTTCCAAGGGTTCTCCACACTGCTTTCCATAGTGGTTGTACAAGTTTACATTCCCACCAGCAATGGATGAGTGTTCCCCCTTCCCCACAACCTCTCCAGCACTTGGTATCATTTTTCTTGATCCTAGTCAGTCTTATTGGAGTGAGATGATATCTTAAAGTGGTTTTAATTTGCATTTACTTAATTATTCGTGACGTTGAAGACTTTTTAAGATGTTTCTCAGCCATCTCTAATTCAAACTTGTGAAGTCTCTGTTCAGCTCTTTGCTCCATCTATTGAGTGGGTCATTTGTTTTCTTTCTTTGTTTTTTGAGTAATTTATATATTCTGGAAATCAATGCTTTGTCAGAGGTATCTGTGGTGAAGGTTTCCTCCCACTCTGTGGGATTTCTCTTCACTTCCTTGATTTTTTTTTTTTTTTTTCTTTTCGAGAAAGGGTCTCCCTTTTTTTTTTTTTTTTTTTTTTTTTTTTTTTTTTTGTTTTAAGATTTTTTTTTTTTTTTTTCTCCTTCTTTTTCTTTTTCTTTTTTTTTTTTCCTTTTTTTTTTTTTTCTTTTTTTTCTCTGGGTACCAATTGTCAGTTGTCGACCTTAATTCTTGCCACAGCTGCTGTCTGATTATGAAGTCTTTTCCTATGCCTATTGTATTTTCTTTTTCATTTTTTCTTCTATGCCTACGTCTTGTAATCTGCTACCTCAAACTTTTTCTTCTATCACCCTCAGATTTGGGTTTCACATTGAGGTCTTTGATCCATCCGAGTTGACTTTTGTACAGCGACCAAGATAGGGGTTTATTTCATTCTTCTCCAAGCTGGGATCCAGTTTTGCCAAACAACACTTGCTGAGATGTGATTGTCTTTTCTCCATTGTGTTTCTTGGCTTCCTTGTCAAATATGAGATGCGCGAAATTTTTTGTGCTCAAGTTTCTGGATACTCAGGTGTGTTACTTAGTCAACAGGTCTGTTTTTGTGCCTTCCCAATGCTGTTCTTATAACTATAGCCCTGTAGTATAGTTTGAAGTCTGGATAGAGATCCCCCTGTATTGCTTTTTCATTCAGGGTGTTTTGTTTTGGCTATTCGGTGTCTTTTGTTTTTACAAATGAACATTAAGGACTTTTTTTTCCAAGCCTGGAAGGCAACTCTTGTGATTTAAATTGTAATTGCATTGAATCAGTTCCAATAGTTTTGAAGAATGGACATTTTTACTATATAATTTTTCCCAATCAATGAGCATGAGAGGTCTTTCAATCTTCTGATATCTTCTCATTTTCCTTCTTCAGGGGTTTTTTTAAAAATTTTTTCGTTAGAGATTTTGGTATCTTTGGTTCGGTTTGTTCCTAAGTATCGTATTGTTTTGAGGATATTGTGATGGGAAGGTCTCCTTTTATCCTTTCAGTTGCTGTTGTGTGGTAAAGAAAGGCTACTGATTTTTCTAGGTTAATTTTGTAATCTGCCACTTTCTTGACACTCTTAATCATTCTAGGAGTTTTCCTGCGTGGTGGGTTTTAGCATCCCTTAAGTAAAACAATCATATCCTCAGCAAAAAAAGGGATAGCTGACTTCCTTCTTTTATAATTAGTACTTCTTTTAATTTCCTTTTCTTGCCTTATTGCCTAGCAAGTGTTTCAAGCACTATATTGACGAGGAGTGGTGACAGGGGCAGCCCTATGCTGCGTTCCTACCTTTAACGGGACTGCTTCTGTCATTTCTCCATTAGGATGATATTGGCTGTGGGTTGTCCTGCATATGTGCTTTGATTACATTGCGGAATGAAGCCCTCCCAATCCAATTCCCTCGAGGACTTACAGAATGAGGGATGCTGGATTTTGGCAAAGGCTTTTTCTGCATCATCATTTTGAGATGATTCTGTGGTTTTGTCTTTCAGTCTCTTTATATTTTTTGATATTATTTCCTATGTCGAACCATCCCAGCATCTCTGTATGAACGCCAAAATTTGGTCATGGTGACGTATCCTTCTTGATGGGGGTTTGATTGTAGTTTGCAAGTATTTGTTGAGCATTTTTGACATCTGTGTTCCATTATGAGATGGGTCTATAGTTCTCCTTTTCGTTGTATCTTTGCTGTTTTGGTATTGCGTGATTGCTGGCTATTTAGAGTGGTATGCTGGCTTACAGAAAGACTTTGGCAGAATTCCCCTGTTTGTATTCCTTTGGAACAATGGTGTAATAATGGTTGCAATCTTTTGATAATGGGTTTCATCAGTACTGCGGCCATGGGAAACCTTCGGGGCCTGGGGCTGTTTTTAGTGGGAGGTCGTTCTTTAGTGACATCGCAGTTCTTCATAATTATGGGTTCTGTTTTAAACTGTCAATTGCTCTTTGTTGAGCTTTGGTGCTTCCCAGGAGTTTCAGATATTCCTCCATTTCTTGTTTTCAAAACTTAGTAGAGGTATAGGTTTTGAAGTATTCCTCTTTAATTGTCTCGGTTCCTTTCATTGTCTGTTGTATATTTCCCCTTTCATCACACTTCCAATTTTGGGTTGTTCTTTCTTTTGGTAACTGGGCTAGAAGTCTGTCTATTTTTTTTTTTTTGTTTTGTTTTCTTTGTTTTGACTTCATTGATTTTTTTTTTTTGTATTGTTGTCTTTGCTTATATTTCTGCTTGAATTTTTTTCATCTTCCTGTACTGTTTGTGTTTTTCGGGTTTATTTGTTGTTGTCTTTTAAGTGATTTTAGCTGCAGTGTTAGATCATTCACTTGTGCTCTTTCTGTTTTTCTAATGTAGGCACCCAGGGCTATAAACTTACCTCTTAGGACTGCTTTTAAAGTGTCCCATAGGTTTTGCTGTGTTGTATTATCATTGTCATTCAGTTCCAGGAATGCTTTTTTTTTTTTTTTTAATTTCTTCCTTGACCCATTCATTATTCAGGAGTGTGTTGTTTAGTCTCCATGTGTTCTTGTAGATAGTAGGGCTTATCCTGATGTTGATATTGAGCTTTATTGCACTGTGGTCTGATAGAATGTATGAAATTATTTCAATCTTTTTGTATTTGTGGAGGTTTTTTCTGTGTCGATTTTGGAGAATGTTCCATGGGGTGCTGAGTAGAAAGTGTATTCTCTGGTATTTGGGTAGAATATTCAGTAGATGTCTGCAAGGTCCATTTGGTGTGTCATATCATTCAGTTCAGATGTCTCTCTGTTTATTCTTTGTGCTGTTGAGCTGTCCAAAGGGCTAGTGGGGTATTGAAGTCCCCTACTATGAGTGTACTGGGGTTGGATTTGAATCTTTAAGCCTTGCCACATTTCCACTTGCTCTCTGCTTCCTGTGCCCCTTTGAAGATATGAACACTCCTCTTTCTGCTCTGGCCACTTCTGCCAGCACATCTTGCTGCTATAATAGACCCTTACCCCTTTGGAACCATAAGAAATAAACTCTTCCTTCTATAAGTTTCTGGGTCACCGCGTTTTATCACAGCAACAGAAAATTAACTAATACAGTAGTCAATGCAGAGACTCATAACCAGTCAAAGTGCTGAGAGTACAGACATGTCCTTGACCCTAAATGGGACATCTATTAACACCCCCCTCTAGACTCAGGGAGCACTGAGGAAGAGAGAATGGAAAGGATGTAAGAGAGGATGGAAAGGTGTGGAGAAAAAGGCATCTTCTGAACATAGCACATCCACTGTGCTCACAGACTCACTGCATCTATGCCTGTCTGCACACGACTGTACAAGATGGGGCTCTGCACGGTTTCATCATGGATGGAGGAGGGGCTTTGAGGCACAGCTTTCCTTGGTTGCTCAGGAAAGGGGTGGCATTTTCTTCAATGGTGTAGCCACTGATAAGTTGTCCATGCTCCTGTAAATAACCTCCTACCCATGCTCATGTGACCAAGTCTAATTACACTCAGTGGATCACACACACAAAGAAGAAAGTAGGTGGGCGACCTACTGGGAAGAAAAGAGGTTTCAGCAGAAGAGGGAGGGCATGAGAGAGGGTAACGGAGGCTGAAAACAGCTAAAATCTATACATATGTATGAAGCTGTCAAAGAATTTAAAATGAAAAACAAATAGTAAAATGGACACACAAATACAAAACAAGCTGATCCTTCACAGAGAACAGATGTTTATCATCCTATCATGAACCCTTCTCTCCCCTCACTGGCTGAGTAATCAGGAGGGTACAATCTTTTTTTTAAATTTTATTTTTATTTTATGTGTATGAATGTACTGTCTGCATGTATGTTTGTGCACCTGTGTCATGCAATGCCTCAGAGGTCAGAAGAGGGCATCGGATTCCCCTGGAACTGGAGTTAAAGATGGTTCTCAGCCGCAACATGGGTGCTGGGGATCGAACCCACGTCCTCTGCAAGAGCAGTCGGCACTCTTAACCACTAGGCCATCTCTCCAGGCCCAGTAATTTTCTACTCTAAACTTAACAGATTCCTCTTCAGAACTACCAAGTCTTCAAATCCAGAATTGTTTTTTTTTTTTGGCTTTTTGAGACAGGGTCTCCCTGTAGCCCCAGCTGTCCTGGAACTCACTCTGTAGACCAGGCTGGCCTTGAACTCACAAAGATCCGCCTGCCTCTGCCTCCCAAGTGCTAGGATTAAAGGCATGCGCCACCACGCCCGGCCCAGAATTGTTTTTTAAATGTACATGGGGTTGTGACTTTGGACAAGTCTTAGGTCGAATATCAGCCTTGCTGCTTCCATTACAACTTCCACATGTGACTTCAGGCATGTTACTTAAGCTCTCCCCCATCTTAGTTTCTGCACCTGTTGAGTGTGTTGAGTGTGTGAAGATTTGCTCCTGTATTCATTGATTTATTCATTGACTCCATCCTGGTACTGACTGCAGCCAGCACTCTGTTAGATGCTGGGAACAGTGCAAGAACCATGACAGACTTGGGTCCTCAGAAGAGGAGAGGTGGTATTTTAGAACATACATTACAACAATCATATTTACTCTTCCTTAGGGTTTTTTTTTAATTTTTTTTAAATTTTATTTATTTTTGTATGTGTATGAGTGTACTGTCTGCATGTAGGTTTGTGCACCCGTGTCGTGCAATGCCGCGGAGGTCAGAAGAGGGTGTCGGATTTCCCTGGAACTGGAGTTCTCCTGGAATTGGAGTTTCAGACGGTTCTCGGCCGCCATGTGGGTGCTGGGGATCGAACCCGGGTCCTCTGTAAGAGTGGTCGGCGCTCTTAACCGCTAGGCCATCTCTCCAGCCCCCTTCCTTAGGGTTTTTAACCTAGGTAGGTAATGGCCAAGGTATGCGGAGTTCTGGGTCAGCTGGTGCTGATTAGCCTTGACTCTGTGTGGTCTCTAGTCCTTGAACAAGCTCAGCAAGCAAGTTCTAATAGTGGTGGCAGCAGAGGAAGGAAAAGGGAAGGGAGGGAGGGAGGCAGGGAGGGAAGAAGGGTGAAAAAAAGGAAGAAGGCCGGGGAGAGGGAGAGAACAGATATACAAGAACTCTCCGCAAGGGACACAGAGTCACCACTACATCCATCATGTATTGGCCCAAGCCAGCCAGCGCAGGCTCAGGGAAGGGGAAACATGCCATCTGCGATGGAAGTTGTTGCAAAGCCACACGGTGAAGTATCTGAATGCTGGAACGAGTCGAGTGCTGGAGCCATCTTGGCAATCAATTGAAGTGGGAAGTGGAAAGAAGGATCCTGTGGGAAAAAGCGCAAGGGAAAGGGTTTCAAGATAAGGAGATAGGAGCCAGGCCTTGCAGGCCTCGAGAGGCATAATGAACGTGAAATGTAATTTCCATCAGGCACAGAGCACAGGTCAAACATTAGACATGCACTCTCCCTTCACCTGTTTCCCATCCCACAGAATGATGTCACTCAGACACTGTTGTCCAGTCCATTTGTTTTAGGTTAACAGCAAAGGCATGGAATTTTCTCCAAGTGATTAGAATGCTCGCCAGCAAATAACCAAAAGAGCTTTACGGAATAAATAATAAAGTACCTGAAATGGTTAAGTTAATGATGAGTGAGCCATTTCTCCCTGTGCCTTGAAGGTAAGTTATCCACACTGTGGAAGCAAATGAATTATGTAAAACAGCAAGAAAATAAAAGGAGAAGTGAGAAATGGCTCAGTGGTTGAGAGTATTTGCTGCTCTTACAGAGGACCAACATTCAGTTCCCAGCATCCCTGTGCAACAGCTCACAACCATCAGTAACTCTAGCTCCAGGTTATTGACGCCCCCTTCTGGCATCCACAGGCACCTGCACACACACATGTAGACACAAAAATGCACACAAATATTTTTTAAAAATCCAAGATAAAGCTGCTGTGCCTGGCACCCCAATTGCCTTTGCCCCAAGAGAACCAGAGGCATTGTGGCAGTTGAGTGGTCACAACTGTTGGTTTATTGAATGTCAAATGTAGTGACATCTGGTCCAGTATGGGTGTATGAATAAAAGATCTCAGGGCTGGAGAGATGGCTCAGTGGTTAAGAGCACTGACTGCTCTTGCAGAGGACCCAGGTTCGTTTCCCAGTACCCACACAGCAGCTAAGAACCATCTTAGGCCAGGTGTGGTGGCCCACACCTTTAATCCCAGCACTCAGGAGGCAGAGGCAGGTGGATCTCTATGAGTTCAAGGCCATCTTGGTGTACAGAGCGAGCTCCAGGCCAGCTGGGACTAAAAGGGAGACCCTGTTTCAAAAAAAAAAAAGGGAAATCTTTCCTGTGCGTGGAATAAACTGAGTATTTAAAACAGTGACCTCTGATCTCTGAAGATTTCTAGTACCACTTACAGGGCAGAAATCACATCCAGGGTGACTCCAGAAGGACTCTTGTATGTCTGCACCCTTGTTGTCACAAGGACAGGATGGTGACTTTTCTGGAGAGGGTCTGTTGTCAATTGGACACACCCTGGTAGAGAAAAGCTCGTAGAAGGAATTTCTTCCATTGGATTGGCTATGTCTGTGGGCCATTTTCTTGATTGTTGAGTGATGTAGGAGGGCCCAGCCTATGGTGGGCAGTGCCACACCTAGGCAGGTGGTCCTGTGTTGTATAAGAAGGAAGGTTGAAAGCCCGGTGTGATGGTGCACGCCTTTAATCCTAGACTCGGGAGGCAGAGGCAGACGGATCTTTGTGAGTTCAAGGCCAGCCTGGTCTACAGAGTGAGTTCCAGGACAGCTGGGGCTACAGGGAGACCCTGTCTTGAAAAGACAAAAAAAAAAAAAACAAAAAAAAAAAAACAAAGGAAGGTTGAGCACAGGCCCAGGGACCAAGCCAGTAAGCAGTGTCCTCCGTGGTCTGTGCTTTAGTTCTGCCCTGACTTCCTACAGTGATGAACTATGACCTGGGAGACGTCAAGATAAAAATCAACCCTGTCCTTCCCCAGTTGGTTTGGTCAGTGTTTTTATTGAAGCAATAGAAAGCAGACTAGGACAATGGTTATAACTGAGCAATGCATCAGGCAGGGAGCCCTCACTTTGGAGGTCAGAGATCTCGGGCTGCCAACCACAAAGCCTACAGCTGGGTGATAAGGAGCCTTGCTTGCTAAATGAGAAAGTGTGAAAAAGATGCTTCTTGAGACCAGGATCACGGTGGAACTATGAGTCGGGAGAAGTGAGTAAGCCCCATCACACACCATCTGTGGGGAGCCTAGACTTGTTTGGATGATGTCCCTGGAGGAGAGGTGGGTGGGCTGCGACAGGATTCAGATAAAACCAATGAAGGAGAGTTAGAGCAGATACCGTGTTCGTGAAGCTGTGAGCCAAGAAGGGCCATGTGCTCTGAGGAAGCAGCAAGCAGGGCAAAATAAGGAGGGAAGGAGAAAACCCGAGAAGACAAACAGCAAGAAAACTGTCTTCTCTCTTTACTCACTGTGAAAGGGCAAGTGGCCTGAGACTCATGACCACTAGCCTAACTTGGTGTCGGTTTAGGAACTAAATTAACATCTGTACAATCATCCTTCACTCCCTGCTCCCCACAAAAACTTAATTGTATGGAACATTTAAATTTTTATAATGTGACCTATGTTTTGTGCAATTATTAAATACTAAATAAAAACATTCTCATTTTTTTAAAATCAGCAAAAGGATTGAAGATACCATAACACAATTGTGGAACATTTAAATTTAATGCAGATCAAAAATTGGTAGTGCTCCATGTCTGAATTTATACTTAATAAGGCCTTAAACAATCTGCATTTACAGATAGTCTCTGACATATAATAACTTAAAAAATATTTAACTCTAGAATGTAAATAAAAGCGATATGCATACAGCACACACGGTCCTTTGGATTTTGAATTTGGATTTTTTTCAGGACTAGCAAATGTGGTACAAGACTTCTCGAGGTTAAGCAGTAGCAGTGAGTCACTGCCATGTGATCCCAAGGGTAAACAGCCTGCAGCATCCAGCACCTTGTGCAGCTAAGGTAATACATGCAACTACAGCAAAACTCAGTAAGTGCACTAAATGGAAATGTAGTACCTGTGTGACATGCATTTTCAGTTTACAATATCTTCAGTTTATGCTGCGGTTATTAGAACATAACCCCACTGTAAGTCAGGTAGTACCTGCAGTTTCTATCAGTATAAACACCACACATGCAAACCATGAAAAATAGAGGGAAATAAAGCAATGTTTGCAACAGTCTGCAGAAGCCATAGAAACAAGTCTACAGCTGGAACGACCAGATGCAGAACATGAGGGTGCTTTGCTTTTAAATAAAAGAATGAATTAAAAACATGAGTAGGAAAAATTACTCTGATGGTTAATTCGGTTGTCAACTTGAGTGGATTTGGAATCACTTAAGAGATATATTTGGGGAGCTGGAAAGATGGCCCAGCAGTTAAAAGCACTGGCTGCTCTTGCAGAGGACTGGGGTTCAAGTCCCACATGGCAGCTAAAAACTGTAACTCCAGTTCCAGGGGGCTCCAACACCTACTTCTGACCTCTGAGGGCATCGTATGACATGAGTGCACTTACATACATGCAGGGAATACACTTAAACACATAAAAATAATAAATTAAAAAATATTTGGGTGTGAGGATGTTTGCAGAGAGGTTTACCTGGGGAAGGACGATCCATTGCAATGTGGCATTCCAGAATAAATAACAAGGAAGCAGGGAGGAGGTGTGCTGAGCACGCGCTCTTCATACAACGCAGCCTGCTGCCTCCTGCTCCTGCACCTTCCTTGCTGTGATGGACTGTACGCTCAAACTGTCTGGGGAAAAAATCCTACCTCATTTAAAATCCTTCTGGGGGCTGGAGAGTTGGCTCAGCAGTTAAGAGCGCCCCGACTGTTCTTGCAGAGGACCCGGGTTTGATTTCCAGTGCCCACATGGCAGCTAAGAACCGTCTTTAATTCCAGTTCCAGGGGAATCCGACACCCTCTTCTGACCTCTGCAACATTGCACGACATGGGTGCACCAACCTACATGTAGACAGTACACTCATACATATAAAAAAATAAATAAAAATTAAAATCCTTCTGATAAGTAATTTATCACAACAATGAGAAAAGTAACTAGTAAAATAATACAGCATTTTTGAGAAAGAATCATAGTAATTAAAATTGGAAACCTCAAGGAGACTTTCCTTTGGGTCCATGGTGGTAGCAAATCCTTACTCATTTGTAACCTAGGAAGTAGATGTATGGTTTTTTTCTTTGAGGACACTGTGAGTCTGTGGAAGGAATAGGAACTAGCTTAACTAAGAGAGAAAGAAAAGCCCTCCATAGTAAGCTGCCAAAATTCTTTCCTGGGACATTTTTCAAGCATGAGAGTTGAGGGTACAAGTGGTAGAGGCAGTGACAGCTCTGTGAGGGGGGAGAATCCAGCAGCTCCACTGACAGCCATTAGGGTGGGCAGACGAGCCGCTGTCTGGACATCTGCATGGAAGGGGGAGAGGTGGAGCTGGGCAGCAAGTGGGCCTTCCCGTAATCTTTACTGCTACTACTGCTACTACTACTGCCGCCGCCGCTGCTGCTGCTGCTGCTGCTACTACGATTATTATTATTATTATTTTGATATAGGGACTCTCTGTAGCCCCAACTCCCCTGGAATTCACTATGTAGACCAGGCTAGCCTTGAACTCACAGAGATCTGCCTGCCTCTGCCTCCTAAGTGCTGAGATTAAAGACATGTGCCACCATGCCTTGCTAGAATTTTTATTCATTTATTTATACGAAATACATCAGTTGCACACCTTTTGATTGTTTTTCTTCCTATAATCTTGATTTTTTTTTTAAGTTCTAAGAAGAGGTCACAAAACACTTACAAGGTCTCATTTTGCAAACATTTGACATTGTAGTGATATTGCATCTAACCACAGGAGAATCCTAGCCCTATCTCAGCTCAATTCCTATTTGGACTCAAGAGAATTCTTTCTTTCTTTTTTGTCTTTTTGAGACACGATTTCCCTGTATCCCCAGATGGTCTAGAACTCCTGATGTAGACCAGGGTGGCCTTGAACTCACAGTGATCCACCTGCCTCTGTCTCCTGAGTTCTGGGATTAAAGGTGTGGGACACCACACCTGGCATCAGTTCTAATACAGAAAAGGTAAAACTTCTCTGAAGTAAAATATTATTGTCCTTATGGTTCTTTAAAAATATAATACCTGACATAATTTTAAAAACTGTAAGGCATACCTGGTGTGGTGGCACATGCCTTTAATCCCAGCACTCAGGAGGCAGAGGCAGGTGGATCTCTGAGTTCAAGGCCAGCCAGATCTACATAGTGAGGTCTAGGCCCACTGGGGTCACATAGTGTGACTGTCAAATAAGTAAGTTAAGTCAATAAGTAAGTAAATAGATAAAATCCTAAAACACATTAGGAGACAGAAAAAAAGTGAAAGATTAAGAGAAAAAAAGATACCAAAGCTGTTTAAGATGATTATGTTTACAAAAATAGATGAAAAGAACAAAATTTACGAAAAGGAGGGTTTGTTCTTTTTTTTCGAGACAGGGTCTCCCTATACCCCCAGCTGGCCTAGAACTCACTCTATAGACCAGGCTGGCCTTGAACTCACAGAGGTCAGCCTACCTTTGCCTCCCGAGTACTATGATTAAAGGTGTGCTCAACCATGCCTGGCTTAAAGATGGTTCTTAGCCATCATGTGGGTGCTAGGAATCAAACTTGGGTCCTCTGTAAGAGCAGTCGGTGCTCTTAACCACTGAGCCATCTCTCTAGCCCTGAAAAGGAGTTTTAATGAATAACTGGAACTCATATAAAACAATCAAATGAGTATTCTATAAGTTAAAAAGTACAGTACTGAAGCCACAGCTAAATAGGAAGATCTAGCAGCACTCACTACCCTGAATATGATAGGAAGAGTAAACTTAAAAGACAGTCACTAGAAAATAGTCTAAAGAGAGGTGAGCCAAAAGATACTATATAACCCAGTTGTCACAGCCCTTAACACCTGCAGAAATCAATTGATAATTTTGTCTACAGAAAAACATTTTGCAGAAATGTTTATAGTGGCATCGTTTGTAGTTGCCAACATAGTGGCGGTCAAGAGGTCCTTCAGTAGGTGAAGGGCTAAATGGTGGCATGTCCGTACAGTAGAGTATTGCTCTCTGAGTAAAGCATGGCCTTGAAAAGGCATCAGGGGACCACAGGCACCTGATGATGAGGTGAATGAAGCCCTGGTGAAAGGCTGCACCCCAGAGGGCCCCACCCACATCACATCCTGAAAGAGGCAGAATTACAAAGACAATAACATGGTGGGATCCTGAGGTCAGCAGGGGACATTCAGGGAAGTGGAGCTACCAAGTGTGACAGCAAAGTGGACGCTGCATAATACATTAGGTAACATTCACAGAAAAGGGTGGACCTGATGAGAACTACAAACTAACAGTGTTGACAGCTAAATCACATCATCCTAAAAGACGCTCACGATGAGTAGGAAGGTGGGAGCAGGGGGCTTTAAGGCAACTCTGCTTTTTGCTCATTTTCTTGTAAACCTAAAATAGCTCTAAGACATAGGCAGTATTGCTCTGGGTTGAGTAAATGTCCACCAAATGCCTTGACAGGCTTAGTCTTCAAGCTCTAGCACTCTTGGGGCCTTTACAAAGTAGGCCTAGTTGGAAGTCTTCAGTCACGTGGGGATGAGCCCTTGGAGAAGGTCCTGGGGCCTGGCCCTCCTCTTTCTATTTTTGCTCCCTGGCTTCCAAGAAGTGAGCCGCTTCCTTAGACATGACCGAGCACCGTGATATGCTGCCTCAGGCCTGGAAGCAATTGGGCCAACTTAGTACACTTGGAAATTTCTAAAATTATGAACCAGGGCTGGAGATGTGTCTCAGTTGGTAGAGTGCTAGTATTCACGAAGCCCTGGGTTTAATTACCAGAACTGTATGAAAAAAATATGATATGGTGGTACATGTCTATAATCCTAGCATATGGAGGTGGAGACAGGAATGTCAGAAGTTGAAAGTCAGTCAACATCATCCACACCGACATAGCAAGATTAAGGGCAGTCTGGGCTACATGAGACCTGTCTCCAAAAGAAAAAATAAAAGAAAGGACTAAATAATAAATTGTAGGAATAGGGATACAGTTCAGGTGGTAGGGTGCCAGCCTGGCATGCACATGAGCCCGGGTTCCACTTCCAGTGCCATGTAAACGGGGTGTGGTGATGCACTCCTGTCATCCCGATACCTCAGAGCCAAAAGATGAGAAGTTAGAAAAATTAAAATTGTGACTAAAACAAATTTTCCCTCTTTTAAAGTTGTTTATTTCAGTTTAAAAATGTTTTTTTGGCTTTCAGAACATGTAAACTACAAGAAAAAAGGAGTAAGGGAGTAAGGGCGGGAGGGAAGACGGAGAGGAAGGGGAGGAGAGTCCAGTGCGGGAGTCTGGTAAGTGTGGCTGGGTAACGCCATCTTTGTGTAAAATTCGAAGACGCACTGGGGACTGTGAGTGCTCACAGACGCTGATCCTGTTTCTCCTCTGTCCTCTAGCTTCTCCTATTGGTGTGTGTGTGTGTGTGTGTGTGTGTGTGTGTGTGTGTGTGAGAGAGAGAGAGAGAGAGAGAGAGAGAGAGAGAGAGAGAGAGAGACAGGGTCTCCCTGTAGCCCCAGCTGGCCTGGAACTCACTCTGTAGACCAGACTGGCCTTGAATTTAGAGATCCACCTGACTCTGCCTCTCCAGTGCTGGGATTAAAGACGTGCGCCACCACGCCCAGCTTCCTATTTTTTTTTTTCCTAAAAATTATTTGCTTGAAGCTGGGCGTGGTGCTGTGCACCTTTAATCCCAGCACTCGGGAGGTAGAGGAAGGTGGATCTCTGTGAGTTCGAGGCTAGCTTGGTCTACAGAGCGAGCTCCAGGACAGCTGGTACTAAAAGGGGGATCCTGCCTCAAAAATACCAAAAAAGGGAAAAAAACTGAAAAAAAAATTATTTGCTTGAACCTATGTTATTTTTATCATAACTGTTTGCTTGTATCATACCAAATCCCCACCTGATAAAATGCAAAACAAATAATTTAGTCTACACCCAAGTTCCTGAAAAATGTATTTGTGACTACTCTATGCATTTTAATGCAAGGCTGGATTTATGAAGAAGCAGTGGTATCCGTAAGGGTCAGAACAGCAGCAAACCAAAGGGGAGAACGTATTAAAGTGCTGAAAGCTGAGCAAGAGGCAGGGAGCACTGAGAGCGGAGCAGCCGCTACCCCTCGAGGGCCATTCTAAAGCCTAGCGTGGGACGGGAGACGAATGATGCAATCACTAGAAAGCACAAGAACGAAGGCTGTGACCGATGCCTAAAATGAGATGGGGTTGTGCTAGGCTGACAGAGGCCCCAGGCTCAGGAAAGAAGAAGGAAGTTTGTGTCTGAAAAAGAACACCTCAACAGAGGCCTCGGGATGCTCTCTCAGACCAGGAGAGACCCAACAGGGCTTCAAAATAGAAATGGGGTTGGCAAGGCCCTCTGGGTTAAGGTGCTTGCTGCTCTGAGTTCCCGGCACCCATATCGGGTGGCTCCCAGCTGCATACAACTCCATCTCTGGAGGATCTGATGCACTTTTCTGGTCTCTTGGGCCACACATGCTGCGTATACACACACACACACACACACACACACACACACACACACGCACACACGCACACACAAATATATTTTTAACTATTTAAAATTTATTTATCTGTAGTTCATGGGTATGAGTGTTTTTCCTGCATGTATGTAAGTTCAGCTATGCATGCAATGGGGGCCAGAAGAGGGTGTTAGATCCTCTGGAACTGGAGTTAAGGACGGTTGTGAGCTGCCATGTGGGTGCTCAGAACTGAACCCAGGTCCTCTGCAAGAGCAGCCTATGCTCTTGACTGCCGAGCCATCTCTCCATTTCCAAATAAACTTTTAAAAGAAAGCATATTCCTAAAAAAATTGGCCAACAAAGAAAACCACTAGAAAAACAAATGATATATTTAGGCTTTGAAAAATTAAAAATATTGGCCTGGGCATGGTAGTGCATGTCTGTAATCCCAGCACTGGGGAGGGTGAGGAGGACTGCTTGGAGTTTGAGGCCAGCCTGGGCTATATAGACTCTGTCTCGTAAAACCAAAAGCCAAAGCCAACCACAAAAATTAAAGATGCTGCAATTCCTAGAAATGGACTATAAAATGTCACTGTATTAAGTTACACAGGCCGTGTACACTGAATTATATTTATTAAGCATTTCTTGTGGTGCTGGGGATGGAATCAGGGCCTCACCAATGCTAAGCACTGCCTTACCATGGCTTTACATACTGCCAGCCCCCAACACTGAATTTTAAAGTGAGCAATACAAGTGTTAGGATTGATCTAATAAGGAGAGCAGACATCGAAGAGAATCAAATACAATTTTAGAAAAACAATGACTATAACTGAACTTAGAACTGCAATGATTAGATTTCCTAGCAGATGAGAGGCATGGAGAGAATTTGCAAATCAGAACACTGATTTTAAGAAATCACACACCACATGCAGCTCAAGAAGACAGGGGCAGCTCAAGAAGACAGGGCTGGGACGGAGGAAAGAATGCTGCAGGTGCAGGGGAAGTGTCCTGCGCCGGTGCCCAGACTCAGATGCAAACAAGATGATGGCTGATTACCTTTTAAGAAAAGGTGAAGACAAAGTCCAGAGACATTGCACAGCAAAGAGGGCTCAGCACAGAGCTGCACACGTTGATAGACTCCCATGAAGTTTGGGAAGAGCAAGTTGAAGGGGCCTGAGCTCAGTCTCTTACCTGATACCATGATGACACTCACAGTGAATCTGGGAATACTTCGTTCTTTAAGATGCCATCAATTTGGGGCTGGAGAGATGGCCTAGCGGTTAAGAGCACCGACCGCTCTTGCAGAGGACCCGGGTTTGATCCCCAGCACCCACATGGCGGCTGAGAGCCGTCTGAAACTCCAATTCCAGGAGAACTCCAGTTCCAGGGGAGTCCGACACCCTCTTCTAATCTTTGCGGCGTTGCACGTCACGGGTGCACAGACTTGCATGCAGACAATACATTCATACACATACGGAAATAAATAAAATAAAATAAAAAAAAGATGCCATCAATTCTAAACCACTCTACCATTTAAAAAAAAAAAAAAGAAAAGAAAAGAATGAGGCCAATTAAAGTCTGACATGCACAGAAAGGTCTGAAAGGTGAAGAGCAAAGCCATGTAAGGAATTGAACAAGTGGAAACAAATAGCATAAAATAATGACAGAAGTTAATTATGTTGTAGGAATAATGAATTAAGAAGAAACTGCCTATCAAAGGAAGCAACTGTCCAAGGAAATCACCAAAAGTTCATCTGGCTTATAAGAGACAATATAAGGGGCTGGAGAGATGGCCTAGCGGTTAAGAGCGCCGACCGCTCTTACAGAGGACCCGGGTTCGATCCCCAGCACCCACATGGCGGCTGAGAACCGTCTGAAGCTCCAATTCCAGGAGAACTCCAGTTCCAGGGGAATCCGAGACCCTCTTCTGACCTCCGCGGCGTTGCACGACACGGGTGCACAGACTTGCATGCAGACAGTACATTCATACACATACAGAAATAAAAAAAAAAAAAAATTAAAAAAAAAAAAGAGACAATATAAAACCAGGAGAAAAAAAAGGACTGAAGGTGTATATTACCAAATACTCCTGAAGACTAGATAGGCAGCTGTTGGTATCACAGAAACCTGATGTGAAGGCTAACAGCGTCTTCCTCATTGCCAGGGATAAGACCAGGTTCAGCACAACAGGGTAGCAAGTTCTGAACTTCATGCATTTGATAAAATGTATAAAGTAAAAATTCATGGGGTAGGAGAAATGGATGTCATTACAGGGAGAAAATTCAGAAAACTTCTGGTGTGTTTGAGATGGCTCAGGGGGTAGAGGTGCTTGTCATGGGCAGGAGAGAGCCAACTCTCAAGATGTCCTCTGGCCTCCCTGCAAGGGCTTGCTCACACACATACAAGGTACGGTTAAAAAATTTTAAAGCATATTTTCTAATTTGTATGTTAGGCAAATGAACATTTTATATTTTATTAAAATATAAAAAATGTGAACAGAACTGATAAAGTTGATTTAACTGCTTACTAGAAAACAGAACTTTTTTTCAAATTAAAAATTATTTTTGTTATTTAATTTTATGTATGAGTGTTTTGCTTGCATGTATGTATGTGTGCCACATGCACGCGATGATCACAGAGAGGGCATCAGAACTCCTGGAAATGGAGTTATGAAGGTTGTGAGCTGCCATGTGGGTGCTGAGAACCAAACCCCGGTCCCCTGCCAGAGCAGCCAGAGCTCTTAACTGCTGCATCATCTCTACAGCTCCTTTTCTTTTTTCTTTTTATTTGACCAGTTAGTAAACATAGGCACATAACTCCAATTAGCCGACATCTGAGTCCAATTCTTGTACAACCCAGGGTCCCCAAGTCCAGTTGAAGAGGTTTGCTTACACAAACATGCTGATCAAATAGAAGTCCAGTCCGTTTTTGCTGTGATTTCACAATTCACCCCCTTCCTTGGTCCTTAAATCTGACCTGAGCCAACCTCTTCTGTGAGAGTTCCTGGGCTTTGGAGGGGAGGACTAGAGAGAGTGAGAGATAGGAAGATCCATTTTTTTTTTCCTCTGAGGTGACATCGAACTTGGGCCTGTCCAAGTTCTGTTTTCAACAGACTGGTGGCTTATTTAGAAGTCTCCTTTTAATTCTAGTAATAAAATACAAGTAGTAACAAATATTAACCATTATAATGAGTAACGCTATGGGCACAAACACGTGCTTGGATGGTATCTTGGTCAGGGCATTATAGCTCTTTGACAAAGGAACGGCAATAGCTTTCTAATGTGGCCTATAAAGTCTCCTGACACTAGGGGGCGCCAAGGCAGCAGTATCTGCAAGATACTCTGCCAGAGCTCTTAGCTGCTGAGTCATCTCTACAGCCCCTTCTCAAATATTTAAAAATTTCATTCTTTCACAATTTTATACATAATGTATGTTGACCCCCTTCTCCACTTTTATTCTTATCCCCTTTCCCTTCCCACTGAACCTCTTCTTCCCAAAAAGGCCCTTCCTGGTTTCCTTTGTGTGTCTGACTGAATTTAATTAGGATTGCCTGCACGAAGGAGTATTTACTTGAGCAAGGACAGAATATAAACCTTCAGCACGTTGGGAATATAAATATGACCCATGGGCTGGAGAGATGGCCTAGCGGTTAAGAGCGCCGACCGCTCTTACAGAGGACCCGGGTTCGATCTCCAGCACCCACACGGCGACTGAGAACGGTCTGAAACGGCAATTCCAGGAGAACTCCAGTTCCAGGGGAATCCAACACCCTCTTCTGACCTCCGAGGCATTGCACGACACAGGTGCACAAACCTACATGCAGACAGTACATTCATACACATACAAAATAAATAAAATAAAACTTAAAAAAATGTCCCATATCTGGACACAAAAGTTTCAAAAGGTTACTAGTGGGCAGTAAGAGATGACAGATATTTGTAATCATTTCCTAGGGCTATCATAACAGATGATCACAAAGCCAGTCATTTAAAACAACAGAAATTGATAATTTCATAGTTCTCTAGATGCCAGAAGTCCCAAACCATTAGTATTCAGAAATTAAATTGCTGGCAGGCCCTTCTTCCTCCAGAATTCCTGGAGAATTCTGTTCCATGCTTCTCTGGTTTCTTGTTGCTGGCATCCCATAGCTTGTGGCTCATTAGTCTGACAGCTTCGTCTTGGGCACATTGCTTCCCTCTTTATGTCTGTTACTGGTATCTCTTACTGCGGACACTCTGTGATTACACTTAGGACTCATTTAGACACCCTTCTGCAAATAATCTCTCCAACTCAAGATTCTTGACCACTTCTGCAAAGACCCCTTTCTGTCTAATGTAACATTCATATTATTCAGAATTAAGTAATTGGGGGCTGTTAGTCAGCAAACTACAGTAACAACACACATGCTTTGTGCCAGGTTAGGTTCTCAGTGTTTCAAGTGCAATGATTTATGTTTATAAGACATGTGATGGGTGCCCTTTCCATTCTTCAGATGGGAAGACTGAGGCAAAGGTTTTAATACTCTCATCTACCTATACCATGCTGGATTTACATTAGAAACTTTTTGTTAACGACTTGTCCATGTATGGCGTAGCTACAGTTATTGGCTTTGCTGCTGGCATGTTGTAATTGTGGTTTTAGCCTTTGTAAGCTCTGGTCTGCTTTTCTTTGGGGACAAGAGTTGTTTTGTGTGTGAGCCTGCCGTCAACTGCCAGTCTTTTGCTAAATAGATTTTTAATTTGACCATCACTAGATGGCATTCCTCTGTGCTTTGTGTTCAGTATAACAAAATAATTTCAGATTTACAGTGAATTTGCAAATAGTATAAACAATTCACAAATACCTTCACCTAGATTCTCCAAATGCTCATCAAATGTTCACACCAGATACTTGCTCTCTATTTCCTTTGTACATATTTTAGAGAATTCTTTTTTTAAATTTTTTTTTTAATTTTATTTTTTTATATGTATGAGTGTACTGTCTGCATGTCGGTTGGTGCACCCGTGTCGTGCAATGCCGCAGAGATCAGAAGAGGGTCTCAGATTCCCCTGGAACTGGAGTTCTCCTGGAATTGGAGTTACAGACGGTTCTTAGCCGCCATGTGGGTGCTGGGGATCGAACCCGTGTCCTTTGCAAGAGCAGTTGGTGCTCTTAACTGATAGGCCATCTCTCCAGTCCCAAGAATTCTTTTTTTGAGATTTAATTGTACCTACAATGTTCCATTATCCCTAAGTAATACCCTAGCACACGTTTTTTTTTGTTTTTTTTTTAAAGGAATGCTCCATAAAGTTACTAAGGTATAACTATCAAAATCCGGAAAGCAGTCTTTACACAGTGCTAATTAAAATGGTATTATAGGGCTGGAGAGATGGCCTAGCGGTTAAGAGCGCCGACCGCTCTTACAGAGGACCCGGGTTCGATCCCCAGCACCCACATGGCGGCTGAGAACCGTCTGAAACTCCAATTCCAGGAGAACTCCAGTTCCAGGGGAATCTGACACCCTCTTCTGACCTCCGCGGCGTTGCACGACATGGGTGACACGGGTGCACAGACTTGCATGCAGACAGTACATTCATACACATACATAAATAAATAAAATTAATAAAAAAAATTAAAAAAAAATAAAATGGTATTATATCTGGATAATATCAAGTTAAAAGAACATGTAGGTAAGCCAGGTGTGATGGCACTCCTAGCACCAGGAGGCAGAGGCAGAGTCAGGTATAAGATGGAAGCCAACCTGGGATGGTCTATAGAAAGTTTCAGGCCAGCTAGGGCTACATAGTGTGATCCTATCTCAAATTTGTAAAAAGTCAGTTTTAAAAAAATGTAGGCAGATGAGAAGCCAAGCCAAGACCATGTTCACGTTCAGCTGTCACATCCCTCTAGTATTATCTCAACTGGAGCCTTCTGACAAGTACAGACTAGTGATTGTTTTTGAGACAGGGTCTTTGAATGTAGCCCAGGCTGGCCTGAACTTGGAAGCCTGCTTCCTCAGCCTCCCCAGTGCTGGGATAACAGGTGCGCTTGGAATTTTGTACAATATTCCTTGACTTAGTTTTTCCTGCTATTTAATCTTGACTAGATTCAGGGTATTTTGGCAGAAATGTCACATAAATGTCCTTCTGCACCATTCTAGGATATGCAAACATAAAATGGTCTTAATGACGGAAATATTAAGGTTGTGTCTTTGTTCCTTCTTGAGACAAAAGCTTGTAAAAAAGAAAAGATGAACTTGGGAACGGGTGTGTTGGAAGGAATTCAGGGGGAGTTGGAGGGGAGATGGGATGAATATATTTCATTGTGTAGATGTACGAAATCCTCACAGAATAAAAAAATATAAGAAAAAATTTTAAAGATCTTGCTATGTAGCTCAGGCTGGCATTAAACCAGCGGTGCTAGGGACACAGCTCCAGATAAAGCGCTCGCCCAGCACACATAAGGCCCCGAGTTCAATCCCCAGTACCATTGAAACCAAAACCAAACTATAAAAAAGTTAACTCAAAAATCCCATAGCTGTAATTGGGAAATGGAGCTAAAAGGATGAGAAGTTCAAGGCCACCCTCAGCTACATACTGAATTTGAGGACTTTGTGATATACACGGGACTCTGTCACAGAACAGCAAGCTTGTGAGTCTCCTGCCTCGGCCTGCTAAGTGTTGAGACTGAGTGTGTGCCACCAGAATTAATAATAACAAGTTTGTTTTGGGGAGATTTTTTTTTTTTTTTGAGATAGGATTTCATGTAGCCCAGGATGGCCTTGAACTCAGTATGTAGCTATGGACAACCTTGAATTCCTGATCCTCCTGCTTCCACTTCCTAAATTCCCAGATTACGAGCATGCACTACTACGCCAGATCACAACTTTGCTTTTAAAAAGAAATACATTTATAAAAACTGTTTTCCCCACTTAAAAATGTATTGTTTTAACTTAAAAGGTTTATTTTACTTTTTTTTTTTTTTTTTCTGGTGACAAGATCTACGGTTGTTAGCCCCAGGTGGCCTGGAACTATGGTAGACCTATGGGCTGGTCTTAATTCTTTTTTTCTTTCTCTTTTTTCTTCCTTTTCTCCTTCACTAATGTTACCACAGGCTGGTCGAACTCACAGATCCACTTGTCTCTTGCCTCATAGTGCCACCGTGCCTGGCTAATTTATTTTTCTTCTGTGTATGGTGTGAGTGGGTCAGAGCCCTTGGGGGCCTTTTAGAAAAGGCTTTCGTCAGGGGCTGGAGAGGATGGCCTAGCGGTTTTAAGAGCGCCGACCACCTCTTGCGGAGGATCGGGGTTCGATTCCAAGCACCCACATGGCAGCCGAGGAGAAAGAACTGTCTTTGAACACTCCAGTTCCGGGAGAACTCAGTTCCAGGGGAAATCCGACACACTCTTCGACTTCCGCGTGATTGCACGACCATGGGTGCACAGACCTGCACGGCAGACAGTACATTCATACCAACATACAGACATAAATAAAAATTAAAAAAAAAAAAAAAAAAAAAAGGCTGTCAGATTCCCTTAGAGGTAGAGCTCCAGGCATTTGGGGCCACCCAGTGTAGGTCCTGGGAACTGAACTTGGGTCCTCTGCAAGAGCAGCAGGCACTCTTAATTACCATCTTTCCAGTCCTAAAACCACATTTCAAAAGTAACTCAGAGGTCCAAGGACTCAATGGAAAAACATCAAAGAATAACCATGTTTATAGCATGTTTGTTTCTGAACACAACATACATGACTATGGAATACATATAGCAGAGTTAAGCATTTAAATTTAGTTGCTTACCTACTTAGGAAAAAAAAAAAACAGTAAACAGGAACGACTAAACAACTAATCTATAAAATAAGAGAAAGGAAATTAACCCCTAAAGCAGGATGTGATCTGAGAAGGGTGGGGCTGGTGAGATGCTCAGTGGATAAGACTTTCTGGGAAGCCTGGCTACCTGTTTGAGCTCCGAAACCTACGTGGTAGGGGACAACAACTCCTCTGGAGCTTCTCTCATCTCCACACACATGCACCATACTGCATGAGTGCACACATGCACGCACACGCATACGAAATCATCAAATGTAATAAAAAGTTTTAAAAAGAGTAGATCTAAAAAGTCAAAATGTTGATGCTTTAGGGCTGGAGAGATGGCTCAGCGGTTAAGAGCACTGACTGCTCTTGTAGAGGACCTGGGTTCAATTCCCAGCACCCACATGGTGGCTAAGAACCGTCTTTAACTCCAGTTCCAGGGGAATCCGAGACCCTCTTCTGACCTCTGTGGCACTGCATGACACGGGTGCACTAATCTACATGCAGACAGTACACTCATACACACACACACACACACACACACACACACACACACAAATTAATTAAAAAAAAGTTGATGCTTTAAAAAAAATCAATGCTGGGGCTGGAGAGATGGCTCAGTGGTTAAGAGCACTGACTGCTCTTGCAGAGGACCTGGGTTTAATTCCCAGCATCCACACTGTGGCTAAGAACCATCTTAGACTGGGAGTGGTGGCCCATGCCTTTAATCCCAGCACTTGGGAGGCAGAGGCAGGGGGATCTCTGGGAGTTCAAGGCCAGCCTGGTCTACATAGTGAGCTCCAGGCCAGCTGGGGCTAAAGGGAAACCCTGTCTCAAAAAAAAAATGATAGATAGATAGATAGATAGATAGATAGATAGATAAATAAATAAGTAAATGAAAAAAGAAAAACAATGAATGCCAGACATTGTAACTCAGACATGTAACCCAAGCACTCAGAAGATGAAGACAGGAGGAATGCTGAGAACTCAAGGGTTTCCTGCCCGCCTTTGTTATAGTATGAGATGTTATAATATGACTTGTTTCTGTAAAATTTTTCTTTTCAAGACACCTGAAGATTCCATTTTCACCCCCATCCTTGAGTATTAAACACAAGAGAACACTTGACACAAGGAAACAATGTCTGAACACAAAAGTTCAGAAGCAGCCAAGGGATTCCTCATGCTGGATCATGACGACTATCTGAGTTATAGGAAATACTGTGGACCTTTTGGTGCACTGTCCCTGTGAACACACATCTACCACCTCTCCACCTGTGAACACCCCTCCCCATCTGCCTACAGGTGCACATCTACCACCTCTCCACCTGTGAACACCCTTCCGCATCTGCCTACAGGTGCACATCTACCACCTCTCCACCTGTGAACATCCTTCCCCATCAGCCTACAGGTGCACATCTACCACCTCTCCAACTGTGAACACCCTTCTGCATCTGCCTAAAGGGAGACATCTACCACCTCTTCACCAGTGAACAACTCTCCCCATCTGCCTACAGGCCCACATCTACCATCTCTCCACCTGTGAACACCCTTCCCCATCAGCCTACAGGTGCACATCTACCACCTCTCCACCTGTGAAGACCCTACCCCATCAGCCTACAGGTGCACACCTACCACCTCTCCAACTGTGAACACCCTTCCACATCTGCCTACAGGTGCACATCTACCACCTCTCCAACTGTGAACACCCTTCCCCATCAGCCTACAGGTACACATCTACCTCCAGTCCACCTGTGAACACCCCTGACCAGCCTACAGGTGCACATCTACCACCTTTCTACCTGTGAACACCCCTCCCCATCTGCCTACAGGTACACATCTACCTCCTCTCCACCTGTGAACACCCCTCCCCATCTGCCTACAGGTGCACATCTACCTCCAGTCCACCTGTGAACACCCCTGACCATCAGCCTACAGGTGCACATCTACCACCTCTCCACCTGTGAACACCCCTCCCCATCTGCCTACAGGTACACATCTACCACCTCTCTACCTGTGAACACCTCTCCCCATCTGTCTACAGGTACACATCTACCACCTTTCTACCTGTGAACACCCCTCCCCATCTGCCTACAGGTGCACATCTACCACCTCTCTACCTGTGAACACCCCTCCCCATCTGCCTACGGGTACACATCTACCTCCTCTCCACCTGTGAACACCCTCCCCATCTGCCTACAGGTACACATCTACCACCTCTCCACCTGTGAACACCCCTCCCCATCTGCCTCCACGGGCATGACACTACCCAGCCCACCATTCCTGTAACAAGAACAGGGGAAAGGGGAAAATGACAAGGTTTTCCATAAAGCTAAACATGATCAATGGTCATCCTTTATCTTGAGATTATGTGCTTCCTGTATGCTTTGGGTACTAAAATATCTTTTCTCTTATGTAATGATTACCTTATAGTAATTTGTTTTGGTGGGGAGGGAGCTGAGGAGGCTGTTTCCTTAGCTGGTAAAACAGTCTGAAACATTTAAAATACTCCACTGTTTTCTCTTCATATAAATTTACTGGCACTTCCAACTAGGAAGCCACTCTCTGTACAGGCTGTTGTTCTATGCTGCATATCCAGTACTGAACTCTTCCTTGGTGACGTCCCTATGCAGACTGGGATGCAAGGTAGTCACTATTTAAGTCAGTGTAAACAGGGCTTTAGTTTCAATCACCAAGAAATAGACCTGCGGAAGAGGGGGCGTGGTAGAATGTAAGGGCTATGATTGGGGTGAATGGTGAAACTACAGCAATGTAGTCTGGACACTCATTTGATCAACTTGATTGAACAAACAACCTGTCACCCCCCACTGGATGGTGGGGCTGTAGGTGTTTGGGCACAACAGCCTGCAGATAGGTTTTGCATGAAGGATGCTTGTACTCATGGATTATCACTTATAGCTAAAAATGAAAAAAAAAAAACTGAGAGAAAGATGCAGGACAGTTATGGCAGAATGCATGATCTGGGATGGGGTGGGGGT
>VZQC01001310.1:805755-817584 GCA_009823505.1 Rhizomys pruinosus
GGTGGGGGTGGGTGGGTGGGTGGGGTGGGAAGCCAACCTGACAGAACACATGCTAGCAAAACGGACTCCAACAGTTGATCTATGAGTAAAACAGAATGGGAGGTGAGAAAACATGGAAAATAGGCAGAAAGAAGCAAAGCTTTCTGGAAAGTAAGGCAGTGGACAGAGATCGAGAGAGCAGAGACTCAGGAAAAGATGCCTCTCCAGCCCTGGCTAATGAGCGTGACAGCCTTCTAAGGCCATAATGCTAATCTGCTCAAGAATTTCTGGTAATTAAGCTCCTTCTATCAGCTTCAGTCCCTCTAAAAGAAAGCACTTTGTTTCTCAGCTTTTGGTTACCTCTTCTCTATTTTCTGATAATTCTGTTTCTCAGGTTTTATACATTGTTACTGCTAAGACAGAACTATCTCCTCTTTCTCCTTCTCGTTTTGGGAAGAGACAGTGTAATTCGCCTGGGTAAGGAGAAGTCACTTGACAGGACAGATGTGGGGTGGTGCAACATGATCTTGCACATTTCACTAATACTAGGTTCTCTGTTGCTTACGTGAGCTACATTTCAGGTGTGATTGAACACAGAGCACAAGGACACACAGGTCAGATGAAAGAGGTTTCTTCTGTGATTTGAAATACCTTGGGGATACCGTAGCTCAAATAGCGAATGTGATCTGCTCATCTCAAGTGTGAAACAAAAGGCGATACATTACAATCTACCTCTAGTAAACGAAAGAACCTGTTCAAAGCATGGCTGAAATGAGATATGCCCGCATTACAAATAAAGCTGAAATATGTCCAGTACTCCAAGTTTCTTCCCTGCTGTGATGTGGAAGGAACAGTTCCACATCTCTTTGGGCTTAAAAACTATTTTATTATTTTTATTTTCTGCCTGCATGTGTGCAAGTGCACCCATGTTGTGCATAGATTCAGAAGAAGGCATCCAATTCCCCTGGAACTGGAGTTACAGAAAGTTGTTAGCTGCCATATGAGTGCTGAGAATCGAACCCGAGTCCTATTCAAGAGCAGCTGGTGCTTTCTTTTTTTAATTTTATTTATTTATCTATCTATTTTTATGTGTATGAATGTACTGTCTGCATGTAGGTTTGTGCACCCCTGTCATGCAATGCCGTGGACGTCATAAGAGGGTGTCGGATTACCCTGGAACTGGAGTTAAAGATGCCATGTGGGTGCTGGGGATCGAACCCGGGTCCTCTGCAAGAGCAGTCGGCACTCTTAACCGCTAGGCCATCGCTCCAGCCCCCCAGCTGGTGCTCTTAACCACTGAGCCCTCTCTTCAGCCCCAACTCTTTGGCTTTTGTATATATGTCCGTTTTAAAAATTTCATATTTTCCAACTCCCAAGTATGAATCAAGGTTCACCATCTGTAGTAAGCTAAAACTGGCTCACCTGTTAAAAGCCAAACTCAAAGGTCAGACCGCTGTCATTCTCTACCTTTCATCTATATAGCCCAAACCCACAGAAGTAAACTAATGCTAGAGCATTTCAACAGCTGGGCCAACTTGGATTTTGTAACTTTTGACCCTGAGAATTTATTATTTCTAGTATAGAAATAATACTAGTAAATAAATTACTATTTTTTATACTAAATATTTTATACTAAATACTAGTAAATAAAAATACTAGCATTCTAGTATAGAAATAATTATATAAAAAAATTTCTATACTAGAAATAATACTAGTATTATTTCTATACACTTATTCTATGAAATCTAAAAACCAAACACATTTTGACAAAAACATGTATCAAAATGTGTTTGGTTTTTAGATTTCATAGTATTAGGATACTGTGCAAGCTGCTAAGGGAGAAGAACCAATCAATGTTCCAACCCAGCTAGCTGTAAAGCCCAGGAACCACAGTAATGATCATAGCAAACTACATGGTGCAGCAGTGGCACTTTCATCTTGGGGATAATCTACAGCTTCTAATTGGACTTAAGGTCCACTCATGGGAGGGACCTCAGATCCTAGAGGAAACCTACACCTGTCACATCCCTAGACAAAAGTAATTTCTTTTTTTTTTTTTTGTCTTTTTGAGACAGGGTCTTCCATCTGTCCTGGAACTCACTCTGTAGACCAGGCTGGCCTTGAACTCACAAAGATCCGCCTGCCTCTGCCTCTGCCTCCCAAGTGCTAGGATTAAAGGCGTGCGCCACCATGCCTGGCTCAACAAAAGTAATTTCTTACTGTATGCTAAATATGTATCCTCATATTCACAGACAAGTGTACCTCTCACCACTCATCAAAGAAGCTTCTTTTTTGCAACATATGGAGACAAGAGTTCCACAGCTGTGAGATGCGCAGCCCTAAGTGACAAGTCTACAGTGGAACCTGTACGCTAAGGCTCATGGAACACAGCAGAACATGGGGTAGAGAGAATGCTACTGCATCTCTTAGTCTCACCAGGGAAGCTTCCTTATGCAACAAACAGTAACACAAAAGGCCACAATTGGCTAAATGTAGAGAAAAAGAGACTGCAGAGTATGTGTCCATGGATAAGACTCCTACATTAAACATGTGCACCCAGGTCTCAGGGACCATTGCAGAAGGGATGGTGAACGACCACAAGGAAACAGTTTTCCAGGCCTCGGGGAACTTGCTCATATGTACAGCAATGGTGACAGCATGCAGAAGACCCAGGCTGATGCAAATCAGACAAAAACTGAGCACAGAACTGAGGAAATGACTAAGAAGGCCCAACCTGAGCTGAAGAACTACTGGCAACTGATCGCTGCTTGGTGAGGAAGAGTTGGTCTTTTTATTTATTTATTTATTTTTGGTCTTTTTGAGACAGGGTCTCCCTGTAGCCCCAGCTGTCCTGGAATTTACTCTGTAGACCAGGCTGGCCTTGAACTCACAAAGATCCGCCTGCCTCTGCCTCCCAAATGCTAGGATTAAAGGCGTGCACCACCACGCCCAGCTAGAGTTGGTCTTTTTTAAGGGAGTGATGCTAGACAGGCTGACCAGGCTCCAGTGGATGAACTCACATGGAGGGGCATTTGGGGATATAAACTTGACTCATGAAAACCGTCAGGGGGTGCTATGGAGGATCGGTCTCGATGGGGAAGGGATCGAAAGTAGGAACAAGGTATACTGAATGAAACACACAAAAATTCAATAAATAATTATTTAGTTATTTAAAAGTCTTTAGTTTTAGGTCAGGCGTGGTGGCACACACCTTTAATCCCAGGACTCGGGAGGCAGAGGCAGCTGGATCTCTATGAGTTCAAGGCCAATCTGGTCTACATAGGAATTCCAGGACAGTTGGGGCTACAGGGAGACCCTGTCTCAAAAACAAAAGAAAAAAAAAAAGTCAGACGCCATAACGCGCCAGGCCAGGTGCCACACAGGTTCTGATATGAGAGACTTCCTTGCCTTCCCACCCATAGAACAAGGAGAAATATGACAATGATGAGGTCGCTCCCCAACTGTAAATTGGAGACAACTATTGTAGAGGTAATCTCTTATAAAACCGGTAAAACTGCTTTCTTTAATTGACTACTAGACATGGGAACTGTGGAAGGGATTACTCTCTGTTCAGAACCAAATATAATACTAAAGTCCTAGGGCTATGCACTCAGGCAAAATATATTAATACAGGAGCTCTGACATCAGCAATGGATTGTTCTACCAGGTGGATGCTGGCCAGGGGATCCAAGGCCCCACAAAAGGTAAGGGCTCCTTGCCTCTAAGTTGGGATACCTACAGGAGGAGAGGCAATAAGACCCTGCTGCCGAAGACCTGACGTTAACATGGGAGGGATGTATTGAGACCACACATGCAAGTGTACAGATGGCCTCTGGAATGCCAGAGAGTGTTACCAAAGGCCACTAAACCAATAAAGCAAATATGGGTCTCCCTGAGTCAAGCAAGACTCCACTGTCAGCACCAGCTACACCTCACCTGCCCGGAAATACTGTGCAGCAGAGGCAGCCATGTGCCTGTATATCCCAAATCTAATTGGCTATTGGCTCTCCCCTTGGAGAAATAACCCATGGCTGATGCCACAAGCTTACATCCTCTACAGGTTAGGAGATGTTATACGCCACAGTAAGACCCTGTCATATTTAACAGGGGGGAAAATTGTAATTCATGGATTAACATATCCAAACATGTGTCTATGCTAAAGTAACCTACCATAACTATTAGTGCTGCTTAAATACCTATATATCTAATTGCTTGTTCTTCATTAGTAGGATCGAAAGGTTATTCCTGGACAAACTGTCAGCCCATGAAAGGAAACAGCCAGAATTGACCAGAGTCCAAGTCAACAGCTCCAGAGAGAGTGGACTGTTTTACCTCTCATCCACCTGTGCCCCTTTTCTAAGCCTAGGGAACAACCTGCGGAAGAGGGGGCGTGGTAGAATGTAAGGGCTGCGATTGGGGTGAATGGTGAAACTACAGCAATGTAGTCTGGACACTCATTTGATCAACTTGATTGAACAAACAACCTGTCACCCCCCACTGGATGGTGGGGCTGTAGGTGTTTGGGCACAACAGCCTGCAGATAGGTTTTGAATGAAGGATGCTTGTACTCATGGATTATCACTTATAGCTAAAAATGAAAAAAAAAAAAACTGAGAGAAAGATGCAGGACAGTTATGGCAGGATCTGGGATGGGGTGGGGGTGGGGGGGGAGGGAAAGGGAAATAAGCCTGAACTGAATTGGAAAAATGTATGAAATGCACAAAGCATCAATAAAAACTAATTTAAAAAAATAAAATAAAATAAAAATAGCACCACTAAGAATTTGGAATAACAAAAACTGAAATAAATGTGTCCAATCAAAAAAAAAAAAGTCTTTAATTTTAAAGTCTATTTTGTTACTATGGAATCAGCCTGGGAAATTTTAGATTGCTACAGAATATGAATGTAGGGTTCTATGGTTACTAAGTAGCCAAGCAAGGCAGAATGCACACATATACTCTGATCATGAATAAGGAAGGTTACATAGCAAGCCTTTGCCTAAGTCTGTGCCTTGGGCCTACTGGTTATGAGAAACTAAAGAGCTAAAAGACCATCCCACAGATTACTTGTGAAAATGCAAACCTCCTGAAATAGTCTGATTAGCAGACCTTTTACTTGTATCATAATGCTATGCCCCGTCCTTCATCCACCCTGGAATATAGATATGGCATACACAGACTATTTGGATCTTGCAGGAGAAGTAAGTTGCGCTGCCTGACTGAGCCACTTGATGGTGCCACAAGTTAACTCATCATTTCACTTTTGTCAGGCTAGGGCTGGAGTCTTGGGAAATCGCTAGCTCTGGGGGTGGGGAAGACTCAGGAATCCCTCATCGATTAAGAAACAGAAATTCTAACTGGAAAGTTTGTTTACTTTCTTTTTTTTTTTTTCTTAACATACTTTTATTGATGTTTTGCATATTTCATACATCATTTTTCAGTCCAATTTAGACACATTCCCCTTTCTCTGCCCCCCACCCCACCCCAGTTCATGCATGCATTCTGCCATACATGTCCTGCATCTTTCTCTCAGTCAGTTTGTTTACTTTCATCCTAGATATAAAGTCAAGGTGGCTGATGCAACGTACTGAACAATGGGAAGGAAAATTACAGTAAATATACACATTGCACTATGCCTTAAAGGAAATAGGAAAAATAAGGAACAATAGAGGTAGAGAAAAGGCACCATCAACAGTGGAGTCGTTTTGGGAGCTATAATCATTCATTACCATTGAAAAGAAAACTAATCGGATCTCTGGGTGTTATAAAGTTCTGAACCAGGAGCTCCATGAAAAAGTTTCAACCACCACTATATTCTTAGTGCTCAGAACAGTTCCTGGCACACAGTAGGGCAGCAAGTGAGTATCTACGGTATGAAATGGCCAAATAACAGTTCACACGGAGAACACTGAATAGTATTGGGACTCCACCCACCATGCTCATCCAGAGGATCCAGCAGACCCAGACATGGGAATGAGCCGCATTTTAGACATGAGTTAGCCTGAGCAAGATCACCCGCCTTAAGAGGCAAACCACAGAGCTAGCTGTGAAGAATTCAGAATGCAACATGGTAGGCTATGGAAAGCAAGTGTCTTTTATAGCAAAGTCATCAAGGTAAGTAAATGCCAAAGAAACAATAATCGACCTAGTCTCTGCCTACTCAGGAGAGCATCATGGGTAATGGGTCAGAAAGACACCCATACTTTTACAGGAAATAATTTGAACATAATAAAAATTTGAAGTCACTTAGGAGAACAGGTTACTATTACAAATTTTGATAGGCCAGAAACAACCTGACCGTGACAGCTACAGATCTGGTTAAGTATCCTGGTCTTCATTTAGATCCCAAACTGGAAATAATTTGTTAGGCCATACAGGAAAAGCAGATAATGCTCTGCCTACTAAAAAAAAAAAAAAAAAAATTCCCGGAGACAAGAATTTTTGTTGTTGTTGCTGTTTTCCCTTACTCCTTGTTGTAGCTACTTAGGCATCTGGTCTTCATAAAGGAGTTGAGGGGGTCTTGGTTGAGTACAGGAAAGGCACCGCATCTGGACACCGTGGAGCAGTGGACAGAGTGTCCCAAATCACAGGGGTGAGTCAAGAGTCAAACACTCCATCTTGGAACTTCACAAGGTAGAGACAACTGTGAACTAAATATGCCCTCTACATTTTTTTTTTAAATTTTTTATTAATTTTATTTATTTCCGTATGTGTATGAATGTACTGTCTGCATGCAAGTCTGTGCACCCGTGTCGTGCAATGCCGCGGAGGTCAGAAGAGGGTCTCGGATTCCCCTGGAACTGGAGTTCTCCTGGAATTGGAGTTTCAGACGGTTCTCGGCCGCCATGTGGGTGCTGGGGATCGAACCCGGGTCCTCTGTAAGAGCGGTCAGCGCTCTTAACCGCTAGGCCATCTCTCCAGCCCCCGCCCTCTACATTTTAAAAATGACTAGAACCTTCCATAATAATGCTTTGGGAAAACATGGATCTAGGCCAGCAGGCTCTGGTCTTTTGAACAATATGGGATTCTACACGTGGTCTAATCTGTGTTTTTAGGTTTGTGCACCCGTTTTGCACAATGCCTCGGAGGTCAGAAGAGGGCATCGGATTCCCCTGGAACTGGAGTTAAAGACGGTTCTCAGCCGCCATGTGGGTGCTGGGGAACGAACGTGGGTCCTCTGCAAGAGCAGTTGGCGCTCTTAACTGCTGAGCCATCGCTCCAGCCCCCTAATCTGTGTTTTGAGTATTAAGTTCAGTGTAGCTAACACCCCTTCTTTGTTTCTATTTTTGGTGCACAGTGTATGTACTTGTTAGAGCAGGCGTGCCTGTGCCAGAGGAGACTGGCTAGCCAATGGGCTTCAGGATCTGACTGTCTGCCTGGGTCCAGTGCTGACGATATGAGCACACGTCACCATCCATACCTGGCTTTTCACCTAGGTTCTGGGGATCTGAACTCAGGCCCTCACGCTTTGCTGACTGAGCTACCTCTCCAGCTCAAGCCTTCTAAGGCAGAGTATGGGGCTCCTAAGAGTTTGGGGGAAATGTCCCTACTTTGGATATGTGCCTTTATCTATCATCTCAGGGTCTGGAGTCCTCTAGAAAAATCACAGTAACTAACTATATACATCAGCTTTAGTTGTTTATATGCCTCTACTTGCAAACCATGAAATGAGCTTTTCCACAAAAGGCCCCTTGATTATCTCACTGGTCATAAAAAATCCTAGACATTTTAGAAGATGTGAAGAAAGGAACCCTCCTGACGGTAGAGAGTTCTGGATACATGGCAATGAAAAAGGCCTCAAAATAACAGGACTCAACATCTCAGCCCAATACTGCACAAAGAATATCTTAGCTCTGCACAAAGAATACCTTTGCTCCATTCTGGATGACTGCTAACCCTACATATGACCTACCTCCACATACGTGGAATTTGGATACTAATATTCAAGGAATCAAAGGAAAACTTGAAACCATGTGAAAAATGCTTTTAAACTAAAGTTATTTCTTGAGTATGTCTTAGAAAGATGTTCAGGCACTGTAATACAGTCACACACAACAACATGGAGTCCTTAACTTTACAGAGAGCTATGGGCAAAGGGCACGGATGGGGGTGGCTGTTTCTGCCTCAAGGCCTTTCCAATAGGGACACAAGTGAGCAATGATCTGGAAGAGGGAAGGAAGCTTGCCAACAAGATATCTGAGTAATGAGTCTTAGACTGAGAACAGCCAAAGGTAGAAATTACAATGCTATATTATGGGTCATAAAACTCACGATTTTACTCTGAGGGAGAAGCTATTAGAATTGTAAGCAGAAGAGCAGGGCAGATCTCTGTGAGTTCAAGGCCAGCCTGGTCTACATAGTGAGTTCCAGGCTAGCTGGGACTAAAGGGAGAGTCTATCTCAAAAAAAAAAAAAAAAAAAAAAAAAAAAAAAAAAAAGAATTTTAAGCAGAAGAGTGAAGTGACTGGGTTTTATTTTATCAACTCTGACTACTGTGTGAGTAGACAACGCGGACCATCTGCACAGACAGCAGGGGGGTTAGCTGTGCAGAGCCGTGCACGGTAAGCTATAACGGACCTGAGACTCAAAAGGTGGGAGTAAACTCATGAGGAGTAGCTGAACTGGACATGTTTCCAGGACAGACAAGTCAGCAGAATCACCTGATGGATTGAATTTGGAATGAGGAAAAGAGGCAGTGGGGTAATGGGGGAGAAAGACCACCACTGGTTGAGACCAGACCAACCTGGACTCAAATTCAGCTTGCTACTTACTGGTTATATGCTCTGATCCAAATCCCTATTCCCTGTGCAATAGTGGAGGTCTATGGCAGTTCTTTACTATAACAAGGATCAAATATGGGTGAAGCATGAGCCCTGAACTCTAGCATGCACTAACGATTATTTTCTGCTTTCAAATATTTGTATGTTCAGAAAGAACTTAGAAAGAGGACCCTGGCTCAATCTTTAAATCTTTATACCCCACAAGCGGTACAGAACACCGTTTTCTAGAGAACAGCTGCCTGTAGAGAGAGCCATCTGGACGCCGGTACCCTTCCGGACACAGAGTCTGTAGTGCTCCAGACTGCTTAGCTTTTCAGAACTTGTGGTGAAATTCTATTGGAAAAGACCAAGAAAAAAGGACATCATCACTGGTAAAAATGGAGATGCACCTTGTTGAAATCCAGGTATTTTTGGTACCCAACAGGTCTAATGTTACTATTCTGAATTAATTTCTCAAAATTGGCATAGTTGAGCAGATATGAATATTTCGAGTGAGGATCTTATATTGCTTTATAGTTCTAGCTGGGCTCCATTTGGACTGAAGATACACTCCATTACTTCCTTTTACTGTCACTGGCAATTAACAAGAAAAATAGATGGTGACTTACACTTTTAATCCTGGTAGCCATTTCTCAGTATTTGGCTTTCTGGCTCCTGGAAGCCCAATTAATCTATACGATTATTATAAGCAATAACATTTTAACAAAACATAGGAGTAACCTTTTTCATTAAAAAAAAAAAAACTTGGAATTTTATTTTTCATCTTAGTTTTTCCCATTCGTTTTCTAAATCTCACTATGAAGCCAATCCCTTCTGATTGAAAACCCCCATTTTTATGAATTAACAAAACCATCCTCTTTGCTCATCTATCACAAAGAGCAGGGCACTGGAGGGTAGGAGCTTCATGGAGCCCACAGGATTTCTTTAGGATGTTAGGTTCAGATTAAAATGGTACTTTTTTGGTAATCGAATGAGGAAAGCCTTTCCACTTCCGAGCAGATGAAGCCTACAACCACCACCTTCTACACTCCCGTCTACACTCCCGTCCACACTCCCGTCTACACTCCCGTCTCTAAGCTCGCGTGGGCCCTCCCTGCTTCCTCTCATGTCCTCTGGTAAAGGGTCAGGTACAGTAAACCCTAGCAGGGCAGTTTCAGTTGACGAGTGGTCTCCTGGCTAACAGCATTTCCAGAACAACTGTTTCCCAGGTGCCTGGTGCAGAAAGCACCTCAGGAAGACCATGGACTGTGACCCAGGGTCTGAGTTATGCAACTGTGTGCAGTAAATTCCCTCCACTTCTCTGTGTGCTGGGACACAGGCCCTCCACTAGTTTCTACAGCGCTGTATCAGTAAGGAATCATTTTATTGCTCTGTTTACTTGTTTGCCGTCTGTCCTGGCTGAAGGTATATTCGACTATAAGGGCTCTGGCTGACCTTTTGCTGTTCTATCCCCTACTGCCATATAAAAGGTACTCTACGGAATTCCTGACTGAAGAAATGGGAAACAGTGCACAGAGCTCTAGTTTTGGGATCACTGATGAAACAGTGTGGTTAAATATCTGTCTTCTCTCTTTTGTGTGTTTTGAGGACAGGGACTATGGGTCTTACTGACTTTGTTACCACACTAACTGGTGGCTATACCATCCCAATGCACTGCATCTCATCTGATTGTGGAAGCTAAGTGGGGTTGGGCCTGGTTAGTACTTGGAAGACCTTGCTACCTGGCTCAGGACCTGGCAAATAGCAGATACTCACCGACTGATAAAAAACTGATCTTAGGCAAGTTATACAACTCCCGTCAACACTTAGTTTCTGATTTATAACATGGGACCAGGTTAATGCTGAACTCAAATAAGATAATAAAATCTATGAACATGGGGCATATTTAAGATGTTCCATATATGCAATCTTCCTTCCTCTCTTCTTCATGCTCATTTCTCAGTTTGGGGGATTTTTAAGCATGTGATACTATTTGTCCCACATGCCTTCAGAAGGGGAAATTAAGGCTCACAGTAATGCAGCAACTTCATGTAGGTAAGATGACCCCCAAGTGCTTACAGCAGAACTCTAATCTTGGTCTGTTGACTCCAAGCTCTGGGTCTTTTCCTCACTGTCCCTAAGTACATGGGTGATAAGGGTGTCTGCTCAAAACTAGACTGGCCCAAGAGAACAGAACACCAAAGCCCCTGTCTGATCTTTTCATAAGGCAGGTTTGTGAACATGATGGGATGCAAAAATCTCAGGTAAATTATCCAAGGAATCAGGGTATTTGCACTTCTGAGTCTCCCCACGGACAGCTTATTGGCAGTGCAAGGAGAACAAGTGAAGGTAGAGATCAGTACCAAATACAGCAGAGGCGGTGTCTTCCAGGTGATATTCTAAGAAAGACACAGCAGTATATTTGTAATATTTTGCCTGGAAAAGCATTTATAAATAAATGGGTCAAAAATTGAGCACAGATTATACTTAGGTAAAAATATGTTGCTGGGCATGGTGGCAGAGGCAGGAAGTCTCTGTGAGTTCAAGGCCAGCTTGGTCTACATACAGAGCTCCAGGCCAGCTGGGACTAAAGGGAGACTCTGTCTCAAAAAATACAAAAGAAAAAAAAAAATTATATCAACATGAAATCTAAAGTTTTTTTTTTTTTAAGATTTTTTTTTTTTTAATTTCTGCATGTAGGTCTGTACACCTGTGTCATGCAATGGCTTGGAAGTCAGAACAGGGCGTCGGATTCCCCTGGAACTGGAGTTAAAGAAGGTTCTCAGCCGCCATGTGGGTGCTGGGGATCGAACCCGGGTCCTCTGCAAGAGCAGTCTGTGCTCTTAACCACTAGGCCATCTCTCCAGCCCCCCCACCTTGTTTTTTTTTTGGTCTTTTTGAGACAGAGTCTCTCTGTAGCTCTGGCTGTCCTAGAACTCACTCTGTAGACCAGGCTGGCCTCGAACTCACAGAGATCCGGGTTCTTCTGCCTCCCAAGTGCTAGGATTAAAGGCGTGTGCCACCACGCCTGGCATTTATTTATTTCTGTATGTGTATGAATGTACTGTCTGCATGCAAGTCTGTGCACCCATG